>KB295343.1:150137-264183 GCA_000328365.1 Capitella teleta | reverse complement strand
CTGGGCCAGGTGTTGCATTATGTATTGTATGTTTCCCTCGAACGTCGCCTGTTCAATCGGGTGTTGTCTACAACTCCAGGGGACATTCCAGGTATCACGATAGGCCCCTAATACCTATGGCATACAGATGATGCTTATGTCCAGGTGTCATGTGCAGTACAGCAGTAATCAGCCAAAGAAACGCCGGATCAATACAAATGTCTTTCCCAACATAATTAGATACCTGCTTCTTGTCACCAGACTCCACGCGCAGAATCTCTCACCTGCTTCGTGTTTCTTTCTTTTTTTTTTTTTTTTTTTTTTTTCTGTGAAGAAAAAATCAACTAATCAAGGTTACAAAAATATATATCAGTTAGGTAATTGTATACGTATTCAGAGGTGAGTTAGTTCTGGGATCTTTCGTTTTAACTAATCAAGAAATTCTGAGAAGTTTGAGTAAAAGAGACTTCCTTGTTCTTTGTGTTAGTTATCTGGTATCATTCCATTCCCATTCCATTCCATTCCATTCCATTCTTTAAGTTTGCCGTCTGCAATCTAAGTTACACGAAGAAGAAATGTATTCAAGAATCACCAGCACAGTTAATGGCATTGGGCACAATGAGTGCTCAATTTTTGTATACAGGCCTAGCTCAATTATATTTATGAACAGGTCACTCCATTGTTTAGCTCAGTCCTGAACTGATATACTTCCTGCTAAAGACTCCTTGCATTGAATCAACCCATAAATGATGTCACACAAGATGAACTGTACTATTCATTACACACCCTTACCATTGTAACAAAGACATGAATGAACATTACAGTTTCATTGAGGTGTGAACAGCTTTATTTTGGGCAGCCTTGCCAAGGCCCAACGGGGACCACGTGCTACTTTTGTTCTTCTAGGGACCTTCCTTTGGGAGCTATCAATCTCCACACTCCGCCTAGTCCATGTCCTATTCTCAGGCAGGGATCTATAGTTGGAGTATCTTGATCGATCAGCTTAGGCTAAGCGCTCACAGTCATTCACAATGATGTTGCAATGAAAATTTATTTTCGATGAGAGTAGTTTTCATTCTGCTTATTTATTTGATTGAATACAAATTTAGAATTAGTCGGACAAGATGACAACGTTTCATCCCAGTATATAGGATACTAATACCTTAATTGTACTGTTTTATAAGCGGGGCATACGTATAGGTGTTGAAGCCCCCTAAAAGAGAAGAGGGGCAAACTTTGTTACTTCCTTATTGCAATATCAATAGTCACTATTGAGAATAAAGCTTAAAAGATCTGTGAGCTGCCACAAATTACAGAGAAAATTAGTTAAAAATGATCGTAGTATATGGGGATAGGTACAGTCACCCTCCGGCCGACGCGCACTAAAGATGAATTGTGCTCTGAATCAAAAGAAGAAAAAAACAACAACAATTTTTTGGTAGATGCAGGAGCAAGTAAATCGATGATGTTCAGATAGGGGTAATTTCTAAAGGGATCGCTTCGGGGCATTTTGCTGTGAATAGAGCCATGAGAGGGAGCCATGTGCCAATGAAAACACGCCCAGCTAGTTCGACATTTACCAATACAAGCCGTACTATCAGATCCGCACCATATTGTCCTATGCAAACTATTGTTCTAATTCTAGCGAGACATGCAGCATCTTTGTTTATAGATGTATCTAGGGAAGTCACATTTGTGTCAATGTCAATGTCATAATTTTTGTCACTTTCGTTGTCGTTGATGTTGATGCGCAGTATAACAGTAGGAGGTGTAGACTAATCGATTACATGACTTGCTGTAAAGTGTATTCATTCAGTAATGTTACTCAGATTGACATCATTTTGAGGTTGTCACATATTCCATTTTAGGCTTTAGTGATACTAAAGGTTAAATATGTATAATTTTATAATCTAGATCACAGACAATGTCCGTCCCTCTGACTTCACTATACATCAGCGTCAGCGTAACGTCAAACGTTAGCGTCAGGAACCTGGGCGTGATGCTGGACCAGCGGATGCACATGGACGATTTCATCGTAAAGACATGCCAGGTGTGCTTTCTCCAACTACGAGACATCTCCGCCATCAGAAACTCGCTGACCGACTCTGCTGCTGCGCAGATTGTGCATGGACTTGTGACGTCTCGCTTAGACTATTGCAATTCTATGCTGACCGAATGCAAGCAGCAGCATCTTGCGAAGCTTCAACGCGTCCAGAACTTAGCTTCCAAAGTGGTTCTTGGTCGCCAATGCCAAAACTTCGACAACAGCAAGGCGCGGCTGCAGTACCTACATTGGCTGCCGATCGAGGAGAGGATTGCATACAAAATCCTACTGATGACGTTTAAGCGCCTGCACGGCAAAGCGCCTCGATACCTACACGCAGAGCCCTATGAGCCGCCTCGAGATCTACGCTCTGAAGGGGCCAGTCTTCTGTCTGCCCCTCAAAGACGACCTCGGACAGCCCTCGGCCATCGAACATTCAAAGAGACAGCTCACCGACTCTGGAATTCCGTGCCTTCTGTTGAGTGCCGAAGTATGCTGAATGCAGACTCTTTTAAGCATCGTTTAAAGACCGAATTATTTACATATGTTTTTATAATGCAATAGTTTGCTTCACTTTTAATATGAACTTTTATCATTTGAGCTATTTTATCAATGTTTTACCTTACTTTTTATCCCTATGTGTGCTTCAATTTTGCCATGAACTTTCATTATCATTTGTGCAAACTTTTTACATCCATGCAGCGCAACTGAACTTTTTATATGAACTTTTATCATCCGATCTATTTTATCAATGTTCTACCTTACTTTTTATCCCTATGTGTGCTTCAATTTTACCATGAACTTTCATTATCATTTGTGCAAACTTTTTACATCCATGCAGCGCAACTGAACTTTTTATATGAACTTTTATCATCCGATCTATTTTATCAATGTTCTACCTTACTTTTTATCCCTATGTGTGCTTCAATTTTACCATGAACTTTTATTATCATTTGTGCAATCTTTGGAATGGATTTTATGGCGCTATACAAAAAAAAATTAGTATTATTATTTATTATACGTAGCCTCCTTAATCGCGCAGAAATATCCATCACTGTCCAACCAGGTACCACATCTTGACACGATACAATGTGTCATACTTTGATGAACATAACGGTTTTCAAGCCGCGAAATTCGACACTGGCACATTGCCCAACCAGGTATCAAACCCACGACCCTTTCCGCGCTAGGCGAGCACGCTTTCACTGCGCCATAGATATTAGATTTGTTCTAAAATACAATGCATAAAAATATAAAAATATCAATATCCTGTTTCTTCATTTCGGCAGCTCTTCCCAGATGAACTACAGACATTTTCAGCATGATAAGTTCGTAGCATCATAACAACAAGAGCCATTTGGTCTACATCATCCCTGACAAGCGAAAGCCGATCTGCATAAGCCACGCCATGGAATGCAAGGGTTTCGAGATGGAATCCACTGATTGAGGTCGATTCTTCTCAGTCTAATATCTTGTTTATTGACAATGCGGCGCTGACGAGGGGTAGGTAAGATGAATCCCTGCGAACTGAAGCCGAATCTTTCATCTCTTGAGCCGTGAGTGTTGAAGGATAACCGCTGCTCCCTCCGAGTTCAGGTGTTAAATTATGCATGGATTATGGAAGTACTTTTTTCTGGTGCCGATCCGCATCTAAATTCAACCCATTTTCTCCATCACCGAACAAAGCCTGGTTTCTTTTTTCAAAATTGACTTCTCACTTCCTAACTATTGATAGATGGACCTTCTGTCTACTGCTTATTTTACTCCATTACTATAACATAGATGTACATGAATACTGCCCACTGCCTATCAAACTTTTATGCTGTTGTCGATACGTGTCATTAAACAAATGCATGCATTAATTATTTTATTTATTCACAACAAGTATAGTGACCTTGGTTTTATTCTACTGACCCGGCTAACCTCCATGGGGGCGCAGATTTCTAAGTGAGTACTGACTTGTAAATTGTAATCAAGATGCCCATATGTCACAAAGGCTTGAACAAATATTGAAGCAATACAACAATATAGAGCTCTGTTTTCTTAGCTTTGAATGAAATTTTACCCAAATAAGACAAAACAAATATATAATTATAATTGTGCAGTGTAGCACACGTTTGACCCAATAGATTACCTGAACTTGCCTCCGATATCATTTCAAGTCTGCATGGTAATATGGCACCTGGATAATTGAATTGAAATTAAGGAAGGAGTTATATTATCGAAGCTAATATCTCGGGTAAAGGCAGGGAAAATGTGTGTCATGGGATATGTTTTTCCCCTGGTAATGTTCCGAAATCTCGATTTCGTCGGTTATTCCCAACAGACGGCCAGGTATTTTGTACATTTCATGTGTTTATTACCGTTCTGGGTCCAATTATTGTTGTCATGTTTTTGTTGCATGTTCTGTGTATGCGATGGAATATAGAGTGCACATAAGTCGGACATGTGACTGTGAGTAAAATAGTCTCCATTACCATTGATGCTAATCATTCAGCTGTTACTTAATAACGATAAATATTTCTGAGATCGTAAATTGTGTTTTTCGCCTGTGTACATATCACCCAAATATAACGGGATTTAAGTTGAACAACTTACCGGTTCTCATGATGCTTAGAGTGTTAACAGGTCCCTACAGCGATGCACCGAATGTTTTGGTTACTAGAAGATTGTACAATAAATAAAATTAAACACAAAACAGGACGCAAATTGCAAATGTTATAGAGCATACAGTGCGCCCCGTTTTCACTCAACACGGGGTCTACTTAATAGCAGAAGTAGAGTTTGTCGAAGTCGTTATCGACTGAAGCGTGGGCGAGAGGTTTCACATTCACTCTGCTGTTTGCCAATGAAGGAAGTGTGTTCAACTCAAGTTTCAAAACGATTTTTTTTTTTTTTCATTTTATTTTCAGCCTATATACATGTAGTAGTAATTTAAAGGAAGTGGCTTTTTTTCCGCTTAAGTGTAGCCTTAAATTGGGTCAATCACATGTTCATGTCATAATTGTATCAGTGAAGATAATTTATTCTGATCAGTCAATTAGATAATCAGATGTTTTATTTCAGATATTTGTATTCCCTCTGGATCTGAAAACAAGTATTGTGTATTTCTACAACAACACTTGCAATGCAAGATTGCTGACATGAACAAATAAAGTTTTACACAACAGGCTCCTTTGAGCATGCAGAGGGGAGTTCACATACCATAACATTCCTGTGAATAACCTCTGTGGTGTAATAACTTCCGTGGCTTATTTTATTCTCATGAAAGGATTTGTGGATAATTACTAAGTACTAATACAGAGTATCACAGAAAGGGTTTGATTTGAAATTGCAGATTTGCTCATAGTGCCGTAATGCACGATTGTTTGTTTGCAGGTTGCATTTCTCTGAGCCGAAATAAAAGGGATGAGTCCTCATCGATTTAAACGGTATGTAACATAATTATATATCTTTTTTTTTTACAATAACGTTTGATTATAATTATATGCAATCAGTATATATTTGACTGGTTCACACTTGTTGTTAACTAATTATATAGAACAATATGCATCGAGATTTGCATCGAAGACTCCCATGGTCATGCAGAGGAGATAAATTATCATTGAAACGAGAAGACCCTCTGAAGTAAATGAGACTTTTTTATCGTTTTCTACACTTCTAGAATTATGATAATATGTATGCCAGTTAATTCTAAAGATTTGTTTTGATTTGAAGTGGTGGATCTGGGGATGGCGCCTTTGTGTACGCGTGCATGTTTGCAATTTGTAACAGCATTTTTGTAACAATTTGTAACAACGCAAAGTTGAGAAATCCCCTCGAATTGTGTCACAGGCAGATACCCTGGATCTTCTTTCTGGAATCAGGATAATTTCACGTGTACTCGAGTAGAATGCCTCACAAAACTACTCCACAGTAAGAAGCTCTTACTGACAAGAGCTGCTTTTTGATTAGAGCATTATAGCATCGCGTCGAAGCTTTGTTGAATCATTTCTCATCCCCTCGTCATCAGTTTAGAAAGATTATGCCTTACCCAGGGGGGAGGGAGCTCTATAGTGACACGTGACTATGACGCCATTTCATTTTCAATTGTTCGGAATACAGTTAAACTGCAGAACAATAGCACAAATGAACGCGTGCCCTTGGTCGATGCCATCATGTCGTTGAACCAATCGGCATGAAAGTGGCAAGTGATTTGTTGACCACTCGTAGAAAATGCGTATTACATGAATTATTCTCTTGGGTCAGTTTCCAGTGGTCTCGTGTCCACAGCTGGAGAGCGTCATTCCACTCACACCGTTCTGATTGCTTTGAAAATTAGCGCACCCGTTTCGGCGAGCCTCCGGGGGTCTATTTATAGCCAGAGAATTGCTGGCAATGAAGAACGCTTTGATCCGGGTGAGCAACGGATTGACTGCAAGCATTTGCAGGTGATACATCGGATGGTTATGCCCAGGTAATGCACCTGTGATTACCAATGTACAGATATGAATAATGGCATCCATCAACACTAATGTAAAAGCATGCAACATTTAGCACAGCGATCACGGGCAATACGAGAGCACCCCAAGACTAATTAGAAACGTATCCAGGTATACTATCTGCTAACACGCTCTCTCGTACCTGGAATTAAAATTATTGTGTTCTCGTGATGTGAGATACTGTTTTAGCCTTTGCCATGTCAAAAGTTGCAAATCTGCAAGTCTTATACTTGGGGATGTTATTTCACATACTTCAAAGACACATATTCTGGTACAGTACGTGCTGTTTGATATTGATACCTCAGTATAATACGATTGGCATCACTAATCACGAACCCACGAATGCTATATCTTACAGGCATCTTAGTATTTTTGTTGCCTAATGATAGAGTAATCCCTTTGTGTGTTTTAAAGCCCTTCTGCCATTTGTATATCTCATGATATCGGGTTATCGTCGCTGATGAGGTAAAAATCCAGCGATACTAAAGGTGTCTGCAGAAATGGGTTCCGATGCTGTCTCGCAGAACGGTGGAAGGATGACATGTCACCCCATTTGGAACGCTCACCTTGTTGAGATTTCATTGGTGTGTGATTTTTCACCAACTACGGATCACAGAAATAATATGGGCGTAGTAGCTATGCATAGATATACGACCCAGCATGGAAATTAGTACACCGTTGGACTTGCATTCTATAATTGATATTTTTAACATTTTGTATGAACCTTCTTCTGAACTTTTGATCAATCAGCACATACCTGAGTTCTCTGAGACAGACTGAGACTCTGCTCGACATCAAACACGTCGGCATGACATATAGTCATGTTTTCACTTTTGTCCTTCATAAATTATTATATGGAAATCAATCTCCCCTTGTCACTTATGCTACGAATTTTACAGGTAACGGCTGCATGGTGTTCTTTTTTAAAAACTTGTCTCCGAGAGTTAACGATCTCATCTGTCTTCAGGTGTGCGATACAAGTTCACGAAATCCAGGTATATTGGAATCGAGCGGTTGTGATTGGAAATGTACACAATACCCAGTATGTCACTAAAACTCTTGATCTGAAATAATAAAATAAATAATAAAACTTGAATTTGTAAAGAACAGACAGAACAAGTGTAAAAAATCACTCAAATACACATGTAGCAGGAAAGATTAAATTGTCAAAAAAAAAAAATTCAAGGGCTCTGTTCCAGAATATCACGGGAAAGCGATCAAGGGCCCCAAATTCTGAAAAGATGTAAAAATTGCATTTAGTCAGATTCGGAAGGAGAGATTTTGTATAAAAAAATTGTGCAAACAAAACCATAAAATTCCGTTTCCGATCAGAGCCTGTGCCAATCGCGAAAAACAACACCATCAAAAACGCCAGCTCTGCAAATAGACCAGGGCAGGCAGTAATAATAATTAGACAACAATTCCTATGAAATGTGTACAGCATGCACCCACTCCCAGTTGAGTATCAGGAGTTGGACAGCAGAATGGGTCATATACTGAATATACAGCGTCTCTCTCTACTTCCGCAAATCAGTCTGTATTTTAATTGTGTTCTGCTCAAAGGGGCCACCTGCGCACTTAATTGCAATAAAAAATTGAGTGAAAATAAATATGTTTGGAAGGTCATTTCGTGTGGCTAATTTTAGGTCAGCGATCAAAGAGGGCACCATGTCTCATAATTAGTTAATGAGTTAAAGTCAGTTAATGAGACAACACACGTTTTCATTCCCATGTACCCGAGAGAGTTCACCTTCATGGAAAATTGCACCACATTATACAACGTATACAGCGTAGAAAACTCGCATATTTATAAGACTCGTTAACAAGTCTTATAGATTCTCCTGGCTGACAATTGGCGCTCTTTGGGGGCCAGAGCCCCGAAGAGGGTGCTGAAGATTCACCATGGTCTCTTTTCAATGGTCATTTTGTTCGCGGCGGGAGAATAGTTGCAGCTGTGAGCTTATCGATCCTGTGACCATGATGGTGCCGGCAGAATTGTGATGACAATCTTTGTGGCCCTGTGATGACAAAGGCTGATGCCGAATTGCTTAGACAAGCAACGTTAGACAACGACTGCATCCACGGTGCGACATGTCTCTATTGCTTGCTGTACTGATCAATCGCTGAGGCGACATGTGCTCTATAGCGGCTGAAAGTGTGCAGGGATTCAAAGGGGATGCCTATTACCTCAATGTTTCCCAAGAAATAGCTCTGTTTGATCTTAGAAAGCTTCCTTTCAGTATACGAATTACGACGCACAGACCAGCAGTATCGGTGTCGACAAAATTGACAGTATCTCTGTGACACAAGAACAGAAAAATGGAGATAGCCGACTGCTTGATTACCAATTACGCCTCGTTACAGGTATCGTATCTAGCAATATCACAGAGCCGAGTTGAATTACCTGCGCCTATAGCTCTGCCACATAGATATGATGAATGAGACTGTCATGGAGATAATAAGACGCACTCGGCATGAATAATTCAGTGCTTTTTACTGCAACACAACCAAACATTGATCATTTACAGCATCAGTAACAGGACGCAATGGTCCGGGTACTGTGTAAGGCAGCTTCATGAGCCCGTGCCTCGAGATAGACTGCTGAGATTGGCTGAATTGTAGTTCGAAGCCTGAGTTTCATTCCTCACCTAGTACTTCATTCACTACACGCAGCTAAACTGTATATTTTTCGGTAGATATACCGTAATTTGCTTTGTCCGAAGGGCGCAGATGCATTATTTTGCAATTCATGTCTGGGACAATGCTTTGTGAGTCATAACTTGCGCCTGGTTTATGTCTCTGTTGTCATGTCTGGTAACGGATCCACGATCCAATTGTGCATTTCCAGTAACTATAATTATTTAATTACCACGAGCTCATAACAATACTGCTTAGCCTATTGTTAAAACTAAAGACCTACTCAACGGGAAGGACTTGTACAGCTGAGACAAAGGCGGTTCTTGTATTATTCAACGCTGTTATTGTCGGTGTTTGCGCCTCTTGGTGGTGTGCATTAGGTGGTGCATAAAACGGAATCAATAGAGCGAACCACAACTACACATGTGGGGAAAGCAACCGTGTCCCTTCTTTTGAGTACTGCCTCAGAATCTACAATTGATGGCACATAAGTCGAGGTTGGTATTCCTTTCATGTTGTGATAATCCATAATAGCGCTCAAGTCAATGATTACGCGCCATTTCTTTGCTAATCGACCTGAATACATCGCTCATTTGGCGCGAAACAGTGGCGCGAAGATCAGAAGCAGACGATAAAGTATGGAAAGCGAATGACGATAGTGACGATCGGTCGTAATCAATAAAGCAAGCATTGTCGAGTCGGAAGAGCTGCTGCATGTAGTAATGTGTTAATGTAACATAGAGGTGCATATGTGGGATGCCAAGGGCGCATGGATACATAATCAGGGACACTGTGATCAGTTTTGTCGCAACATTTACTCATAAAACGTGGGAAACATCCCTCGGGCTAAGAACCAGAGGTTGAAAGAAGTGCAAAAAATCACATGAAAATCATCATCAAAGATGTACATTAATTGCTTCGTTTTCATTGATGAGCAATGTCATGATTGCCATACTGCAGGGGTCACCACGCACACATTTACGCACAGTCGTACACGCACACACGCACACACGCACTACGAATGCTATACGGATTTGTTCGAAGCCTCAACGCTGTCCGAGGGAGGATGGCGGTGACCGTTGTTGGGTCGTAAAGTGCAGGTGCATTCCACAACTAGAGTCTCAGGGTTGAGTTGCCTGTATGGCAGCGAGTCTTTGATCAGATCCACGGCATTCTCAGACTCAATGAACCGCTGCTGTCCCTTAACCGGTGTACCCGGCTTGAATGTGATGAAAGACGTTTGCATTTCCGGGCCCTCGTCAAGCTCCCGACCTGGAGAGCGCGGCCGGCGGATGCACGGAGCCTCGGGCGATGGGTAGTGCACTAGGTCGCCGTTTTGGGGCGGCGGCGGAAGTGTGGCTGCTGACTCCCCGAGGCTTATGCCACGCTGCAGTTCTGTGCTGTCGGCGTAGTGGCCGCCCTGTTTGCTCGGCAGCGTCCCCGTCATCGGCGCATGACGAGCGAGTGTTGCTAAGCCGTGAGGACACAGAACGTCCTTGACGATGAAACCTGTGCCCGCCCGCGTTGAGTACCAGCTCTCTCGACCAGCTTCCTCCGATTCCTGAGGGGTTTCGCTGTGTAGCAGAGGATCCGTTGTGTGGGAGCGTGGTTGTTCAGGCTTTCTTCGCCTGCAGAGAAAAACGCGTGATCATAAAGTTGAAGAACTGCAACAGCATGAAGCTCTTGGCGACAGTGATCAATACAGTGTCAATCAATCCGCCCCTTCATTGCTTATTTGTGCCACCCACCAATCAACTTTTGGCCTGATTGATTTTTAAGAGTTAATATTGGCATTCTCCAAAAATAACTTGTGTTGACACAAATTCAATTGTGAAAGACCCACCTTCGCAGGCAAAACAGAATGCCAAAAAGTAGAATAATCCCCAAAGCGACACCAAGGGCGACTCCTATTCCGATCACAATAAGCAGACCTGTAGAGCACAACCGGGTTAATACCCCACATATACCTCTATATGTCCCACTCACCGTAAGGGAAGCCTTCGTCTTTGGCTCTCTTCTTCTTCTCTGACCCTAGAGGCACTGCTGAAGGAGAATTAAAATGAAACAAATGCAGACATATATCTTCCGCCCCTCCCCCTCTTCCAGAGCGATGTATTTACCTTTCGTGCAGTTGCCCAGTTCTCCTTTCCACACCGCACCCCCACAGGTGAGGTAGAATGTTTCACCAGTGAGGTCGCATTTGACTTCAGTCATGTCGCCTCTCCGTATAACAGATGCATTTGAGATTTTTTTAATATCAGAACAACCAAAAACTGAAGGAATACAATTATAACATGCATGAATCGATTTGATTTCTCATCATGTACCTTCGTAGCGTAGCATAAAGTTCAGCGTCCGCAGACTGTCTGAGGAGCCATCAACGAAGAGCTGTACGACATGATGCCTGGACAGGTATAGCTTCAGATGCCGTTCCCTTGAGCACAAAGAGATCTGTTTGGTGGTGTTGCCATCGCGAATATTGAGAGTGGCTTTACAGGTACTCGACCACGTAGAGTCAGGCGGGGAAAAGTTTAATAACGTGAGGTTAAAGCGTTGTCCTTTTTGTGCTTCCAGCATCCACGGACAAGACTGGGTGCCGGCACGGTACTGGATTCTTGAACTGTCGCGTACTGCTGACTCTGGCAAGGTGGACGAGTGGATGAAGCCTGGCTGGTCAGTGACTTGGAGCCTCTGACCACCGAATACTGAACACTGGTGTATATTACTAGCAGCCACTGAATATAAGATGACATAATAAGCGAGCATCTTTAGATACAAAACACCCACCTTTAACACAATCATAATCAACTTCAAGGTATGCCATCAGCTCTTTGGAGCAAGAATGTATGTCATGCAACTGTTGGTTGGCTACTTTCATGGTGCAGTTTGTCCGACCAGAGCATACGCTGTCCATTTGGCGCAGGACATTAGCCGAACAGCCAATGCTTTCGCTGCCTACGTTCTCCTTGACACATCTCCCGTATCGCATACGCCCGTAGTTGGCTTTCTTGATAACGATCACTTCATGCGTGTTACACGATACATTGAATATTTCAAAGTGGCAGAATTCTTGCAGACCTGTGAATGGATAAAAGGATGACGTTTACGGGGAGAGTTGACACTCGTAAGGGTCGAGGTGATGGATGGAAGTCAAACAGTGCGCTGCTCATGTGACGTATTAATAACGAAAGCCATCGAAATTGACAAGAAAAGAGCGAGGACCTTGAATTGTTTGGCCTGCGCCGCTGGGATGGCAGCATAAACAGCGATCTTCAACGCAACTCTTCACTGGAGTATTATAAAGTGGAACTTTTCTTAATTATGGTATTCTGGTAGCGGGTAAAAAGAATAACAAGGTGCTAGGCTCGGTTTAATCCTCATAGCTTTATCCTTTCTTCAGATAGGTGTTCACACTCGGTAGTGAGGTGTTATCTTTTTTCGGAGCTATTAGGGTGATGCAATGGCTGCTGTACCACTCGGGGAAATTGGCTCTATTTCCGGGAGCGGGCCGTTGGTTCTCGGTTTAGGTAGGGGATCAGTGCGCATGCTCTCCATGCTTGTTCCCCCTTGATGTTATTATACTCTGCACTTATAATTCCTATAGTCAGAGCCCCCACTTTTTGCCACGACCAAGAACATCAACACATTGACTGATTTTGTACAATGAATGATTTGCTTATGGTCCGAATCAAAGGAAAACCAACAATACTGTGCCTGCTTGTTAAAATTAGCAGAAAGATATCAAGGGTAGATGTATAGAATCGGGAGATTGGCTCTCCTCCTTTTGTGTGAAGAATATACGCTTATTTCCTCCTTTTATGTTATAAGCACGTTGTCCCTCCATGCTCACGGACAAGTAGGGTTAATGCCTAGGAAGAAAAACGGTCATGTAAAACTCGGTTGAAGATATAGTAGCGTCATTATTTCGTGCCATGGGCTTCCATAATCCATCAAGAATCATCGACGACACAATGTCACAGACCTCTCCCACGCAATCTGTCTTTCGGCACCTGACGCCTATCAAGCACATGCACCATTGTTTGTTGCATTCCAAAAGAACAAACCTGTCCACTACCACAGGTAGAACGGCACAGTACACACACACACACACACACACACACACACACACACACACACACACACACACACACACACACACACACACACACACACACACACACACACACACACACACACACATCATCACACACACACCATCACACACCTGTGTGGACCCCATTGTAAATATACAGAAAAATACGGCACAACTCATACCATGCAGTAAATCCATTAGATTCACACCTGTGTATTAATGATAGCCCCGGGAAATTCGGTATATATATACAAAATCAGGAACACCTTAGTTGCAAAAGAGCGAAACAATAGACTGAATTGCAAAGAATGTGCAGGTTTTATTATGTTTACCGGGAGATTGTGCCCATTGCAACGACAGCAAATGAACTCTCTGATATGATTATCGGCGTTCTTAACATAGAATACATTACCTGAGCCTTTGTAGATTAAAGGTGAACGCAAAAACACTTCATTCAACGTTGCTTTGGAATCTGTGCAAAACATTTCCACGATTGCCAGCATATGTTCTATTGTTTATTGTTGTTGACATTTTAGAGGTATTTTCTGGCTTGCCTTCCGGGGAAGCTTGGCGCCCTGTGGCCCCTGTGTAAACATAATACAATGCACCTCCATCCCTCCTAGGCCCTCGCGAGGGGCACTGCATTGGCTTTGGTGCTCACTTCCATTTGAATTTGGTAACCCTCCCTAAGGAATCCAGAGGCATTTGCTAATCATTCCAGCGATTATCATATTTCACAATGATGTTATCCTACTTTCACACTCGCTTATAATTGAGTCAATTACTCAATACTCGGTCTGGTATTATTTACACAGAAATTATTTTGGTATGGAGTATAGCGATAAGTCGATAACTGCCTGAGAAGAGGATGAAAGTAATCTCTTCAATCGGTATTAAGATTTTTTTCAAGCGTAAAGAACATTTACAATGCAATTCTCATTAAGATATGCGCAGTCTAGACGTAGCACACCTGTACCGGGCTAGACATACAAACGCATAGCACATATAAAACAAAGCTTCATGAGTCCAGGTGGATCTCATTTCCACGAAATAAGGATTTAATGCTCAGTGATATAGAGAGAAGGTGTATTGGAGGGGACAACGGGCCACACTAATGAACCATTATAGGCGGTCGCTGGTCGGGAGTGAGTAGTGACCGTGACATGAAAGAGCCATTGATACGCCTCGCACCTGACAACGGAATTATTTCTAGGTAACCAGATGGAGGCCCCATACAGGGCAAGGCTCCCTTCTATGACAACACTAAAGATTCCGGCAGCGAGTCATTTCCTTTTGAATTAATGACTCTCGTGCGTCACCAAGAAACCGCGCATTCTTGATCCGACAAAACGCCAAGAAAATACGCGTCATTTCTATGCTCCCAGGCTTAATTAGGAGAGCATTTAATTACCATCCAATTTTCTTTTTCATTTGGCGTTTTATCTTCGAGTAGGCGCCCTCTTTCCTGACAGCATTTTTACGACAAGTGTAAAACACTTGTGGCTGAAAGAGATTACAAATAGAGATCTCCGGTTTGCCTGAGAGGCAAGGCTCTCGCTTTACGGCTCTTAATTTATCGCTAAATGGATGGCTGTTCATACACGGTATCCGCTCTGCTCTTCACTCTGCCTCTTGTCCAATTCCTGCTCAACATCCTGTAGCGTCAATGTCATCTCCCGCGGTGGACGACGGCGTCGACGTCAACGTCTCGTCCGCCCCATAAATCATGGCTCCCAGAGAGGAAAAAATAATGATATTAGCGGATGAGAAAACCCATGGAGGACGATGAGGGTCTTCCTCTTCAGTTGGCTGTGTGCATCTGCATTTGCAACTGTGGGCGTGGTAAGCTCCAGCGCATAAGTTCAAACGAATTCATGCAACATTCCAACATGCAATTTTTTCATGTCTAAATGAAAGACATTGGTTGAATTATTTCGGGACAACAACAACAAAAACCTGCTGCATTGTAACGCAATGACATTGACGCTGAGTTGAAAACGACGGTGGTTTCGTTTATTAAAAACGAGCGCAATAAGCGATACAAAATGCGTTGAAAGGCAGCACTTGCCGCCCGCCCCGCGAGAGGTCTGTTTAGAGGGAGGCTGCGCTGTGCTAATTAAGTTTCTGGTGAATCAGAGACGCCCCTCGGGTTCTCGCATGTCCTTCAAGACGATCTCGACACATTCCTCTTACGCACACATCTCATCTCCTGTCTGAAATCAATCAATGCGCTGGTGGACAAAATTCCATTCCATTTTCTTTTGTGTGTCGGGAGCCCCTTTCTTTTCATGCTTCTGTTTAGATTCCCAGTCGAGCATACTTACGTGAATAAAGGAAGCTTTTCCGATAAATAATCCCTACATCTTTGAGTTGTTTGAAAACGGATACTGCCTGTAATTAAGCCATAGGAAAGAAACGCAATCGGTTCTATAGAACTCGTTGTGCCGGCTCTATACAACTCGACAAAGAAAGTATCGGCATGACAGCCATTCCGCGCGGTCAAAAGCGTTATTAGCATTGGTACCTGGATCCGATAAGTCATTTGTCTGAATCAATGAAGTTGGATGAACCGCCTTGCTTAAAAGACGACATGGACACTCGGCCGATTAGGGCTCAACTGCGTGACCCAGAAGGCGAACTATTGATGGCCGCATCTGAAGGTTATGGAAACATTTCGTCACGATCCACCGCTTGCCGAATTCTCCCTCTGCTCGAAGGACCTCGTGACGTCATAGGAGCATGCACAGAGCTGCTGATCGAATTCGCTGCACCCACCAAGAAATCGGTTTCTTGACAGCCTTCCGTGATGGAAATTGACTTGTAAATTCCGCGCACAACATCATGTTGTGATGGATCGTCTGGTATACCGTTTGATCTGGTCAACTTGCGTAGGAGCGAAACTGGTATTTCCTTTCTCGCTTTTCCGGGCATTGGTCGTGATAGCATCTGAGTTGCCTACAAGCACCCACAGGACCCGGCGATTTTTATCATAAAATGCTGAGCTTCGAGGGCAACTCAAGGCCCGTGTATTTGCCCAGGCATTCTGTCCAGCTAAAAGAACACCGGCTGGCACTTAGCGCTGAAGCTACAATGAAGACAGATGCGTGTGACCTGTAATTGATTAGGGCAGTGTCGGTCTCACGAGTGCAATCCTTTGTATATTTCAAGCGCCGGTCGCTCGTGCATCGCAGACGCGAGGGGCATTTGTCCAAAACTGGTGAAGGAGCTCCAGGGTAAGTAATTTCAAAGGATTGACAGCCTCTGATCAAAGAGTCTTAGCAAGTTTAGATGGTTCAGATGTACATATATAGAGAGTTGCAAGTGTTGATATCAAGCGAACTGAACTGTTGGTTCTCCTAACGTGAACTGCGTCACATGCTACATGAGAGCAACGCCCCAACACCCCCCCCCCCCGCCGCCAGTGCACCCGCTCCGTTCGCGTGGATTCGCCCCAAGGGACTTAGCCGCGTATTGTATCTGTTCATGCCGTTCTCTGGCAAGCGTGGATTCAGCAAATTGCGGGTACATGTATAAGTCAGTGTGTTGCACTGGGAAAGGGGAGGTTGGGATTTGTGTGTGGAAAGAGTACAAGTGGCTTGTCGATGCACTTCCATTTGAGTGGAAGGGATCCTCTTGCATTTTGCATCTCATGAGAGGGGATAGAGTATCCTTCCCTCTCTCGCTTGCGCCATACATGGCGGTCATTGCCTGTGGCTGTTTGGTGACGCGTTCGCCGCTATCTCCGAGCCATAGGGTGTTCCAGCCGAATGCGCCCTTTAGATGCGCTTCTGAGGTAGATAAACTCGCAATCCCTCCTCAGTTCTAATTGTGCTTAATTCTGTGCGAAATATTTATGCGTTCAGCAGACGGTTCTTCCGCTTCATTGCTCCGCGCATGTCTCTCCAGGGACCACGTTTTTACGCCGACCGGGTGAGAAAAAAACCGCAATTTCCAACATGGGAACAAGGAGAAGAAGACTCACCATAATCATAGCGGAAGAGTCGGATCAGTAGCAGCCTTTGATCGGATGGAGCATTACATAATCCAAATTGCCAACATGATGAGATGGTGCTTACGACTCTGTTCAAAGGGTGCTATATACTCGAGCAAAGACGATACATACCGTAGAGGGGTCTACAAATAGGAAGCAAGCCCCAAAACTTGAAACAAACGGTTTTGCTCTGTTAAAGTGGTTAGAAGTGGGATTAAGGAACAAGGTTAATCAATGGGAAGGGGATTCATCTAATGGAACACAAGATGATTAACTGTCTGTTACTCGCACAGAATGCCCTCACGGTGAACGCTTGCACCCTCTTCCCCTCCTCAATTGGACCCCGCTTATCAGAGTTCAATAGCGATGGGATGGTTTAGGGGGCCCCCGGTCTCATTACTGCCGATTGCTCACTTATTATCGCCCCGCACCAGCCCCGAGATTAAGCACTCGCCGCTGCCGTCGCATCTGATAATCGGCCGCACCGCCGCTTTTTCCGCCAACAGCCATTCAAAGATGCTTGAATACAGACTAATTATCATCGTCGCATCCATTCACCAGCATCCCGTGCGCCCTGGACAACGGGAGAGCTCTCTGTATTTCTCAACCAAGTTTTCCTCGGCGTGGTTTATTTGCATAATTGCATAATCAAAATGAGTGCATTGATGTGCATTATTGTTGCGACGATTGCTGTTATACTCCTCAGTTTTCCTCGCCTTGCCAGTTGGACGGTGAACGTGTTTATCTTCGTGATTTAATCGTCATCCACGCCACCTCGAGGGTGCTTTGACTGCCCGCAGTGCCAGTGAATGAGGCGAAGACAATGCCCCAAGCCTACAGTACGAAGCAGAGTATTCTCTATTTGATGCCCGCGTTTCCTTGACATGGCCTCAGGCTGATATGAATCTTGCATGAAGTGAATTTCGTGGCATCTTCGCTTCCTCTACGCTGACAATCCAGAGTGATGATGGACCTGGCGCCCATTTCAACGGAACCGTCCGTGCCTGGGGGAAACGGTCGAAACAGTCACGCTGCGTAATTGACTCGGGCGTCAACGCCGAGCAGAAAAAGAGGCTGATCTGCGGTTTAGCATGATGCGTGCGATGTCGACGAGTTGCGAGTTCGTCGCGAAATGACAATACCTTTCGGTTCATGCTCATTCACTGCTTGTCAGCTAATGTGTGAATTGAACAAAGGCAGCTGTCTCATTGAATATTGGCTTCTAAAGAGACGGCCATTGCGCCCAATCCATCGGTATTTGTAGCGAAATGCGGCAGTCGCACCATCATGCAAAAATGGAATGCACGGACATCGTCTTCGTCATTGTTGATTTCGACGGGAAACCGGATATGGAATCAATGGTGACGTCACAGAACGGCTAGATCAATGACACTGCGTACACACAGCGTTGAAAGGAAGGATATTAATGAAGCCGGGGATAAAAGAAGCAGATCCGACCTGCTTTGAAACAACCCACGTCGATTAGTTTGCGCTCCTGTCAGATCTCTAATTGCAGATACAATCACTGGTCCTTTAGAAGTCGGGATTGAAAGCAATGGTATGCCTGCGCTTAAGCTATTAATATTCCCTCCACGATGCACTTTGATTTACCATTTCAAAAACACTTTTGAATTTATTGTTGAACACTTGTGCATTTACAAAATACGAAATTGCAAAATTAATAATCTATAATGGATTCTGACCATGACTTAACTTGACCATAATTTATGTACACTGTTCTGAATGGAATGCATGCATGAAGTCATATAATCTAATTAAAAATATATTTGAAATGCATTATTTAATATATTATACCACATCGTGTGGGAAACGATCATTGGTCTGCAGATCCATCAACGCGTGTTACGTAAGCGTAAAACGACCCTTCCTCCTCATCAAATATTCAGCATCATTGACTCGCTGACATTACGTAATCAGATGGTATTTCATCAAAAGAAATTAATGTGCATCGGGTCTCACTTCAGGTGGGTGTTGCGTATAGTGCACAATGGCGCCAATGAAGCAATTAACATCGACACATCTGAGTGGTGCGTTGGTTATCTATAGATCACAAAGGAGCGGCTTTTAGTCCTGCTCTGATGCATCGAACCTAAGTGGGCGGCTATAAATGAAGAATATTACTGTAAGTATATGGGACTGTAATGAGCTATCATTGCTGTTATGCAATCTCAGACAGGTACGGCGAATGGAAACCATAAAGGAAGGTTGAATTCATGAGATCTCAGAGACAGCGAGCGTAAGCAGAAAATATTGTTCTCACGAGTCATCTACTTCACGAAGAAGAAATACTCTCATGACAGCAACAATTGAATTATTCAAAGGAAGCTCTTGACGTCGCTGAGTTCGACATACTTAGATACTCCAGAACGTCACAACTTTATTGCATCTGTGATTCTGATATCTGATCATGTAAACAAATAATGTCATAGACTGTATTTTTTTAAATGTCCACTTTTAGAAATGTTATTTTTAACTTGTAAATTCCCTTTTTATTTTTATGTTTACTATATATTATTACTACATACTTTTATGTTTACTATATATTATTACTACATACTTTTATGTTTACTATATATCATTACTATATACTTTTATGTTTACTATATATTATTACTATATACTTTTATATTTACTATATATTATTACTATATACTTTTATGTTTACTATATATTATTACTACATACTTTTATGTTTACTATATATTATTAATACATACTTTTATGTTTACTATATATTATTACTGTATGCTATTTATGTTTATTATATATTTTATATGCTAGTACTATATGTTATATGCTCATGCATGGTTAAAATGGTTAAATTAAAACCAGCTTTTACTGACTTTATTTGCCAAATAAAACTCTTAAATTGCAATTGCAATTTAATTTGATTTCGATTTTCGAATTTTTCAATCAGTCATTGAGACTTGAGGGACAATGAAGTCAAAATGTCCAACTGCAACATTTTCAACTCTGAACTTTCTGTCTTTGCAGACCATATGGAGGCGGGCGGGGGTCTCTATAAGCACGCGTATGCATGAGTCGTAATAGGATTATGTCACCAAGGAACGCCCAATGAATTAGTGATAAATGACCAATGGGTGATAACGTTCTAATGCATATTTCAGAGCCAACAAAGGTCCGCATTGTGCAAGATATGTTCGCCCGATGACACTATATGATCAGCATGCGTCATTATGGCCGTCTATGAGCCCACGTCACAAAGGAATATTATAGGAATACAACACGGAGAAGGTGTGATTAGAGGGACATATATGTGGTGAGTTATAAGAATCCCAAGACGGATCGATGAATAGACAATAACTGGTAATAATTATGGTTCCATTCATCAGACATTCCTTTTGATATTGATCATTGCTTACTGTGGGACAGGTATTGAGTAAATAAACACCACACACAATCAATGGTCGTGCTTGAATGGCGCATTCAATGAGACAGAGAGTACAGTGAACAATGTCGCACAAATTTGGTCGTATAATACTGTTTATAATACTGAATACACTGCCATGGGACATTAGAAACGGGCTGTGTGTAATGGAAACGTGGATATTCCGCATCGATAACGCTTTATGATTTCTCAAATATTATGAGAAATCTGGAGCCATGCGAGAGAACTTCGTCGAAATGGGTTTCGATGCCCGAGATAACTGATAAGCGACAGGGTCAGTGCGGGGAGCAACTGTCCTTGCACGTGGAGTAAGGCTCTGCCACTTGGACATGTTTTGAACCCGGATGTTTACGGATCGATTTGGCGAATAAAAGAAGCAAGCAAAGGAGAAAGATGCTAGTTCACATCACGACCAATATTATGATATTTTTCCTCTTTTTTTTTTTTTTTTTTTTTTTTTTGCCCCGGACCAAATGGCCGACTTATTGCATTTTACGCAGATTCGGTGCCAACTCCGGTGCTGGGGGGTAAAATGTGGTCGCGCCAAAAAATAGGGAGGAAAAGTTGGCAGCTCAGAATGGTGTCGATCCTACAAGGAGAGGAAGAATGTTTCAATTGCCAAAGTAACGGGGTCTGGTCGAAGGGGGTGGGGAGGTTTATGGCAACCCGGAAAAAAGGAGGAATAGAGAGGGGGGCTCTTTGAGATGAGGGATGAGCACCGAATGGGATTAGCTTAGTAAAACATGGAGGGGCGACTGTGCCCTGGATGTCATCGTTTATCACTGAGGACTAAGCGAAGATATGCATTCATGCAGCGCGCTCTCATCGCGAGCAGGCTTCATGACAGATCAAACGTGGCCGTGCTGAGTCTCGTCGAGATGGCCTAAATTTGCATTCACAAATGATTGTTCATTAATCGGAGGTCAGTGGCTTCCAATGAATCACAAACCACGACCGTAAATGTCAAACGTTGTCTCCATTTACCCTGGCTGCATTTTCAGTCCCGGAAAATCTACACCAAGGACCCAGCTTGGGTTTTTGTTTGTTGATAAGGCCAATTTTTGGGAGTAATTCCTTGTTATGTTTTTGCTTAGCGCTCCCTGCTTATAGCTCTGCTATAAATGAAAATGAAGTCACCCCCCTCCTCCTTGGTATATAGATCTATACCACGTATAGGGCAATATTGTATCCCAAATGCGACAAGGATTACATGGGATTCGCTTCAAAGCATCGGAATGAATGCATGAGATGGACAAGGGATAAAGCAGCCCAGCTGTTTCGGTTTAACCCATTCACTCTTCTTGCTGAATTACTCAGCAAATTGAGCCCAACGGGTCCTATAATCCAGTTTAGCATATACTCACGCAATGATAGTTTCAATCGCGATCGAAAACAGACATTTGCACCGACTCACCTCGAGCGTTGATTAGCGACAACAGGTGACCACCAGATATGAGAACAAGCGCTAAAGTGGACGTAAGTATATCCATGGCAACGTCAACTCCTCCTCGGACTATCATTCAGCATGCACGTGTGTTTGTCACTAATCCACGGACTGCATGCACTTAGATCCGCGCGGCAGTCGTCGCATCGCAGAGTTGGCTCGCTGCACTGGCTCCATTGGCACCGCGGGGCTTCATATAGCTGCCACAAGTCGCCCAATCAATGCAGCATGCAACTATTTGTTGAGGGGCGCCGTGCGAGGCAGCGGCGCATGTACCCTCCGATCGGGCCTCCCGAATCGGCCGCGCCGCCGCATGCCCATAGATACCATTCATGTGCGCGAGGTTTGCGGGACTACCTCGTGCATCAAGCCCGTTCTGAATAGAGTGTCTCCTGATCTCATTCACGTTGTCCATTACGGTCTAATCGCGCGGGGTGGCGAGGCGACTGTGGGGGTTGGGGCATAACGCCGAATCTCTCGACTGGCTGCGCTCCGTGCTGCATCACATCGACTGAGGGGCTGCAGCGGAGGAGGAACATCCCCCAGGCCCTTCATAGACTTGGGGAAACCAGCGGAATACTCGAAGAATTGATCCTCCGGTCTCCAGGGCGTTTTGCCGCTTTCTTTGCCGACGCAGACCGAATGAAAACGGGCGATATTGGCCGCTAATCGCATTTGTGTCATTCGCAAGATGGCGCTCAACCGGAAGGAGAAGGACGGCTGCGATACTTCCGGCGTTTCCGTTGAACAAAAGGGAAGAAGTTACCTTTTCCTGTTCCATCGAAACGAGTTGATCAATCATGAAAATTATTAATGAAGCGAGATAAACATGATACGGAAATGAAGGTTTGATATATGTCTCGGGACATTAGCATGGACAATCGATAACAGGCTAACCGAAGATTATGCATCTTTGGGATGAGCGATATTAGAGGGTCGAATATAGCACTCAGGTGCAGCCGCCGCACTGCAGCGCCCTCTACCGGCGGATGAAGCCTCGATGAGCGGCGCTTGCTGCTCAGCTGCCTCACGTGTTCAATAATTCAGGCACGGGCGAGGAAATAATTCATGTGCATCACTCGGAAGGCCGTGTTTGGTCTGCGCCAAGCCGTTAAATATGAAGTATTCAAAGTGGAGCGGCTGTCCCGTACCGATCGCGCCTTGCTGCCCTGACTCCGAGCCCTGTGATCAGCTGGGGCACGACTGACGCGACGATCCGTCGTGCTAATTGCAAAATATATGAGTACATGACGTGGCGTTGTCCTTTTGTTCTTTGTTCTCGACGCAGCAGTCAACTCTTTTCATTCGTCCTGATCAGCGCTGATGGTGAAGACTATTGACAAGCTGTAGCGCGGTTTCAATGCGACACTCTGGCACAATGCCGGCGTAATTTAATTTGACATCAAGGGGCTTTCTTTGCCAATGACGCCAGGTTCTATCCGTCAAAATTCGTCCGTCTAAACGAATCATAACGAGACGCCATCGATGCTGAAGCCATTTCGCTTCCTCACCACCCACTTATCGCACCCTCGCCCCTCACACTTCTCCTTCCTCCAAAGAGGTCTCTGACACTTTCCTTTCTTTTGTGGAGAGCGAGGAGAGGGTCGGTGCCTCACACCTCCCACTTGCTCGACCAAATGTCCTTAAGATCTTTTGTTTCGTCATAAAAGTTGTGACTCATTGGCCTAAGCTTCTTTTCGATTACATCTATACCCGGAATGTGTCCGTATGATGGGCATTTATGTGACATAAGCCACATATCGCAAAACAGGTTGATGTTGGCTTCGTGAATGTGCTGCTATATCTATAGATAAGACTTGATCTGCTTGTACAATTGAATCGTGAATCCCCGCTGCTTCCGCTGCATCAAATTCATTTAAGTAGTAGGTATAACTCTCGGACACCTGCATGACGCCAGCATTGGGCCGATGTCTGAACGCCAGCATTGGGCCTATGTATGGGCGCGACCGATGCACTTTCTTCCTGCTCCTTTGCCGTTGATGCGCATGAGGAGCGCCCCTTGAGATTTGTGGTCATCTCCACACAAAGGACTCAATTTGAGCTGAATATTACTCCACCAGTTTAGACCGCATCAACCGCCACAATGTGCACGCATAGGCAGCACGCAGTACTCTAAGCAGGGGTAATACGCAAGCGAATTCCCTGACGCATCATTGGGGAAGATATACATATCAGACAATCGGAATGCTCCTAGGAATGCCTCTGAAGGAGAGAGAGATCTTGAAGGGGAAGCCACCCTATCCATAAATGAAGGGACATGGGGGGTTTGGTTGTAAATAAAGAGAAAGCCAGTGCTTCGTCGATCCAATATGCCGGTCGCTTATGACGCAGGAAGGCTTTACCCACGTAATCCTGATTCTCAGAAGCTCTCCACAGAATTCCAATTTAATTTACTTGCATTATAATTTCGAAGGAGAGAGATTGGGCGTTGGTGCTGTGCCTGTGCATCTGGAGGAAGAGGGAAGCAGTCGCGGAAATCCGGCATGATCCTGGCAAAAGGAAAACGCCCCTTTTTCTGCATTTAGATTAAAATGACGACTGGATTCCCGCGACGTGCGATGCCGGCCGCTTCCGTCCTCTTTTATAAATATTTCTAGAAATCTCCGGATGTCTAGCACAAAAGGGAACTGGCGTCCCGATAGATCCCACAAACTGCGCCCTCTTCCGGTTTTCCCATTGGAACAGCACGACCCGGCGTCCCTGTTAACCTTCAGCTTTGCTTTAAGAGCCAAGCTTGACCTTGAGTTAGATGACGTCATTTTTGTTTGCGATGCTCAGCGGCCAATTCTGGCAACTTGAAATCCTCGCATGATTTCATTGCACTAACTGAAAGTTACCGTCACTCATGGGCGATAAATGGATTGAGATTTGGTGTCAGGAGACAATATGGCCGACGCTATGAGAGAAATGACCGCTAAATTAGATTTGCAAGCGAATAAAACTCGCCCAAAGCGAACTGCAGCATCATGAATCAGACCACGCGGCAGCAAAGGGGTGGGCAGAGGCTGAGATCAGGAGCTGACCAGTGGCTAGCCCTATAGGGTCAAGTCCATCTTTGATAGAGGGAAAAACAACGCTGGATTTTGCATTTTGCCGCATATGATTCAATGAGCGTTGAAAAGAAGAGAGTTGTAACAAGTATAAGAAAAAAGATGTTTGGTCTATAGCTTTTGGTCCCGAGTACAGGGGCAACGCCTCATTATTATATGTTCACCGGTACCAATGATTCTCATAGTCGTAGAGGATATTGGAAACACCGTGCTCCATTTCCAAGCCCACGCGCGTATGCGTATGCATGAATAATTAACATTATTCATAATTCAAACACTCGGGAATATAATGGGGTTACGAATGAAGCTTAATAATGCAACCCATCGCAACGCATGATCATTCCAACGCAATCACAATTAATTATGAAATGACGTCATGACTGCACGAAAGAGTAACAACCAGAATAGTCCCACCCACAAGGGAGACACGCTGAGAAAAAGAAGAAGAGGAGGAGGAGGAAGAGCAAGAGTAGGAGCCGGAGCAGGAAGGGGCGCCCTACAGGAGGCGGGGGCATAGTTGGCCCAATGATGCGCGCAGTAATCTCTTTGATCAGCAAGTTTTGCGCCCTTTCCATTTACTGTAAGCTAAACGCGGTTCGCCAGTGGAATGCTGACAGTCATGTGTTGCATGCGATCAACCCTCATGGGCGTTGTCACCCCTCCGTCAACTCACAGCAAACCCCACCTTTGTTAGAAGTTTTAATCTTGCGTAAATTTATTACGTGGCAGCTGTCACATTGTTTGAGAACATGCAACGCAAGTCAGCGTGCTGAGATCTCTCTCTTTTTTGGGGGACGCAGCTTAAAATTGCAGGTCTAGAATCCAGTTTGGTCGACAACGTCAGAGATAATTGAAAAATTGCCTCTTTGGCTAACGTTGACATGAATACCTAAGATTTTAGACAAACTCAAGAGCTGTGACCTGTCATCATATTAACAGGAAGTCAGAATTTTTCGAAAATCTGAAAATTTACACGTGCATCTTTGGCACTATACAAACTGAAGGACATATTATATAAAAGACCTCACGTGATCTTCTTTTTTTATTTTTATTTTTTTTTATTTTTTTTGCCTAGGACAATATATGAAGACTTATTTTGATCGCAGTGCTGACGTCACAGGAATGACAGGATCAATCTGGAGGTTAGTTGAGGGAGGTTTCACATTTCTATCCTCAAAATATGCCTCCTGGAGCCATTAGTATATTCTGGGCATTCGTATTCATTTGCAACGGCTTTTAATCGTTATAAGAAGATCAAATCACAGGAAATTACAATTAAATCAATTTAATACGAATTAAATCGGATCCTGATTTCTGGCAATGCCTCCCACCCCTACTGACATACGAGACAAGGAAAACACGGGCACGTAATGCGTAATAATTAATTATAAAGAGGCTTTTAGCGATTGCGGTAATGCCTTTACACGCTGTGCCTAATGAAGCTCCGCTTTAGGCTCTCGAGCTGCATCGTCCTCGGCGGATGCCACCCTAATCCTTCAACCGTGGCTATGCACATGCAAGGGTTGACTTCTCATGAGGACGACGAGGCCAAATAATTCATAGAGACCCTTCTACTTCTCACAAACGCGGTGTACAATGGAGCAAGTCGTGGGCTCGCTCGGGCTTGAACCAAGTGGGCTGTTTTTGAAACAGAGCGTGCTTAATATTGGATGAATGAGTACATGTTTTAGGAAGTGCATCCCCCCTGTGCAGCAAGAGGCGGGGTGATGACTTCTCTTTTAGGGATTTTACCCCCGACTAATCTTCTTATAAGGATATTATCTGCACCGATAAGAGGTGTATATGTCCTTTGTACATACGCCGAAGTTTTTGCATAATATGTGCCAATGAGCGCACAACAGTAGACAGCGAATGAGTGTGCATGCGGGTTAGTCAATCAATTGATAAAAATAGGCGTCTCTTTCATCGCCCTTGAAGTTCCCTCGGCGATGCATAGCAGCACGTTCCGTCCATCCTTCCTCATTCTGTCGAAAAAGCGCCCCAGTGTCCAGACGGTCAAGCGTCCAGCGATCCATCAGGGGTGGTGGATGATAACCTTGGGGCTTAATCTCCCGAAAACATCTTGGATGATTTCCTAGTTGGCGCATCGAGGAGATGAGATGGCGGTACTGTGCCCGCAGCATCACAGCGTCGGTGCCTGCATGAAATGTTATACCACGTGCGCGAACACCGGACATCTGGACACTTGGTAGCATAAAGGTCACATAAAGACTCAAGCAATGGTCAAAGACATCTCTTTTTACCAATCCCAGATCATGAAATCAGTGAACTGATCAGCGTGGAACTCAATTCACAACCAAAATACTATTTCTCCGATATTGAATAACCATCAGACGACATTGACTTGTTACAACATGTTTTGGCGTTATGTATGGACGTATTGCACTTCATCTCGACATTATTCCTGTTAAGTGAGCAAGATTCACTCTCCTGTGAGCCATGATGGTAAAACGCATCCCCACAATACTGGCATGTGTTTACTGCCCCAATTTAACGTTTTTATGCATCCAGAGGACAAAGGCATTTATGAGCCATCTGCCAGTGTTCATTGCGAAGCTTTTAGAAGAGCAGAAGCAGCCTCAGTGAAATCCTTTTCCACTTTAGCACAGGATACATGTTCTCCATTCGACCGAGCCATTTAGCGAGTGAAAGAGCGTTCCCCCAGCGCATAAGGGCAGTTGGGATAGACATGTGTCTCTGTGATCGCATTGCCAGGTCTTTTGAGTCCGACGTGACTAGATCAACAACTTGGTTCCTGCCTCTTTTGTTTGGCCATCGATTGAATGCCAATTCTTCCTCGCTTTCTCTCACGAGCCAAAAATCGGAGATGCGAGTTCGCAGACGCCTCGCATTGACAAGGCCACCAGAGGGAGCCAAAAGATGAAAATCTATTTACGAGATGTGAGCTGACTCGCGCAATCGCCTCTAAGAGCAATTTTCAGATAGAAAACAAGCCTCAACAAGCTCTATTTATCGGTCCTCGTCGCTGCCTTTATGGGCCTCGGATTCGGTTATTTTGGCTGTGAAAATATCTGCCAGTTTTTGATGATTTGTTGACGTCCATAGCTGTTATCTCGTCCACAGAGAGCATTACTGCAGCACCTCCCAAGGCTTGTATTAGGCGTCGAAGGCAGTCATGCCCGCTGCTTCTATCAGGAGTTTTCGCTCGGCGAACGAGGGGTCAGAGTTCACCGTCTCCTTTTGCTGGTTCGATGACATAAGAACCCGCAAAGAAAGAAAAGAGAGATGGCCAATGCTTAACTCGAAACCATACACCAAAGATAAGCGAAGACAGTAATGGTTCAGTCGCGAGGCTTGCATCCGGCTTCATTTTGACCCATTTGCATTCAACCCAATTACCGCTATCCCAATAATACCAAGAGCTCATCACGTACTCTACCCAATGATCAACTTCTGGTACTGCAATGTAATGGGCATCCATAATTATTAGTAACCACCTATTCACACAGAGTGGATGATTTTCCATTTATATATGGCTTCAATTGCCCAGATATCCCGACCTGAATCCTCGCCATATCCCCCTCTGGGGTCGGTTATCCCCTCCGTGCCCCACCTCACCCCTTTGGCCGTCAGCCGAGACATTTGCCATATTCTGACCGTCGTCTGCTAACAGATGGCATCCACTCGCCCAAGCGTTCACAAGGCGATCCTGCTTCTTGTTCGTGTGCTGCTATTTCTGATTCGAGCAGTATGGCGGACATTTCTTTCTATTAACATGAGTTATGGCGACTCCGATAACTCTCCAAGTGCCAACAATTCTTGATTTAGTCGACGCAAAGCTCGATCCATCAATCGGATTGCTGGCGTTAGGGCATATCTCCGTTTCGCGCGTTTCACTCCTCACCAGAATCCTCCGCGCTTCCCTCCCGTGACATTCGCTGCCTTCGACACGCGACGTGCACAAGACCTCGTGCATGCTAACCGCATTCCTTTGACCTCTGACCCGGACAGTATTTATAGCATATTGATTCTTGAGATGGCCATCGTGAGGCAGGCAATATCTGCCCGGATCCACTCTGCGATCCTTATTTAGCATAATTGAGTTTGGAGCTATTTCTCCGCCGCATTACGCTTCCATCGTCCACTTGGCCTATTTACTCCGCGGATGAAGACATTTTCGCCAGGCGGTGTAACTGGATTGCCGTGAAGGCTGGCCCACCCCCACCCTCCCCAGCCTGACAGCCTGATGACACTGTGGTCACGTGTGGTGGCACCATGCTGCCACTTGAAGACCAATTTCTGTCGCGTTTTCAAGTCTATTCCCTCATGCAAGAATCAGTGCACAACTACATTGTATAGAAGACACCGACTCTTGTACAAACCGTCTCAAATCATGTTGACCTAACTAGTAACTATTCCATGCAGTATAATATAGTTGGAAACATCACTGAGAACTCGCCACAGGGCTAATTAAGGAACCACCTTGATTACTGCAATTAGATACTTTTGAAGCCTTCTGCTCTTTGAATCGTGCTCTCCTAATGTCGTTGATTGCCCTTTGAGGTCGGGTCGGTTTCGGCCACGAGACAATAACACATGTACCTGGTTCTTTGCGGATCACACGTACACAGAGTACATATAGGCAAGCGTGACCCCGCCCCGTCTCCTCACCGATATTATGAGAACTTTGCTGTACTTGAGAAAATTGGTACTGAAAGTTTCATTTCGACGAATAAAATACATTCCAATTGGAACAATCGCGAAAGAGATCTTGTTTGCCATTCTATTCTATGGCAGAAGAATAGATTTCGGGATGTCGTTGAGATGCGGACCAGGCGCGTTGCAGTCAGCTCAGGCAATTGGCTAGATCTTTGTCCATTTCTCTGTAGAACGATTCCGCAAAGCTTCGAGGTCATACAGGATAAGTGCGTTCTGGAGGCAGGATGCCGGAACTGGCCCGGAAGACGAGCATTGTTTCCAAGTGTATGTGGCTTGTTCTCGAGGCCATCCGGGTTGTGTTACATTTTAGTGGGGGGGTTGGTTTCTGTGGACAATGGAAAATATAGCAAAGCATAGATATTGTGACCACAATGGATTTTGTTAACCTCATCATTGAAAAAATATATATATTTAAGAAAGATACATAGGAGCTATAAACCAGTCAGATAATTTTTTCGGTTTACATAATGTCACCCCCTTATCCGAATAACGGAACAAGCAAGATATTCCAATTATTTACAATAAACATTTAGCATCAGTTATTGATTACATGAATCCAAAGTTGAATCAAAAGTTGAATCAATCTCTGAGGCAGGAACTGCAATCATAAAAAGGAATATAGAGAACAAAATCCATTATATCTCACAGCGATCGACTTGCTTCAATTAATACAATTACTTACTTTTGAAGCCTTACCTCTGCTCTTAAATTGTGCGTCGTTGATTTCCCTTTGCGATCAAATCAGTTTACGTGGCCAATGAGACATAGTTACACACAATTAAAAGTAATCAAATATATTTACGTGAACTCAGTTCAACACACTGTAAAACTTCCGCGGAGGGCAACAAGTAATATATCAGATCTGCAATCGCCGATGCATCGTACGTGCTAGTACGTTAGGATATATAATTATTATAGCGGAGAGGTTGCGCCGGAAGATCCTTTTATAGAATTTACCATTGCAAGATTGTTATTTATGCCAAAGACTGTATATCGGGGCAAGCTTAGACACAAACCCTAAGGCTAAAATACAATTGGCTTTCCTTGGATAAGTTTCCTTATGGCCTTCAGTGGGTCACGTGTCAAAGCTCATGCCAACTTGGTTAGCTGTTGCCGACATATAGCTTCCTGATACCATAATAAGGAATAAGAGAATTTTGATATCAGATACTACATATTATTTAGTAATAACATAATTTTGTCCTGCATCAAGGCCCGGTCGCACAGAGTAAAAGGGCCCAGCGGCTAAGAGTACTGCCCATAACAAGGGTCCACCCTTTACGACAAGTGTGCGATATTTCTAGATATGCACAAGAAAGATGTAACAGCACCCAACAGTAAGCGTATCACTTAACAATTAAATAATTAATTAATTAAATAACTACCAGAGACCGGATGGCACATGCCTTAGCAAACATAAAACAAGTGCAATTGATCGAAATTTTGTAATTGGAGGCCACCAGAATGCTTCGTAATAAATAGTGCACCTCATCGGGGATGGTATATCTCCATTATTGAAGGTATAAAAGCAATGCGATATCGATCACTTCCTTTCACTGAGAAATTGCTCTGGGGAAAAGGTGCCAGCTCTTCTACCGGTATTTCATCTGATGATTTCTGGGAATTAATTTGGAGCCAGAAAGGTTCTGCATTTTGATTAAATTTCACACTTTTGTTTATTGGATCCGGTTTTATATTTACGTTTTATTGTTTCATCTTTTCTGCGTGATTACTGGAATTAGAATTGATCATACTTAAGCGGATTTTCCACAAACTGCGGCAAAGAATAGTGGTGACAAAGAGCACTATCTCGTTATCATGTCTGCTGATTAATGAGTATTCAGTATATCAACAACGTGGGTGATTCCCAGGGCCACACTTTCACCTAAAATACAAATACAAGTATATATCTATACATACAATTGTAATGGTCACACTGCCCTATTAACACACTAATCCTGCTTACCCCACCACCTGATATCGAGAGCGCTATCCCAGGGACCATGGTCTGATTTTTAACCATATACACCCCCAGAAAAAAAAACCTAACTACACTATAATGAAGCTCCAAACCTCGACGGCGTAGTAATTCTTGGAATCAATCTGAATTGCAGCTCGGCATGCGATATGGGCATAATAATTGTTGGTGGTATAGAGACCGATTATTGTATTTTCTACAACGAAGCTAATGATTGCTTAGTTCTTACGAATTGTTCTCAGCGCATTCCCCATGGAATTGTGACTGCAATAATTATATTAATGTGAATTTGAATCTCACCTCCCCATTCTCTCCCTGCTGAAAACACGTGTCTTGATCTGCGCGCCAATATTCTACCTCTAAAGTGGCACACATTCTTTTGACACCAGATCGTCTTTCTCCCAGTAAGATATAGAAATGGCACAACCTCCCTTATCGAGTCGGTTACAATCATTAAAACTTGGAGCTGTGACAACATTTGGCAGTTCATTCTAAAATGTTAACAATTTTCTCTTGCCAAATAATTGCTGATGCAGCGACCACTGATGCCTTTTTACTTCTCGTTATTGTTAATGTTGTTCCGTTCCATTGTTTCATATATAATGTGTGTCAAGTAGGAATTCATAGCAATATATATTATATTATGAATGAGCTATAGACTGTGTGTTTGTTTTGTTTTTTATGAAACCAATTGAACTCGGCTGATGCAGACGTCGTTGCTGGATAATAATTCCCTGACGTGTGGCTTGCAGCAATTGCAGGGTACGCATGTCTTTTCCCTTCTCCCCGTCTCCTTGACCGGTTGACCAACAGAGGAAACATGCAGACAGTGACGCAGAGCACGCTATATGTCCTTCAACGTTAGCGGTGGTCAGCCATACATCTGCCTCATCATCATATCCCATCAGGTGCGTGGGGTTATTATTTGAGGCTAAGGTATCGAGTTGCCGATTCAGCTGTCGCATTCCAGTCTCCTTCATTTGATGCAATTGTTAACGGACTATCTGAAATCGTACCGTGCTCTTCTGATGTCAGAAATCAAATGACTTCTGATTTGTTTCCTGGGAAGTTATGCAAGGGACATTATGCAATACACGTACCCAACGAGGCATAAAAAAATTACCATCTCCACAAGCAGCAGCCTATTCATAATTACACTAAATGTACAAGTAAATATTTCTCTGTTTTAAGTGTGTCCCTTTTTTTTTCGACCCGACCCGTTTGCCCGTCATATCCTCTGGCCGCCCATCATTCAATCGTGCTTAAAAACATTAACAAGCATGAATGATCCCTTGCCTTTCAGGTTGACAGCCTGGGTCTATTTCTCATAAATGAAAGTAAACTGAAAATTTACAACCTTTATTGTTTTCCACTAGTCATTCATTATTCTTTGTGATTTGTTGCGACACAGTAACTAAGTGAAGCTTGTGATCGTTATGCTCTTTCATTTGCGCTTTTAACGTGAGCAAAATTATGGAACATCAGATATAAATATTAGATGGATTGATTGCATGCCTTCTCCGTAGTAGAATTGGGTTTAATATGCATCGTAAAATTCGCAGAGCTACTTCAATTTAGAATCGGTCTATAACAGAACTGTCGTGATCACTTAACCCCAATGACTGGCGAGAGTAAGCATTTGGGTATAGCATATCAGTTATGCCTGATGCAGTCAAACTATTGGCGTTATGCATTCCTGCTCATTGCAGGTGGAAATAACTATATTTACCAACTCGAGTTCTGGATCAATTACTCAGTATTAATGGCACTTAATTTACATTTCAGTTTAAGTACTTCATGGTACCATACACTAGAAATTTGTCCGTTTAGATTTGTCGGTTTTTCAAAGATTCACCTCTGAACATGGCAGTACATTACTTCTTTTTTATCGGACGGGATTGTAATCGTTGAATCCGCTCATTGGTCACGCGACAACTGAGTAACTAGGTCATGACGTCACTTCAACGTGACGTTTTTCTTCAAGTTATATGTGTCACCACATCCGGTCATTAGGGAATTGCTCTCTATGGCAAATGACGTCCCTTTTCAATAATTATAGCAATCATCATAATGATTAATACACAAGTGGAATGGATACACCTGTCATGTAAGTGAATTATTTGTTACTAATCGAGGTGTTAATCTCATTACTTGGCTTCAAAAGGCCAACATTTCTCAGTAAACTCATTTCTCGGTTGCTTATATAGTCGTGAATTATGCATTTACTCCTCTTCTTGTTCAATTTGATGAATTGCAAATAATGCGCGGGAAGTTATGTGCTGTGTTCTGTGGGGTAATTGAGCGTTTTGGCGACCTGGTGCAAACCCCCAGGTAGAATAATCAATTATTTGACCTTCCTCAGAACGTATACTAATACTACAAAACCAAGTCATTTGTATCGAGCTAATATGAGAAAATAATATCATACCATATACTTATAATATAAGAATGAAGATAGAGCATGTGGAGATGTGCTGTTGCTATGGTGACGAGGATGTTTACATCACGTGCATGTTGCAACAAAAAAATGTCAACATAATTTATGTAAGCATAGCTCCGTTATAATGAAAATGAAATTGTCCCAGAATTACTGACGAAAAAAAAAATACATGAATACTTAAAAGGTATATTTCACCATATTTCGAAATGCAAAACAAAAATAATAACAATACATAATGCAAATTTTTGCGTAGCTTCAAAACCACCTGATGAAGCAACCAATCATGATGATGGTCACGGGAGTGGTCATCGATGGCTGACCATTGCAGACGTCCGATCGACAGCACAGGACGTCTATTTCCACTTGCTCCGCCATAATCACGCCCTCCTGTTGAACGCACAGGTCATAACAACGTCTGTCGATTACGTGCATGTCGCCACTTCGAACCGTCTCCTTCTGAGCAAAGACAAATCAGACATTGACTTCAAATTGAGGAATTCAACCGATGCCATTTTGAGAGGAGGTCTAACCCAATGGACGTGTCATACTTTACATAATAGACGGCATGGTTACGCGTAGACTTCACCGCTTCACTTAGAGAGAACGATTGAAACAAGGTTGAAATAATTACCCGGCAGTGCTGTTCATTCCAGCCGCATGTCATAACGGTCGTGTTAGCGTCGTTTGCATGCAGTTCTGGTCAATGCGGCTGTTGCACGTGAAACAGCGGATGCCAGCGCCTGCATGGGGGAAATATGTAATCATAACGGCATTCGTGCGTTGTGATTCGACTCCGTTTGAATCAACAGTGCAAAATAGTCGCAATACTTATGAACTGGCTACCTCTACTCACTGTTTTCGATTTGGAGGAGCAGAAAGAGGAAGGTCGCAAATGTCCCTGAACGCATTACAGGTTGTGACGGGAACATTTCCTGGAAACAGTTGGTACATGACTTTATTTAAGTTTTGTACTTTTTGTTATAATACAATTGAGACACAAACATTGTGAGCTGCTTTAAATTCTAATTATAATCTGAACGGCAAGCATATGTATAAAGGTGTAATGGTGTACATGTTTAATAACATGTATAAGTGTGTACACTGTATCTTCATCTGCAAACATTTATGACGTCATATAATGACTTCTCATGTCTCTATATAATTATATGATAGATCCTCAAATAAGCATATCCTGAGGGTAACTTTTATGGGTATCCAGATATCTTCATACAATTTATTCGATTTAGTTTGCCTATTGCATAGCAGGAGGCACAGTTGTCGATCGATGCCCCGTCTGGATATTTTGGAAAGCAGAACCAAGGGACCCTGCAATGACCCGATCATCCGGGTCTTAATATCGTTAAAGAGCTCAGTAAAGCTCACTCAATATAATGGTGCCATTCGCGTTTACGGTTAACTGGAACAATAAGCATGTCCTTGATCTTCCAAAACCGGTGCTTTCCTTTGTAATATTGATCTCTCCCAAACTGAGTACGTTAGAGACAGAAGAATGTGACGGCGGCGACGCTTGCCTCAGCGGCGCAATACAGAGGCCCTAGTCCGACTGTGGCAGTGTGCATGACACCCTAATGACAGTCTATGCTGGTTTAATGAGGTTTGTGCCTCATCGTTGTGCCTCTCTAATTAGTGTTAATCGGGGATATAACGCGATCCTCTGCTGTGTTTCGCTTCTTTTTTCTTTTTTTTTTTTTTTTTTTTTTTTTCTTTTTTTCAATTCCTGACGCCAAGAAAGAGAACCCTTTTGTGTTACAATGATGCCTCATTCTCTTGCGTTGTTTTGGTGCAGTTGTTTATTTCTAGAGGCACCAAATATATCTGGATATAGCTCATTGCACAAGTCATGTTTATAATTATATTAATCCAACTTCCAGGTAAGTCTCGGTTCATTGACAATTCTACCGAGAAACAGTTAATATTTGCTTTCAGTGTGTGTTGTGTACCGCATTATTATATACATGCATCATACTTTTGCTCTCTTTAACGGAAAAAAAGGCCTGTGTTGTGTGAAAGTAACTGTGCTGATATCAACTGTGCTGATATCCAGGGTGTGATATTTACACAGGTCAGACGCCCGTGTACAGAGACTGCTATATGATCGAATATAAAAATCGTTGATTTCTCCACAAATATCGGTAGAAATGGATCGTAATACACGTCATTCGATATTTACATGTAAAATAAACAAATTGTGAAAGTTTTAAACTTATATTTTTGCTATTTTAATGTCTCATTGACGGAACCAAAATCGAAGCAACAGCTTCATCACTCGTCGATCAGTCTCAGCCCTGGGGAAATCGTCATATGTCAAATTGGAACGTACCGCCCAATTAATAACTCTCAATACCATTACATAATATATATCCAAATATTAATCAAATCCAACAAACATCTCATATATAACACAACGTCCTCACCTGTACTCTTCTTACTTGATCAGATCTCTGCCTGATGCTAATGCACCTTCGCATGCAATTTACTTTCTTTGCTCTGCATAATCAGGATACAGGCAGGTGTAACGAGTTCATATACTTCGTGTATCGCTCTGGGCAGAAGCGGATGCCACGCGGCAGGTCTTGAGTCGCTTCACCGTGAAATGTTCTCAGTCCAACTCATCCGCACAACACTTAACGTACATGTCACCTAAATCACAAGTTATACATAAGTATATTAAATTGGTTACATGAATATGTGTTATGCATGGATAACATATTATCTCGATTCATTGAACAGCATTTACCTCTATTGTTAGCGATTTGATCAAACGCACTTCCCGAAATTGGATGTCATAGCCTGCTTTTTCCCCATTGCAGGTAGTTTTAATCAATTAACTCAGAGTATACTTATGCACGCACATGTCAGTCAGGTGCCGGATCGCCCGAGGGGATGTTATGGAAGAGCGTGCATGCACACGCCAGCGAGGAAGCCAAAATTGGAAATCTCGCTAATCTGGTTTTGGATGTTGTGTGGATATATCTTTTGCTGATTTTCTTACAAAATGATATATGAAGAGATCAGGGTGTATTATAATAGGGTCTCCAACTAATAACTATACCCTTCTGTCCGGCAATCAGATGTCATACGCGATAGCCATAACGGTCTTTAAGTAGAAAGCTGATAATCTTATGCCTGCATATTGCGTTATGATTACGAACCTTCGTTCCAAACCTAATCTCATACAATTTGGGAACTTTATCGTTTTTTACGTGTTATCAGTTATTACGTTTAAATTTTGCCGAAACGTAAATAATACCTTACACGTAAAAGGATTGTGGGACACGTTTTTACGGGACCGTTAGACCTACTTTGAATTCATCGATTTCGATAGAACAGAACCAAGAACAAGTCCCAACAACAGACACAAGTCAAATTGTTGAGCTATATACTGTTAATGAGTATTAATGAACGAATGTGTACTCTGAAGGAATCCGCATTGAATGCTGCATCGCTTCCTTTTTCATCCTGACCTTTGACCTTTGACCTTGGAGTGTCCAGTTTATCATGTGCCGTATATAAAACGGTTGGTCAGAACGGCTCACGTACAGCTCTAATGACGTGTGTATTTGAAGTCTTTTGGGATGCAAAGCAAGTGTTAAACGCGTTGAAAATCGAGTATACATTATTTAGTATTCTTTACAAGTGGCTGACAACGTGAATTTGATCACCATGGTGACGATTGGGTGCGCGTGTTTTAAATTGTTATATTATCTGTATTTTCATCATTCATTTTTATGTTGTACAACGCAAAGATTATATGATATACATGATATATTATGACATGATATTATTGATAACATGATATTCCCGATTTTTACTTTCTGTTAATTGCCATCGGACTTCCCGTTGATTGATAAATCGGGCATTAGCCGCTTATAGACCTGCCACTGCTACCCACCAGGCCCCTTTCTTTCAATCGCTGGTCGAACCTGGAAATTGTGAATTAAATCGCCGCAGTCTGCATTCTCGGCTATTTGAGATTGTACAGATTAACATCTACTTCAGTCGTCAATATACGCACAGCTCTGGATTTCAATATTTCGTCATTTTATTGCACAATTGCGCAAAATGATATGTTAAATTGATTTTCATTCATCCATTCTTCAGAACAAGAGGAGCCAAGCGCTTGGTGGCAGGGACCCTCCTGAAATGGTCCCAAAACAAAAAACAAAAAAAAAAAAAAAAAAAAATATGATGTTCTAGTACGTAATTATTTATGTACTTGAACATCATATTTTAACCATAAAATTACTTTAACCTTAAAACACTTTACAGCTCGCCAAACTATTAATTAATAATCTTGATTTTCACACTGTGTAAACTGTTTTATTCCTGTTTCATTTGTCTAGAGACCTTGAGGAGAAGTTGAATTTGGATGGACAGAGGGGAGCTAAAAGAGCCTTCAGAGGCACCTCTTTAAACCTACTCATAGTTGATAAGAAAACTTAGCTTGAATCAAACTTGACGCAAATACTGTTTCTGTGAACAATTTTCTAGAATCGGAAACGTTCTCCAGCATATAGTCAGAGAACATCAAATTAATGAATTCATCCAATAATAGCTACATTATTATTCAAATATTTTGAGAATGTTCCTCCTGTTCCTATGTTAAACTTTTTTGTTTATGCTATCATGGAATTACCTTTAGCAATTTATCTGCCCAAATACGTAGGTCACTTCAGTGAATCAGAGAAATCATAAAAGCAAGAATAAAATCCCAAAACCACACATCGATTCAACATTGTATTTATTAGCAAAAATATGATGCATCCATTCTAGTTGATTTCCCTTGATAATTAAAAACATGATAAATTGCATAAAATTTTGTAGCAATATAAATTTGACTAAAAATCCTCAATAAGAATAACGTGAAGTAGAAATATTGAGCCGAACGTCACATGACAGAGTCGGGTTACCAGTAATCCAGGCTCGAACGTGGTAAAAAACGATGCATTCACACTGGTTAAAAACAAGTTGAGAAAATGTAGAGATGGTTAAGAAGGAGGGTAGCCAGATAGTGATTCTGCAGCACCAGAGAAAATTTGATGGCGTAAATAAGGCATTTGACATGTATATTAAAAATTTAATAAGTTAATGCTTGGAATCTTATTGCATAATTATAAAAAATCACGAGGTAGCATACATATTTGTATTACATAAGAAAATATGCTGGCTAAAAAAAATTTCAGTGATGCATAGTTAACTAGTGGATATGTGAAAATTGTGAACAGTTCACCAATTAATAAAGATGCTAAATAAAGCCGGCCGACAGTGAAAAAAAAAAAAATTGTCATTGAGATCGAAAACACTAAAGAGGAAGACAAAGATCACTAATAAAAAATATTACCGAACACAACAAGGGCTGAGGAGGGGAGGTGTAACATCAAGAAAGGAAGATAATCTATAACGAGCTGCCACAATACTAAATATTGCGCATGAAAAAAACAAAAACAAATGTAAGCATGAAAGCCGAGGAATAAAACAACGCACAACAGAAATTAATAAATATTAAACATGTGACTTAGTACAAAGCACAAACAACCAACAAGCATCTTGTTACCTGAGATAATTTGCTCGTTAAGAATTAAAAAAAATCTTTTTTTTAAAGAAGTATGATTCTGTGATATCACCTAGACATGGTAAACACAGGGTGTTTGAGCAGATCCCTGGCAGGCGGCCGTTCTTCTCGATTCGGATCCAAGCAACGCAGAGCAAGATCTCGTAGGGGAGGAGAGAGGCATTCTGGGATTGACGGAGCCCTCTCAGCAGACGCGATCTGGAAATGAGGTACCGATCAGCGGAATCAATCACCGGAATGAAGTCCGTACTTTGAAAATGAGAGCTAAATGATTGGAAATATCGCTGGCACCCCACGGGGGTTTAGTGGTCGCCATTTCGATCACGATGCATCCGATTCCCCAAACGTCACAGCTTCTGCCGTAACTCTCTCCTCTGAGAACCTGCAGATAATTCACTCAAAAACAACGCTCAGCTGGATGTCCCCCTCACCTCCGGAGCCATGAACGCAATCGTGCCCAGAAGTTGGCCCTGGAACTCCCCAGCGCCTGTGTTTCGTGAAGCCAGTCTCGCTGAAGCTCCGAAATCTCCAATTCGTACGCGCTGCCCAGTGCTGTCCACTAGCAGATTAGCCCCTGGGAGAGAGAGAGCGCAATGCAGTTGTGTTAGACGCAGTGCTACATACCTTTGAGATCGCGATGCAGCATGTGGTTGTCGTGCAGGTAAGCGAGGCCACGCAGCACCTGCAGTGTATAGTTGATCATGACCTGTTCGGTGAAAGGTCCGTACTTATCGAGCAGCAGAGCCACAGATCCGCCTGTGGTGAGGCATCAGTGGTGATAACAATTCACGAGTGCGCGCGTACTCACCCGGCATCCACTCGACAAACATGAAGAAATGGAAACCCTGCTGAGTGGCGCCCAAGATGCGAACTACGTTAGGGTGATTCAATCGCGCCATCATTTCAATCTCCTCGTGAACCGCTTCGATGACCTTCTCTTGCTCGCTGAGGGAGTTACGGCAGAACGAGATCTGTTTGACAGCCATCAGGGTGCCCGTCTTGATGTCGCGTGCCTGGTAGCACGTGCTGAACGCCCCGGTGCCCAGCATGGGGCCGCGCACCCAATGAACCAGCTCCTGGTATTGATGCGGCTGATCGCCTCCCTAAAAGTAAAACCTCAATCCGACTGCCTCACATGAATGCCACTGACCTCTTCATGGATGCGTATGGTGAGAGTCTCCTGTTGGCTCTCAGTCTGTGACAGACCAGGAACGTGCGGCAGAGCGTCCTGCTTCAGGGTGGATTTAGCCAGCGCTTCAGCCAGCGCTTCAGCCTCCTCCTTCTCTATCTCCTCCTTGCAGTGACAGTTCTCTTGTGAGCTGCCGGCAGACGTCTGTGGACTTGATGCCACTTCAGTTTTGAAGGAGACTTTGTCTTCCGGACCGGAGGGCGACAGAGTGAGATCGGACAGGTCCTCGGTGAGGAATGCGGAGGCGCTGGTGTTGTACGTCGCGTTGCCTGAAGCGCACGGCTGGAAGTCGTCGTCATCGGGACCCGGGATGGGGATGTCCAGCTCATCGCCCACTTCGCTGAGTGAGTCAGGCGTCTGCACGCCTTTATCCTCACTGTATAAGGATTCATCCGTAAAACCAAAGAGCTGACTGGGTCTGATGGCCACGCTCTCTGTCTGTGAACCAACGTCCTGTTGAGAGGAAACTCTGGCCAAGGGATGAGAGTCGTCGGAGGACTCTGTGGGAGAGGGAAGACCTCGGATGCACAGCGTGGGAGAGGTGCAGGCGTCCGACACCTGCACCACCATGGAGGAATGCTTGTGCATCCTACTGGCGTCTGGCGTTGAGGCGTCACATGGCACGTTGAGGCCCAGGGCGGATGCAGCGTCCAAATCAGAGAAGGCCAGCGTCTGAGCGGAGTGGCTGCTTTTCATTCGTTTGTAGTTGGGTGTATTCGGTGGAGCCTCAGGGATCCAGGAGGGAGGGGGAGGGGAGGCAGCCACAGGGGAGTTACATCTCGGGGTGGAGGCGGCAGACACGATTGGCGTGATGAAGGGAGATCCGTCCGCCTCCTTCCCGTCTTGACTTTCGCTGAGAACTTTGAGCAGTTTGCGTCGCATGTACACCTGAACGTGAATGTTGGTGTCGTCGAGAATCTCGTCAACGATCTCTTTGAAAATGGACGTCGACTGGACTTGCAGTTTAGACAGGAGGTAGAAGACACGCCTCGCCATGCGGTCCACCTTCTGATGTCCGTAATTCATGGCAGGGACGCAGAACCTCAGAATGGTGAACACGCGATCATAGTTTTCATAATTGCCGTCTTCTTGGGGCCGGATGATGAATTCCGAGACGTTTCCATCCAACAGCACGTCCAGCATGTAGAAGCGTCCCAGCAACCACTGCCACTGCACCGAAGTGACCTCAAACGATTGGCAAATGCACGAGAGTAAGTAACACACGCCTCCAAGGTCAAAGGTCCCGGGGTTGGCGATCTCTCGGCCGACCCCCAATTCTCCGTCCTGACCCTTGACCAGCTCTTGCAGAGCAGAAATTGAGAGCTGACTGGTGCGTTTGTTGGAATCGGCACATTTCCATAGAATAGTGTTAACCACAGATTTCATGCACCTCTGCAAGCGGGTCTGCTGATTCTCATCTCTGCACGGAGTGTAAGAAAGAACCGTGCGCAACGTACGCTAAGAGAAATCACAGTGAGTCATGCATTCAGTTCAATCACGCGCTCTGCTCACCAATCCAGCAACAAACACCTTGTACACGGGATCAGCGCACATGAAAGCAAGCACATTGCAGCAGCACTCCAGCATCTTGCGTGTGGCCGCCTGACGCGTTGACGAGAGCACGACCCTCGCCCTGCCAGCGCCAACGCCCAGCAGCAGAGCTCCTTGCGCCAGGCGACTGACGTGCTTCAGCGAGGCCTCACGTACGGCCCAGTTCTTAGAGAAAAGGCAGGAGGTGATCTCCTCTCCTAAAACCTGCAAGAAAAACCAAAATAACCCCTGATCGCCATGACGACCGAACTGACGGGAATCCAGAGCCTGGCCGTTTCAGCGTGTTCTGGCGGAATCGGGTCAGCGTAGGGAAGCATCATATCGGGATCAGATTCAGAGCCGTGAGGGGAAGAGGCTCTTGTGTTGGGAGGGACGTCCAGCTGATCGTCCACACTCGCTTCTCCATTCACGCTCACCATCGGCGCATCACTGCAAATCAACGCAAATGAAACAACCAAACGGACGCAAGCAACCGACCCAATGAAGTCTTCCTTCCAAGCAGCTCTGCATAGCGGGCATATCAGAGGTTCATTATGCCTCCTGCACTCATTGAACCCTATGGAGAAACATCTTATTATTAAAGACAATTTGTCTAGTTACTCTCACAAATGGAGATGCAATGGTGATGCAGTTTGTTCTGGCAGCCGGATGAACATTCCATGAGACTCTCTCCTTCAACCATTTCCAGGAGGCAGATGGGACAAGTATCCTCCTCCTCTTTTACTAATCTGCTGAGTCAAAAGGAGTTTAGCCATAAATTCACATCGCACTTTCCTCTCACTCTTCATTTTCATCCTCTGAGTCTGAATTTCGCGTGGATTCCGTGTCGGCTGAGCTCATACTTTCCTCCTGTGGCTGCAATAATGAGTCGGAAGATTTGGTTAAATTACGAAGACTTCTGCGTTTGCGTTTCAAGGGGTCTTTATCCAGGCGGATGGTTCGGCGAGCATGGAAGTTCCGGAACAAAGTCTCAACCTGCAAAGCACAACGTATCACAAGTTTTTATCTAATGAAATCTCACCTCAAAATTTTTCAGAGTTCTACTCCACAATTGAGAATCATTTTCAGCAACTTGGAAAACACGCAGCATCACAAAAAGTACATGCACGCAGTGAGGCCCCTTGCCGCAGTTGCATTTCTGAAAATTAGAACACTCACTACCAAAAAAGTGACAGCTAACTCAACGCACCTGAGGACCTATGATAACCTTGTATTTATGATCGGGAGAATCGCCGCCTATTGAAAACGAGTTGGGTCCCATTTGGCCGAGGAGGTAGAGGCGTGCTTTGCGGACCTTCTCCAGCCGCTTGATCCACGCTTCGCAATTCTGAAGGCCATTATCATTCGTGTTGAATGAGGTTTTGCGGATAATTCCCGGAGATAACTTCTTGTCCTGAAAAGGTCTAATGTAATTGCCGAGAGACGGAGGAGCAGAATAGCACCCACAGTGCTCACAGTGGGAACGGGAATGCGAGTGTTGGTGCTGCTAGCACTGAGACGTCGATGGGGCACGCTGGGAGAGGCTGGTTTGTTGACCACCTGGCGGGTGAAGGTCGACTCAAGGAGACCGCCCTCGCGTGTGCCTGGGACGCCTGGTCTGCGCTTGGTGAACAGCGGAGACACGTTGCCATGGAGACCCTGTGAGAGGAGGGCGAGTGGATGCATCATGATCAGTGATTGGGATGTGAAATATAACAATATCAAAAGTCAATCTCAAATTGTTGAGAAATGGCTTCAAACTGAGTTGAAGCGGTGATGTGAGTCATGTGACTGAATTTATTATTATTTAATCCGCTTCTAAAGTTGTCTGCTATATTCGCTATTGTTCACAGACCACCCACAGCTGGTAATTCACTAAACAGATCTTTTTTACTTTTTCTCTCGAGTGAATACATATACAAGACAAGCATTCATGCAGAAGGGATGTTGTTAGTTGCTAGTGTAATATGCACAACCAAAACCATCTGCTAGCTGTCAAGAGAATACTAGCGAGGTAAAAACGAAATTTCTGAGAGCTCAAATGAAATGAAATAAGTGCATCCGAAAAGCATTTAAATTGACATATTACATTACTATTCATTGATACTGGAGATTTAATAATAATTTTATCGGGCTCTGAGAAAAATTTGTTGTAGGTTTTGCCAGGTGTCTAACAAACCAACTGTGTAAAAATTTTCAAAATGGCGCACTCAAGCCGAAGCGTCACTCGACTCAATAGAGTTTGAAGGTTTATTTCGAGGTATAATCCGGTTAAGTCACTCAGAAGTGGATGATTATGCACGAATTGACAAATGTTCTCGTGAATCTGGAGCCAAATATCCAAACTTGACTTCGTCTCATTGGTTATTTGGCTCCAGAATCACTTGAACATTATGAATCTGAGCATAATCACCTCATTCCCGTGACTTATCCGTTAATTTATCTTAACTTTAAAATAATAGTTAAGTAAACACCAAAGCGCATCCACAAGCAGTAAAATAGCCGAGTGTATTAGCTAACAAATTAAATGCAAAATAGAATATTCTATATGCTGTAAAACAGCAAACTTTCGCTGACAGGAAATGTTAGCTATGTTCGAGGTCGACCGCAAAAATTTCCTGCTTGAATTTCCATGAACCCATGACCACAAATAACATAAGCGCAACCGCAAACTTTTCACACGCGAAAATTTTCCTCTGTTTACAATAATTGATCAAGAAAGCAAGTAAATGATGATATTTTAATCAATATTCTCCTGCAAAGATAAAAGGCATTTACATTGCATCGGTCAGCAAAAAGAGCAACGAGGTCAGAATTGGAGGAAGACTTTGGGGAATACTGTACAAGATGTTAATAAGTATAAATGGCTGCATGCCCAGTGAATTCATGCTCAAACAGAACATGCGATTAAACTAGATACATTTACACTGAATTGAGTCAAACGGCCGTGGCTCAAATGTCTCCAAGTGTCAAAATATTTCGAAATTCTCCCCTAACATGCAAAACCGTCCCTTGAACGTCTGACGTTTGAGTGACTCTTGAATTCATCAGTGTATAGCTGACCCTGAGGACATTTGTTCAATCGTTCTGTTCATAACTCAAAAAGTAAAAATTTGATCAGCAAATTCCTCAGTTTGGTAGCTTCAAATGAGAGTTAGGAACAAACAACCCACTCATGTCACTTAATTGGCTAATTTTCCACTAAACATCCCTGCCCACACAATGAGCTGAGTGGCCTAAATCTCAACCTTGTTGTCAAACACAGAATATGATGTCCTCTTAAAATCAATGGATCGTGTAAATCAGACTAAAGCATTGCTGAGTATGAGCGCAACTATGTCCATTGATGAGTGACAAAAAGACAGCGGGTATTCAAAAAAGAGTTTAAAGCAATCCAGCCTTCAATCTATATTTATGAATTTTATGAAAGCTCCAATATCAAAAGCTAACATTTCTTCTGGGCGTTTAAACCACACACAATCATGTAAATCATAACTTAAAGAATCAACTCAACATTCCAAATACAGTAATCTCACTTATCAAACACCTCAGTCAGACAAAAAAATTGAAGCTGTTCAATGAACCAACACAACCGGAAATTATAATGCAAAGTGCATCCAACATGCTCAATATACCTGATGAGGACCTGCAGAACTGCTCACTTTTGCAACCTACAGAATCACAAGCACAGTCATCATAAATAACGGAATATTCAAGTTTTAACAGCAGAAACTGAATAAGGAGCGTTTCGTACCGTTGGGTTTCTTGGTTTGCCGTGGCCATTACTTTCTTTCTTTGGTGCGAAATTTTTAACTTTTTCCTTGAGTTTCTCAACCTTTTGCGCTGCTTTTTCAACTTTGCCGCTGTGGAATAAGCGTGCATTTTGGCCGAGACAGGCGCACGTGAAGCCCTTACCTGTCAGGTTGGTCAAGCCGGCCGGCTGTTTCGTCAAGGGAGAAATCTGGCAATTGTTCTTTCACTGGCGACTGGACGGGTTTGAGAGATTTACGCCAATTGTGAGGTCCCTGGTAGCTGTCAGGGACACTGCTTGTCCGAGGGTCTTTGTTGAAAGGGTCACTCGAGGTCGAAGGGTCACTTTGGGTCAAAGGGTTGCTAAGGATCAGAAGGTCACTTGGGGTCAGGTGGTTGCTTGGGGTCAGAAGGTCACTTGGGGTCAGAGGGTTGCCTGGATTCAGAGGGTTGCTTGGGGTCAGAAGGTCACTTGGGGTCAGAGGGTTGCCTGGGGTCAGAAGGTCACTTGGGGTCAGAGGGTTGCCTGGGGTTGGAGATACATGGGGTGACAAGCCGCTGCCCTCTTCAGCTGTTTCATCACATTTGATGGTTTCGATGGACTCAGTAGCCATCGACATCATGGTTGGTGGAAATCGCGCCGCTTGCAGATGGAAATAGCGAAGAATGGGAGTGGCTGATTCTCATCCTTGGATCAAGCAAACAGAAGAACGGAGGATTCTGAAAGAGATTTGCTTCTTACAATTATTCTGGTTTCTTTAAAGTCAAAGGGTATTTTTTGTCCAGTTGTTGATTAATTAAATTGACATGATATGCCACAGATGCATATAGGCTTTTCATTTGGGGCCTAAATACAAGCATGGTAATATGCATTCCTTTCTCTTTGTATCATTGGCCGAACGCCATACCATGATAGCCAGCCAGTACCTCAAAAAGTTTTTGAGGTGAAAGGTGTGTAAAAGGCACATTATTGCGTAGGAGTTGCCATTTAGCAAGCACATCATCGGTGGTACGATCTGCTTGTAAATATCTATCTTTCCCTGCATGAGGGAGCAAACTTTTGGTTACAAACAGGGTTTATCGTTGCAAGCGAGGGCTAAATCCAGAAATTTTCCGTGTATCATGTATTTCAGGCCTTCTACCATGTCTTTTTATGTCATATATTCCCAAAAATATGGCATTAATAAGGTCACCTCACAGCGGGCAGTCGTTGCTAAGCACTGAGCGACTCGAAGCCATGAAAAAGCAGGCATGCTTGTGATCGCCAAATCAAATCAAAACATTTTTGAATTTGTCAGTGGATTTTACTACGTTCCGTTGCATTATATCAGAAACGACTTTTCTTTTGAGTCAAAATAAAATTAAACAGCATCCTTTGTTAGCATTTTTTTCAAAACGTTTCAATGATTTCAACATATTTGACTATATCGTTGCTGCCAATGCTGCGTGCCTCGCCCTGACTCTTCTCTACGGCAGCTCTGATTGCTAACACTGCCACTTCTCAGAGTTCTCTCTCCTCCATTATTGCTGACACCAGGTTCAAATCTGTATGGTTAGATTACCAGAAGATTCAATATCGGCCCCACTATATCCGCGTTCATCCCCACTCTCATTTTCGATATACGCATCCATATATATGACCAAATGTAGAGTTGACTGCTGTCGCGCAGATCTCTCAGCATGCAAAAACCTACGCTGTCGCTGTGAGAGAATAAGTTCGCGTACCACCTGTGACGTCATGATGAGTTCATGAATATTTATGAGTTCGCATTTGGACGTCGTTTACGCTGCGTGGGGTGGACGCACTCGGAATAGCGTGATTCGAAATCTGAGGTGTTATGTAATAAGTTGGTGATAAAAAGTTGGAACCAAATGTGAAATGATGGTGTCACCTGTTTTAATCAATTTGTGTTTAACTTTAAATTAGTTTAACTAAGGACAAGCCACTGAGTGACTACTTAACTTTACATAATCATATAAGGGAGAGAGCATTAATTTTCATTACTGAGCCCTACCGACACGATGAACTGGAAAATCGTGAACTTCTCAAATGAAAAATTGAAGCACATTTGCACTCAATGAATGCGCAAAGGTTTAATTATCACGATAAGGTATAAATTGACATCATTTTGGCGGTGGAATCCTCTCATCTCTTTTTGTTACTAAATATAGAACAAAAATGTTCTGCAGCCGCAAAAAAAAAAAAGCCTGAAGCAAATTTGATTCAATGCTGCACAATGACTGATTTCACTGGTCTCCGGCGCTACTGAAAAGAAGCACCAGCACACACCGATGAAAATTCACCCCTATTTTGGTACATCCATTTCACCCGATTTCACATGATGCCACTCGGAATTCCCAAGAAGGCTCACAAGGCGAGGCAAGTCAAAATGAATTCACAGTATTTGCTGAATACGGCCAGTTGACTAAAAGTTGACTTGCAAGATGTTTCAAACTAATTGAATTACTATAACAGGTTTTTGATATGACAGGTTTATATTGTTTGCAAATGTGTTACAGATTTTAGTGTGTCATTGCAGTTATTCATTTGTCGCATAGAAACACATTGGCTGAGTCAAGGAAGCCTTATAAGTGATGGTTACACCTACATTTATTGTTTGCTCAACTAAAGGTTGAACGATATGGTATGTAACTAATTCTACAAGATGTGACCCAGGGTGACATCCTTTGTTACATAATGATGATAAAGGGTTACTGGCTCCATTGATGCAATCATTAAATTACAAGGGCTCTGACTTTTGAACACGCAACTCTGTAATTCTGGTTTCCAAATGAGCTTAAGCCACAAATCAGTATTTTTTCATGGAACTGAGTTTCCCTGCCAGGAAGCTGCCAGTAACCGGTGTCACCAGAAGAACCATTGCTTCTGAAATATTTATAATTATTTAAATCACATGTCTTGGGGAAACACAACCTGCCTTCATTGTTTGTGTTGTTATGTATTGGTAGTGATGCATTTTAATTAAGGGAAACCCCCTGCCAAACTGCCCAGATTTTCCAGGACTTGTCTGGCCCGCAGTCATGTGGCTATATCAAGATTGGACCCTTCACCAAATATGAGATGCTGACCCCTGATCTACGCTGACATGAGCGTAATGTAGGCTTCATGTAGGCCTACTAGTAGTCTGACAATTGTCTACATCACAGGCTGCGTGCGTTATTCTCTGTGATTTCGGTCTTTTTTGCTTCCCCACAATTGCAATTAGAGATAACAATTCATTTAAAGGCTTGCTTGATTGTTTATTTAGCCTTTTGATCGAGACATTTGAAAGGTGAAAGCACTTTGAAATCAGCGGCTGATGATTTGCGGCATTAATGCTTTGATATCAAATATATAGGTGTGAAAATGTATGACAGTTAAATGATCAGCAAACAAGGCGAGCAAGGGATAGACTCGCAAACAGTCAACAATGACCTAATGGGCAGATACTGTAGAACTTTCTTATTGTGAGTTCGTAATAACAGGAGTCATCTCTGCTCAGGGGACTTTATATTTGGTTCATATTAACTGGAAGTTCGAACAATGCGGAGTTCTTATTATCCAATGGACATGCAATGTTAAAAGATAGGGATCTGGTGGGCATCCAAAAAATAGTTCTACGAGGGTTGTTTGAAAATTTCTCGAACTAACATAGAAGGCGTTATCACGAAAGTTTTGAATTTTGCTTGAGTATAGGTTAACTATTCCTATGAAAAATGTAATCTGTGAATTTCCCAGAAAGATTAAAAATAAATATGCTTGTCACATTTGTTTTAAATTATTATAAAATGGTCAAATAAAGCCCAGAAGAGAGCGCTAGTACTGGCCTAAATTTATGTTCCCTACCGAAACATTTTAAAAAACTGGAAAACATCATGTGAATTACACAATTAACTTCAAGTTTTAAACAATGAACACTTGAATCTGTGTTCGTGCTGTAGTGGACACTTGTTTTGTCATATAAAACCACAAAATAGACTTTTCGTCTGAAGCTCTCAGGTGTCTTCTGTTCGCCAAAGTGCTAACATATATATTTCATTATTATTTATTAATAAATCAGGTTCTATTACTCTAATTTCGATCATGAGAAAAGATATGCTGTTTGTAAATCATTACGCAACCGCAGGAATCAAAACTTTCAAACAAATCAATTTTACGAGGTCCGAGAAATTATAATTTTCTTCGTATATATAGAACTCCTGATATCACAAACTAATTTTTATGGCCTGTGAAGGGATGGGGAACTGAATTTTAAATGATGTTCTATTGACTCATAGCACCAATTGATAGCATTCCGTGCCAAAAACACCATGTCTGGATGCAAGCGTAAGGAAATAATGCATTCCGAATATCGGGATTAGCATTGCGCCTTTGGGAGAATGACTTCCATTACGAAGTATAGGAGGCAAACGTCAGCTGAGGGCTTGCCGTGATTGGTTCCGTTCCCCTCGTGAAGCTATCGATTTCAGCCAATCAGAGTAGATCTGCCAGATCATCTTCGCCATAAAAGGACATCTTTGTTGTTTACGAAACGGAAGTGCATGCGTGGTGCACTCTGGCTGACTTTTTTACTGTTTCAGGATGAGAAACCATGGTCGGTGTCCTAGAAAATCGCTTGTTAAAATAAAAAAAATAGCGAAAAATCTAATTTTTTTTTTCGCACCTGACTGGTGGCAAAATGATTATTCTATCTATTTCCGAAAAGAAAATAAACAAATATCCAGAGGTTTAGTTGCAGGACACGCTGATATGACGAGGCCCATTGTAAAAATGGGGAACTCGGTGTTTCATCACAGCTCCTGACGTCACGCCTAATTAGCAATATATCTCACGCGAAATCGTTAGGGGTGATATTCCTTGTGTGGGCCAGGCATAGGAATCATTTTTGGTGCATCAAATAACGACTCAAAGTCCATTTTTAACCAGTTCTCCCTCCCTTGAATGTTCGCAAATACGACCTTTGACTTTATTTGAGTTATGGAAAGTTACCCACGGAGACAGACAATGAGTTTGAGTTAGAAAGCTTTTTGAGTTACGGAATTTTGACATGTCGATACAGAATTCAATGTATAGCAAAAGGGTGGGACTCGGAGATTCAAAATTCAAACCACTTTTGTATGCAAATAGGTCTTCTAAACAGCATGAGGCATGAGGCATGAAGCATGATGGGGTTTTAAAACTCCACTCCAACCCATTCGGGTGATTCGGGCGCCAGAACAGAAGGCCCAGACAGAGGTTTCCCCCTACTCTAATCAATAAATCCCACAAGTTCTTTATCCTGCATACCACCACAGGCATTAGTACAAAGTGTCTGGCCTGGGTGGGCAGCACTCAGGAGTCACCAAAGAATTACAATAATAACGAATTACAAATATAATTCACAATCATAATGCCCATGGTCTGATGGGGTCTCAAACACGGGACCTCAACCTTCACGTTCGGTATTGCAGTGCCCCTAAGCTTCAGTGCCTTTAATCTTCTAAACTGTAGACCAGCTAGTTGCAAACTAACAGCCTGGCAGGTTGTCGTGAAAGCAACAAACATGTGTTATTTCATGTTCATTTTGCATTCAATGTGACATTTCTTGCTCATGGGGCGATCCAAACTGCGTCCAAAGATATAAAAACAAAATCTAAACCATGATTCTCCCCAAAACAGAGCATTTGTTTCTTTAAAAGATGTACGAATAATAGTACATGGGATAATTAATTCTATGTGCAAATTGAAATCACAATTAGCAGAATACAAATATTGTTTTGTTTGAACTTCAAATTCGTGCAAATCATCAGGCATAATTGCTCTAAATTATTACACTCAAAGACAAGCTTGTTGCATACTAGCCGGTTGGCCTACCATACTTGTATGATGAATGTGTGAGCTTGCAAGAATAAAGGAGTTCTAGATGTCATGGCCGCCTCTGTTGTAACATGGTGTCAGATGCGGACGATTTGCATTCTCAAATCGTAACCCAGAAGCCTACAGACATTTCTAAAAGCAACGAACCAGTGGCAGAATCGTCAAAGAAGAGGAACCAAACAGCTGATAAAAAAAACAGATCGAAACTGAAGGTCTTGTAAGCACCGAAACTCACGAACTTGCGGGCAATAATACGTAAAAACAAGCGACACGTGCGCAGTGAGTTGTGGGACAACTCTGCAAAGCCAAGAGTCAAGTCAGTGTATGTACAGTGTGTGAAATCAGCTAGTCTAACGTTAGAACCATGGCAGAGAACAGCATGCAAAAACCCAGTGTGAACTGGAATGCGGAAAACCTGCACAGGGAGGGGCAGAGCTTCAATAAACACTTTAGCTATTACCAATGACTCTCTATTAAGATGAACGTGCCGCTCAGTTAGCAAGCGTCTGAGCTGTAACTGCGAGCAGCCGACGGCTATCGAGCGCTCAACACTTTCGGTTTCGTCAATTGATCGTGAACAATAGCACAAGTTCGTCTCTTCGTCTGTGTTTACGCCTCGTTTCTCTGAAAATTTCACACTTCAACTTCGACTCTGTCTTCTACCAATCATGGGGGAGAATTGCGAGGTGCATGGCTGTAGCCTCAATCGCCGAAGAGCCACTAAGGTCATCTCCTTTCACGATATTTTGCGGATCAAAGATCAGCAGTGGAGGAGTTCCTTTAATTATTCCATCTCTTGGGAGAGAATTCTCACAGGAAAAACTTAGATGAAATCACGCAAACACCTTTACATATGCTCTCGACATTTTGAGGAAAACCCAACCAAACCTTGTACCAGTTTGGGTGAGTTATTTAAATTTCGGTACATATATTCATGTTATTTCATATGCATGAGCTTAGTTGACTATTGCTTTGTGCCTAGATGTAGATAATTATAAACAATTATCTACATTTGCAGTCATCAAGAAAACAAGCTGCGGATCCAACGGTGCTTGGCTTTGCAGATTCCCGCAAAGGGCAACACAAGAGGAGCCAAAAGAACAACGGATCCAGTTGTCCTCTCTTCAAGCCCCATCAGGAGGACTACTGAAAACTGATTGATTGATCACTTTTATTGCATCGTTTTTTCCCACATAATAAAAAAGAATGAAAGACAAAATTATTATCTTTTTGGTTTCTGCTTTATTAAAAAAATCCCATCAGATAAATAATGTAAAAATAATAATGATAAATGATGGAAAATTATGGTTATAAATCTATAACGTTCTCTTTGTCTGCGAGCTTGACTCACAGAGCCTTTTCTTTGCCGGTACAATAATTTTTATCTTTCTATTTCTCCAAGAACAAGAAGTATTCATGGTGGCACATAATTTTATGAAAAAGTCTCATAGTATTGTTCATGACTCTATCATCCAGGTCAGAGATGGTGACTCCTCAGGCAACCCTGTTGCCATGACTTCTGCGCTGAAGAGGCCTGCTGACTTCAGGCTTGTTTTTAGACTTCTGATATGCAATTCGCATAAGGGGCTCCAGAACTTCAACAGGGGTCAACAGCCCTCCCCTTGACTTGACCGCAATGAGTGATGGTCTCGGGCCATTCTTTTTTTCGTGACTGATGAGACCCTGGATGACATCCAGGTCATCACTTCGATTAGAGCGCGCATACCGCTTAGAGCTGGGTCTCATCAAACGAATTCACAAAACTGAAGAGATAAACCCAAAGCCAAAAGACAAGGCGGATGTCAAGTTGAGAAAAGAGGCAGAAGAGATCTCAAAACTCTACCCAGATGTGATGAACACAATGGGGATTATGCAAATTACAGTGAAAATTGAGCTGGAAGAAGATGCACAACCAGTTGTGCACAGCCCTCGGAACCAACCAAAAGCGCTGCTCCCAAGAATCAAGAAAAAACTGTAAGAGAATGGCAAGATACGCATATGTATTGATCCGAGTAGCTTGAATAAAGCGATAAAACGGTCCATCTACCCAATAAAAACTGTTGAAGAAGTCATGAGCAACCTTCATGGCTCAAAGTACTTCAGTGCCTTAGATGCTAAGTCTGGCTTTTGCCAACTACCACTCGATGAAGACTCCTTGTACCTGACGACGTTCAATACTCCGCTGGGCAGATATCGCTGGTTACAACTCCTTTTTGGAAATAAAAACGCGCCGGAAATCTACCAGAGAACGATGGATACCATGCTGGAAGGCATAGATGACGCCACAGCCATCATGGATGACATCATCATTGCAGGGAAGACCATCAAGGAACATGACAAGGTCCTGAAAACGATGTTACAGCAAGCAACCGAGTGGAATGTGAGACTTAACATAGAGAAATGCAAGCTGCGTCAGCACAGCATCAAATACGTCGGACACATCATAACCAATGAAGGCACAAAACCGGATCCGGAGAAGGTCTGTGCCATTGTTGGAATGCCCCAACCACAATCTAAAGAAGAGACTGTAACCTTCTTGGGATTTGTAACATACCTAAGCAAGTTCATTCCAAAACTCAGCGAGGCAGATAGCCCGCTTCGAGATGTAGCGAAGAGCAAAGAGTATTTATGGCACAAGCCACAAGAGAGGGCTTTCAAGAAAATGAAAAAGCTATGCAAAACAATGGCAACTCTCGCCTACTACGACGTCAAAGCGCCAACAGTGCTCTAGTGCAACGCCAGCAGTTTTGGCCTCAAAGCGGCACTTTGCCAAGAAAAAGGCATCATCACCTACACATTGAGAGCACTCAACAGCACTGAGCAGAACTATTCCCAGATCCAAAAAGAAATGAAGGCAATTGAACATGCCTGTGAGAAGTTTCTTAACTACATCTATGGGAAACCGGTGACTGTGGAAACTGACCACCAGCCCCTTGATGCCAGATTCAGGAAGCCAATACACACAGCCCCAAAGCGGCTACAACCCATGCTGTTGAGACTCAGCATATACGACCTAAAAGTGTCCTATAAAAAGGGTAAGTTGATGTATCTGGCAGTGTTCACAACACATGGGTTCCCTGACCGGCTAACATCATACAACGGGCCACAATACTCAAGTGCATAGTTCAAGCAGTTCTGCAAGGAGAATAATATTGTATACAGCACTTCAAGCCCCCATTACCCACAATCCAACGGTAATGCTGAGAGAGCGGTGGGCACTGTTAAACAGCTGTGGAAGAAGACGTGCACCAAGGAGGATAGGAAAAGGGCAACTCTAGACTACAACGCTACAGCGTTCACAGGACTGGACCTGTCCCCAGCACAAATTCTCATGGGCAGGAGACTGAAAACAAGCCTGATCATGAACAGAGAGCTACTGAAACCGAAGCATCACCCAACAGAACTTGTGCACCACCGGCTTGAAAAGATTCAACTCTCCACCAAGAGACATCACGACACACGAGCCAGGGGGACACGGTATGAGGAACTCAGTCGCGGAGACAAAGTTCTAATCAGGACGCCAGCTGGATTGGGTGGCTCAGAAAAGAAGCTTGGGAAAGTTGTGTCTGAGCATTCAGCTCCGGAGTCCTACATGGTGGACACAGGCAAAAATAAACTGAGAAGAAACCGGATAGATCTGACCAAATGCCTGGATCACTTCACAGAGACCGCAGCCAAGACATACCCTAGGGATATCACGAACAAACCCACCACAGCATGTCCAGAGCCAGCACCGCCGGACACAGCACCAGACCAAACACAAAACCCCGCAACACCTAAGGTACAACCAGGTACACGAACCACACGATCTTGGAGGGAAGTTAACACCAGGGAAATTTAGGGATTTTGTCCAGTAAATAGAGATAAACAAACGCTTTACCTATAACTCATCTGCTCCCATCTGTCTCCATAGTGTGGAACCATGCGTTGAGAACTTACAGTAGATTTTTTTTCTTCATTTCCTGGCCTCATATAACCAGTATGTGTCTATCCATTCAACAAATGTGTCAGTCTATCTGGAGAGCATTACTTAAATATTATGAACAATATTGGATAGGGACTCCTGTGGTAAAGGCAGGTATGACCTGATGGGCAAAGCACTAGTAACTCTGGTCCATCTTAGCTATTATCATTATGTCGCATTATGTCGCATTATTGCCTTTATGATGAATGTATGTTTGCTAATGCTATTTTTTTCTTTTTTTTTTTCTTTTTCCTTCTGTGTCATTTGTCTAAAACAAAAACAAAATAAGGGAGATGCTGCATACTAGCCGGTTGGCTTACCATACTTGTATGATGAATGTGTGATCTTGCGAGAATAAAGGAGTTCTACATGTCATGGCCGCCTCTGTTGTAACAAAGGTAGTTGTACAAGTGCACATAATTATGATTTGTAGTATGTACTGGTTGCACAGTGTAAATTACATGAACAGATGAAAGACTGCATGGAATGGGGAGAGTGGGTGCAAATCATATCCATGTTGGCGGGGTTCTCAAGAGGCGAAATTTTTCTCTTTTTTTTCTGGCAAACTGGAAGATTATCCATGAATTTGACATCTCTGTACCGATGGTTTCCTTTGCATGAATAATCTTCCCCAAATTGAAATTGTCATCAGAATTGATTATTAGGCCATCAGTGGTTCCGACTTCACCGTCCAAGTTGAAAATGAATGAAAAACAGGCCAGTGGTTTTCCTTCAACTTTGTAAAAAATATGCGACTGCAAGAAAATTCAGGAATTTCCAGCTTCAGAACGAGACCATTAATGTTGTGGCAACCGAGCGAAAAATCTCGGGGCAAAATGTTTTACACTTGTTAATATTTGACACAGTCATTTTCTGAAGGTAGTCAATACCCCAACTCAAACGATACACATTCCTTTTGTGATTTAACCCTTGTTAAATTCATGTCACCGTTTTTGCTAGCTGGCATTCAGGTTTTAATCCATCCTGAAGTGTAGAGAGAATGATTGTCATTATGGATTTATCATACATACTGAGTGCGTTATGATTTCTGGCTTTCATTTGAGGCACGTATTTCATGCCATTACTCATTAGATATAACTAGTTCTAAGAATAGGGTGGGAATAGTTTAGGCCATATCAAATAATCAAGTGGGCTGTGGTTATTCATACGTTGTTGTACTAATGGTTTCCATTGCTATCCGTACGTTATTCTCGGGTGTTGCTAAAAACCTTCAGAAATCTATTCAGACCGAATAGTTTTGGAAGGTTTTTAGCAGCACCAGATAATAACGTACGAATACTCGAATAGCACTGGTAACTTGATTGAGTTAAATTTAAATCAGTCTACATGTGGCTATTAACAAAATTATAACAATATCGAATTTGCTAAATGCTTGTATAACCTGATATATTCTTACAATGCAATGTATTCTAAAACATACTTTAAGATCATGCGAAGCTCGCAGCTCATGCATGCGGGCCACGTTACACTCACGTTATCTGCTGGTGACAAAAATTGGAACCTGCAGGTAACGTTAGGTCAATGTTTTGTGTTTGCTGGGTTACATCCTTGGCGACCTATAATGCACGTATGTAAAAACTATATAGTTATTACATACGTGCATATCTACCATTACCTTGCATTTTAATATTATTATTATATTTATTCCAAGCATTGCGTACACTGCCTACCCTGGTTTATAACACCAAATTAGTGTTGCTTGTGATTATGTGATATAGGTTTCACTACTCGGAAGCCAAATGAATACAAAACCAATATGGTAACACTTGATTAAAGAAGGCATTAGATTCTGATCTCAAATATTGAAAGATGAGAATGACAAAATAACTGAAGAAATATATTTATTAGTTTTATATTCACCACAACAAACAAAACTCAGACAAATTTGAAGTTCTTATAAAATGGTGCCTTGATGAACATAGTTTGAAAAAATATACACATCCACACACAGTCATACATTATTTTAAGTGAAACTGATCATAGAGTATTGATAGGATATCAAATCTGTGTTAGCATAATAGGAAGCAAGAGAAGATCACTTAAATGGTACATTAAAAACAATACTAGCCTGAGCTGAGGATTAGCAGGATTCTCTACATACAGGATGCATCTCATCGATCAGCAAATAGTTTGAAACGATGCAGTGAATGTATTTCAAGTCAGAGTATTCACCAGATCTTTTCATCTTCAATTTCAATGAACATCCACCTGGAATCAATAAATAATCATGATAAGCAAAATACCATGTACCCCAGATAGCATTCAGGTGTCGGATATTTGCCATTTACCCACCATCATTGCCTCAGAAGTATCGCTTCTTGCCACTGTCGTTCTTCTACCACTTTTGTGGTGAGAATTAAACACATAAGAAATGACTGTGCCATGTTGGTGAAACCTCTTCAACAAGAAAAGAATTAAAATTATCGCGTGCCACACTGGAAGCATTCAACCAATTAAGCCGCTGAGCAAATGCAAATAGTGTGTGTTTGTTCCAGCCCAGCCACATGGGCACTGGCAATTACACGCCACAAGTTATAATGTATGCATGAAGTATGAATATTCATGGTCATTTATGTGAATGTTACATCATTCTGTTCTTAGCGTTCGTTGGGAGCAGACGTGTATATATCCACGCATTCCAAGTTTCAACTGCATGCATCTTCAACGATTCTTCAGCTGCCTTCATCACTTTTTACCGGTGAGCTATTCTTCATACGATTGCATCGTTCATCATGTATACACATGTATATCACATACATGTGGTGTTGTACTCTTAATTGCTAATACAATTGGCATCATTTGTGAAATACGATTGATACGTTCCACACATTTGCAACAATTGCTTGAATTATCTTTTGTTCGCAGTTTCACGGTTGAGATTTGAATTTTCCTTGTGTTCGAATTTCATCATCTTTATCCATTCATTTTTCTTGATTATTATAATTGCATATATCTATTGGGTACTTGTAATTGATTACCCGGTTGTCATGTAGGAAGATTGGTAATTATCGGATGATAACTAGCTTTGTTACTTGGATCCTGGATCCGGAATGATCTCAATCAATTGTTAAAGGGATGGGGAACTGAATTTTAAATGATGTTCTATTGACTCATAGCACCAATTGATAGCATTCCGTGCCAAAAACACCATGCCTGGATGCAAGCATAAGGAAATAATGTATTCCGAATATCAGGGTTAGCATTGCGCCTATGGGAGAATGGCTTCCATTACGAAGTATAGGAGGCAAACGTCAGCTGATGGCTTGCCGTGATTGGTCCCGTTCCCCTCGTGAAGCTATCGATTTCAGCAAATCAGAGCAGATCATCTTCGCCATAAAAGGACATCTTTGTTGTTTACGAAACGAAAGCGCATGCGTGGTGCACTCTGGCTGACCTTTTTACTGTTTCAGGATGAGAAACCATGGTAGGTGTCATAGAAAATTGCTTGTTAAAATAAGAAAAATAGCAAAAAATATTGTTTTTTTTTCACACCTGACTGGTGGCAAAATGATTATTCTATCTATTTCCGAAAATAAAATAAAAAAATATCCAGGGGTTCAGTCGGTGGACACGCTGATATGACGAGGCCCATTGTAAAAGATGGGGAACTTGGTGTTTCATCACAGCTCCTGACGTTGCGCCTAATTAGCAATATATCTCTCGCGAAATCGTTAGGGATGATATTCCTTGTGTGGGCCAGGCATAGGAATCATTTTTGGTGCATCAAATAACGACTCAAAGTCCATTTTTAACCAGTTCTCCCTTCCTTTAACTATTATCGTAAATTTTGATGTTTTCCTTGATTTGAATACGCCCAGTAGGAAGTTAAGAGCCCACGAAGCAGCAACACGCGGTCGACGCCTAGCTGTTGCTGATTAGCGAGCGCAATTGTCGATTATGTAATTATTCTGCATTCACCTGTAATTAAACAAGTTAAGTTATCAAATTGCTCGCTTGCATCACTCTGTCTTGCGTCGATTCATGAACCGGCAAGTTTTGTTCTTTTATCTGATTGCGTAATCCCTCTAATGTCCCAATTAATTCGTTGTCACACCATGTATTCTTAGTTCTGAAGAAAGTTGAAAGGCGTAATAAAGTTTAATCACCTGAACAGCAAACAGACGGCGACGGAATTCTTAAAAGTTGAATACACAGCGCACACAGCAATTGGCTGAGTCGCCTTTTTCCTCACGTGTGTACGCATGCACGCTTTCATGTACGGATGTACATGTATGATGCACGCATGCTATTGTGTTGGCATGCATGTGCATGCATATGTACATACATGTATATGCTTCGATGTGCGATTTATGAGCGGCTCACATGCATCATATTATATTAAGCTTTTGATAATATTCAATTATCAGGGAAGGTTGGGCAATAATGGCTTGCATGATACCGAAAATTTGAGGTGCGCTCGTTGTTATGACTTCAAAGAGATACACTGCGTGAATTATGATTTTGCTCATCAGTTATCAATCGTATTCGATTCATTCTTACACTTAAATGACCAGCTGTGCACGATTATACCAATGCCTAAGCCCTAAATTGAGGGGGAGGGGTTCTATTCGTTATGGCTTAAGAATCGATTGCTTAATGTTCAGGATGTTCAGATGCCATACTATTGCAGCTCGATATACCACAGATTCCACTGTAATTGCTCCAGTGGTAATGTAAGAAATCTCGTTTTGATAGCTCTTCTTATTGGATTCTGAATCTTCACCGAATCGAGATTGTTGATTATTCATTATAAGATAATTCGTTTGCTTTAATACTGTGTACTCTGCGTTCAATTGTATTGTGCTTTAATACTGTTGAGTTATATTGATAAATGTTGTTCTCTTTCTAGATTACCAGGCTCGGCTGTGGTGGATTGAACACAAACAAGACTGTCTTCTGCAACAGCCTGCTGGAGCTGATGACCGTGTCTGCACAATCAGGGTTCAACTCTCGGGAGTTCAACAAGAGCAGTAAGTGTTTGGAATTACTTTCAATGTGTTTGAAACTGCTATGTTTCTAATTCTTTCTGTCAATTCATTCTCAACCAGTCTTGATGAAGTGGGACATTGCAGTCGGAGAAGCAGCGTTCTACGAAGTCCATAGGCTCACGAGGTTCCACAATTAAGCGAGGACCTTTTGACATGGCACATGTATGTTATTGTTCAATTTCTATTATAATTGAGTATCATATGTGTTCATGTTAATAGCAGTTTGACTGTTTATTTCTTATTAATTTAAGAATTAAATTAAAGTCTGCGTGTGCAACAAGCCATTGTATACACCAGGAAAATATTATTCATGCATATGCATATTTATACTGGTTTCATTGTGTGTACATGTATTTTGACTCAGTCAGTTATATGTCGCTTGACTCCCTTCACATTGATAACAGGCTTTGCTCTGCGGGAAATGGTCACACATCCAATATGGCGGCCGCATGAGTTAAGCCCCGCCCACAACATGGTTAATTAAAGGCTTTTTCTCATCTAGGGTTGTCTATGATGCTCCTTAAACCAGTTGACAATGCTAGGTGAATGATCATTTGAACACGGCAATCCTATTATTTCACCGAATTTTTCTTTCATAGAATTTTGTTCTTTTGTTAATTTGCTGTGAACTTGTTTTTTAAGTACGTAATTAAAATATATATATATATATATATATATATATATATATATATATATATAGCTACCTATCTGGCTGATTTTTGTCATATATTTTAATCATTCGATGTATGTCTTGTAAATTGCGTTCTTTAAATATATATTATAATTAAATGTTGCATGTTGAACAAACAAGAAGCCAAGAAGTATGTTTGTTTTTCCCATTCGCATTTTTTTGCATTAAGAATAATATTTAATACCATTAAATGGATCATTGCTAGCGAATACTGTTGCTAGGCAAAAAAGTTGTTGATTATAGCATCTCTGCGTCACCGCTAAACTTAGATCCCTGAAAAACTTTTCGCCATGCTCGACCGCGAAGAACACATTCCCCGAAAATAGGATGACCCCTTTTAACGCGAAATTCGAGTGCCACGAAAAATTCTAGATGATGAATCGCATTTCCACTCATTATACAGTTAAAAAAAACTATGTTGGTATTTGCGGATGGAGGGGGGATAATTAGAGCAATCATTAATTACCATTTTACAAACTTTTACAATGTATTGAAAACAGAATAATATTGTGGTAACGGGCAGCACATTTATAAATCAAGTGTCCAAACGTACAGTTAGTTATTTTGTGTTTGTCAAAGTGCTGCTGTCAATGAACACTAATTAGGCCTACTCGTTAATTAAATAGACTAAGGTCTGAAACTAAACTAAATAATGCTCTATATACAGTAACGCAATTCCCTTCTGTGTGAACCGATAGAAGCGAAGCCAGTTGCAGTATGCAAAGTTATCGATTTATTTTTTATTTATTTTATGTGTGTAAAATATTCTCATAATATCATGTTTTATATAAGTCAATATATATGTGTCCAGCAATCTCAATGCTGTTCATGAAATGTAATCACGCTGATGCAATAATGCCGTGTCCTACTAGCTCATACTAGTTTGTTAATGTATATTAATTAAAAATAATCTATATTTATAATAGACGGATCATTTTCATTCTCGCACATTGTATATGATATTAATATACCTCTGCCAATATATCGTTCGGCCGGTCAATTACAGTTATTAATTCAATGTCAAGGTTGAATCTATTGAAGATATTTTTCTATCAAAGCGAGAAGCGCAGATGGTCTGAGCGAATTAAAAATATAATATATCATAACCGCAAAACTTGTGTTATACATGTACTCTGTTTTTGCGCATTGAGCGATTTTTGGGTCCCTTTTCAATGTCTGATAAATGCTCTATTATCGCACATTTGCCTATTAAACAGGACTTTGATTTCTGCTGCTTTGTCTCTGAAATATGAAATAATACTATAGGGAATTCTGCTGTGTGATCTGTGAAATACGTCGATTAAATGGCAAATGTATGCTCATACATAATAAAACAGAACAAATATGCGTTACAACATTAAAAAAAAATCCAGTACATGTACCCATCATTTTCGATTACTGTCGATACGAGGTCCAAGAATTGAATGAAAACTAACAGAATGGAGAAAATAAACAAATAAATTTATTGGTTAATATGGTTATATGCATCAAAAAATATATATCCAGATTTCAAAATAATATATGACTTTTATAAACGCACGCACATAGCATTAATGTCTTCTTTTTTTCTTTTCTCCCCCCCCCCTTTTTTTTCCCCTCTCGTTTGGGCACTACTTATGGCACAGATCATTCGGGGCATATTACAAAAGGTAATTATTAGAATTACGATTCATAGCTATCGGGAGTGCTGAAATATCAACTATTTCATTTCATTTCATATCATTTAAAAACGCATTATCAGAATATCAAAAGAACATTCAAATGCGCTATACTGGCTAATTGCGATTATTTATTAATCACAGAATAAACAACATGATCATGACCGTGGTGGTCTCGCGTCGCCTTAGTAATAAATGCATGGCTTAATATCTATATGGCACATTGTGTTGCTTACTTATTGATTTACATGTCCGCGCTGAACACCAGGATCAACGAAAAGTAAATTGCTTGGAAATCATTTTCAACAGGCATCCCACGTACTGTTATTGTGCACAAGAACTGTATTAGTCAAGTTTCAGTCAGTTTTCGCGTCTGTGATATTGTCTTATATCACAGTATGTGTCGGTACGTCTGCTCACAACTTTCTTTTTGATAATCGGGTCCTGTTTAGTTTATACAGTACATACATGTATGGTATATGCCTAGTCGATGAACTCTGTGACATGGCGTATTAGTGTATCTCAAGAAATTGAGTGAGTTCGAGACGTGTGTTTATGACGACGCGATATTGTTGCCGATCAAATTTCAAATATAAGCTGAAGAGGTCTCATAATTAATTAATATGAGATATAATAATTATATGAGAGGCTATTTGCACTATTTTGCAGCATATAAATTACACAAATGACATTGCAACAATGAAAGTCAATCTGCAATGTTATTTACAAAGCGGTTTCAGATTTTAAAAATGCATCGTTCCATCCACGATCACCATTCTATCCGCACCCACCGATACATACCGGTGTGTACATAGATGAGTGTGAGTGTATTTATTACTATCGAAAACCCACACAAGATATTTAATGGGCCGTCTGCCAGATACTGATGCATACTAGTTCATGTACATGTAGGCATTATTGCAGCGGATCGGTAACCATCGGCTGGACGAGCGGTTCAACTGCATATTCTTGAGTTCACTAACTATATGATGTGATTGATATTTTATATACTTCATAAATATTCTTTTGTTTTTCTCTATGTATTTTTCTTCGTCTCTCGTTTCTGAGAATTAATTCTTTTTTTACTTTACCAATAATGTAAAGTATCATAAGTATTCGTATCCTATCATAAGTTACTATATGTACTTAGTTATATTACTTGTTTGCGTACATAATCGCATGCAATATAAATAAATATAATAATATGTTCGAGTTCTCTCGGGCCACATTGTGCCTTTATTTGGCTAATACAGATGGGGGGTACGTGAAGCAGGAGTTAAGTGCCTTACCCAAGGACACAAGGTTGGTGGCTGGCTTCGAACCCCCAGTGGCCAGCGGCAAGCCCTTTCGAGGCGAGCCCGCTAACCAATAGGCCACCACCTCTCCTTATCATATGTTATGAAATCACGAATCATCTTGTATTATAATATTATGTCATCGGCCTTGGATGTTTTTCAACAAATACGTACAATGCATGTATTATACATTATAGATGTATACTCTTTGATTAGTAAATTCCGGATGTCCAGAAGACTCAGCGGTGCTATGATTATATGGGATGTTTCTGTGCAACTGGAGCTCTGTAATCAAATTAAGTGTAATTAAATTAATAACATGGCTGGTGCACCAGTGAATGCATGGCGCACCATAGGGTGAACCGGGCGAGCGTACCCCCCCCCCACCCTCCTTCGAAAAAAAAGTTTTTTGGTTGCAACACATGTGCCACATTAATAAATTAATATTAATTAATATTAATTAATATTAAATTTCTTTCCAAGACTCCCATTGGTAATAGATGGCTAAAGCGATAGTACTAATTTAAACGCAATCGAAGGTAGATTTCCAGGCTTCTCCGGACTCGCTGCCCTTGGGATTCGTTTGCTTCTTCTACCAATGCCGAACAACACCGCTTTGATTGAAAGAGCAGAAGAATTAGGGGGCAAGTGGGCGAATTCAGAGCAACGACACATGCCGAACTCAACCTGTTCGATTTGGCTCAAGATACATGTTAAATATAATTAGTGAATTATTTTAGATAATTATACTATTATACCAACTATACTCAAGCCTGACCCTTAGTTAACGCATCCGAGAGGATTCCCATGCAACGCTTAATCATTTCTCTTTAGAAGAGCAAACCTCGAAAATTACATAAATTTAATACTGGCTTTGCTCAAAGTATAACATACAATTAAACCTGTATGTTTATTTAGCTATTAATTGGTGACGATGCGCTTAACAGGATACATTTGGATGTAATACTATAGTCATTTTGTTTTAACAATAAGTGCGTTGCAGTTTTATTTATTTATTTATTTATTTTATTTATTTATTGCTGACTATCAACACTTTCGTAACTATAAGCTTACACTGGCTTTTGCCTTGCGCAAAGTGAATTTGAGAATGGCGAGACGTAATAATTATATACCACATCTGCAAGACAATGTGTGAAAGGTAAATTCTGCATGTGCCAGATTCGAGTTAACTAAAATATAAATTGTTGACCAATAGTTGGAGACAAGATTTTTCCAGTGATAATTCAATGGAAGAATCACCGGTGTTTTATTCAAGCTCAGCGGCCCGACCACCAGGTTTTTCCCCAGAAATTATTAGATGACGCTCGCGGGACCCTCGCCCATTTCCACCCTGCCTCTGCCACGCCGGCAGTGATGGCGAGAGCAAGGACCACCAGAGTGATCACACGGACCAATTGCATCACAGCGGTGTGCATCTTAAAAGAGAATGAAAGGGCATTCAGTCGACTGGTGAGGCATATCAGCACAGTGTATCGTGATGATATATGGGCCTATAGCAAACAATAATGGAAATTCGTGAGAAATAAATCGCCCCTTGAGGCGTCGCATTTCAAACCGTCGGTTTTGCATTCAGATTGGTGTCAGTCTCTTCCACTCGGCTGTGAGCGGAGAATTTTCTGCCCTTGTGTTGAGCTCATTCCCTGCCCAAACTTGTCACATGGCCACTCAGCTGCACTCGTCTCTCTCATCCGAGTGATGAATACGACCTCATTGGAATTCTCGCTGCACCTGTCGTCTGATCCATGTACTAACCTTCAGTTTTATGATTCCCGTCGATGTTCACAATTGCCGAGTTGTACGCATCTTCGATGGTGCGATACTCTTTATAAGCAAATGTCAGAATGGAGCTCTGTCCAGCACTAATTTGAAATCATCGATGATGGATGAGTCTTGAACCATTCGTGTGAATTATAATCAAATGGTGGACGAGTGAATCACGCTGTTTGTGTTCGAAAAACGCCGTTTCTGGTGAACTAATTTAATTCTTATGTGGAGCGCATTGTCGTCTGCTACTTTACTGCAGGCGCCGTATATTTACCGTATATTTGGGTTAATTTGAATGCATCTGAAGATCTGCGAGTGCTGCTGGGGAGGGGGGGGGGGGGGGGGTGATCAGAATCCAAGCGGATATTGGGCCATTTATCATTTAGTCATTTAGTCGGCACCAATTGACATTTTATTAATTTCAATTTTGATCTTTGCCTTTTGAAAACATGTCAATAGACTCCTTTGGAAGCAACATTCGCAATAATGATGCGTGTCGCCGTTTTCTATACCTTGCTCAATGCTGACTGCTCTTGTGCATATGCGGCTCTGGCAAATGCCCTTTTCTGACGTCACAGCCCTCTTTAAATCTTGGATTTGGAGAATCGTGGCACCCCTGCAATTTATCATTCCTCTGTAGACTGATCGAGAAATATTCTTCAGTTTGAATCTCAGTTACCTTGCTATCTCATACCATTCGTGCTGTAACACGGAAACGCTCCCGAATAAATCACCAAACCTTGCTGCCAACACAGTTATTTTAAAATTCTCAAGGGTGTCTTAAATTTATGGTTTTATTGACCATCTCGAGCAAGGGCGATACTTAATTGATCCCTGTCTCTCTCTTCTCACATTTTTATCATTGATCTTCAAAGCGTACTTTGAAATAAATTCTTAATTAGCACTTGTGATAATTAAACGGTAGCTTATCCATTTCGACACAGACTGCTCATCAATTGTAATGTAATCAACTCATGTAATTTATAAAATTTTGATATCATTTTTTTGGGCTTGCACTGTGAGTATTCTTCAATTGTTCATTAATTTCTTGAGATAAATTCTGGAAGCAGACCTCCCTCTTCTTGCTCTCCGGCTTCTCTTGTACTCACATTTTTCCCATTTCACTGGTTTTGCGTTTTAATCTGTTGGCATTCACACGCTCATCCCTTTGCTTATATGGCAATGTTATGGATGAGCTTCAGAGATTCGATTTCTCTCAATCGGATGCATTTCAATTTCTTTCTTGGCCATTGAGATTGAGAGTCAGAATAAATCGATTGTGTAATCGTCAGCTGTTTACAGATTTAACTTCAGTTACCGTCTGATTTCAGGAGAATCTTTCACGATGGCTGCTCCGTTTATGCTGGCCATGGAGCACGCAGAATGGAGAGCGGGCAAGGTACTCAAAAAACACCACAAGGTAAGCTCATTATAATTAACATCATTTGGCAGCCAATCTTCCCATGCCTTTTATTTTTGATTCTTTATTCATTTAATCTTTATAACTCTCTTTGTATAACTGTTTGGTCTGCTCCACTTTAGGACAAGCAGCTAATATTTAGCCACCCTGTGGAGTTGCTTGCTGTATTGACTTACTGCTACTTATTAACATTGTGTGAGACGCAAGATGAGCATCCTTTGAGGTGCCATCTTCTCTCTGTTATTCTTCCTTCTCGTCTCTAGATCCTATATCTCTGTTTACAGAATCGGCCGTTAGCACGCATGGAAGCTGAGCACCAGTACACCCCTCGCCAACCAGTGCTTTCTTGTCGCACTCTCCATGTCGACCTCACTGGCACTCGTACATATCGTCCGCGTTCAAGCAACGATATCATTCATGAGCAGCATAAGTTGATTCACGACATCTACGCTCAGGCCAGGTGAGCTTATCTCCGTCTTCTGATTGTTGTGTGGTCCATCGATTGGTAGAATAATCTGGAGTATTAAGGTTGGGGGAGTGTACGTGAGTATTAAGTTTACCTGGGGGACCAGTGTACGTTGAATTCCTTAGTTGGAGATTAGCTTAATTAATGAGATAGTGTCTCAGCTGTTGCAAGCACAGGAAAGAGAAGTCCCACCAGGGTGTATTGATATTAAAGATTGCACATCACACTTTGAAGTTCAGATTACATTTTTTGAACATTGAATAATCAACCTCACCATCGGCTGGTGTTACTCAATTCCAAATTACGTCGTGATCGGATACCGATTGATTTCCTGAGCTCGTTAACTTGTGAGCGTTATTGACTGAATTGAGCTTTCATAGTTATGAACCTCCATTTATCAGGAATGTGGCGTCCTCTAAACGCAGAAGTCAGCAACGGTCATCAAGTCCGTCATTTGGGTCCTCAGTCCTGATGTCCATAACCGGTCAGTAACGTCATTACATCATTCACTTTATGGCTTTTCTCCAAATCGATGCCAAATACAAAATCCAAATACTTTTAAAAGCTCAGCTTGAGAGGAAAGCTGCAGGCGAAAACTTGCAATTTTGATAGTCGTGGTTTATTTGCGTTATCAGTCACTGCCTGGATTTATAAGTTGTGTGTGGATTAAATAGTGACTTTGTGTTTTGTTGGCAGTTCAGGGCAATCGACCGCAGTCAGCCAGCCAAGTGGAGCGTTCTTCCCCGCCTCCTGCCGTGGCCGAGGTTAAACACCCTGAAACTGCCCGTGAGTTTCATTCAATTTATTTCATGGAATTTCTGTTCAATGACGTGTACATGTTTAAAGATTTTTGAATGTGTTCCTTCATTCTGCTTGATTTAAAAGTCGATGAATGAAATATTGCACAGTCGTAATTAAAACGGATCCATTTATGGAATCTTGTTTTAATTGTGTGATAATGAAAATGTCTAAGTGAATGTGACATTTATATGTTCTTATACAGACACTAACAGATGCGCTCAATTCGCACTTGGTCTGTTTGTTGTTCATTTCTTCCTCTCCTCGCTGCATATGCTTATCCAACTTCAAGTAGTGTTGTTCAAGTACAAGTCAATATTAAATTCCAAGATTTACTAGCTGTGTGGTTGAATTGTAAATTTTGTCATCGTTTCTTATTCTCTGTTTTGCTGTTTCCATGCAATGAAGTTATTCTATGTCAAGGACTGGATTAGTTAATTGCGATACTTTGAGGAACTTACACCTTTTATTGTGGCCCAGAACACTGATTATTATGCTACTGTTGGTTCGAAATTACTCACTGAACGTGGCATTATATGTTGATTTTTGATCTGATTTCTTTTGCTGGTATATATGCCCCTGACTCTAATTGTCATGTTCACGATTGATAACTGCGGCTTTATACCATTAAAAGATAATCAGTTTAGGCGTATTGCCAAAATTTTCTTGCCATAGTTCTCTGTTGAGATTATCCATTTAAATCTTTAATTGTTACATGAAAGGGCGAAAAATAAGCCCATAACTCAGCTGGTTTTTAAATGCTGGCTGTGTTGGTTCTGGAGTCAAGAGTTCAACGAACGTGTCTGTATTTTTCTGTTCATGTTGTCCTACTAGTATAAGACATACATTTCTGCATGATTTTTTTTTTTTGAATTGGCGCAGTGCCAATAAGTTAATATCACTTCAAATATAATCCATCCACATTGAAACTAATTTATTCCTTTATGCAGAGCCATGCATCAGCGAAGATCAGGACATTGAGAATTCTACAAGAGATTTGAATATCGTCAGATCCATCGTGCAGACCCAATTTGATGCAGAGAACCACTCGCTGGAGGCCAGTGACCTCATGAGGGGTCAACAGCGGAAGGTCGCCAAGGCCGGCCTTGAACCCAAAACCAACAACCAGTGGATCGTCTTCCCAGGGGGTCAAAGGTCGAAGAGCGCTGGTATTGTGGACTCTTTCAATGGTCAGTGTTTCAGCTGGGGAATTCTCAATCGGGCCAGTCACGTTGAATGGGGTCCAGTTAAGGGTTGCACATACGGCTGTCTCAATTGATGTTTTAACCAGTTCTCTGACCTAAAAATTAATTGTGTCTGTTTTTTGTCTCTTTGGCCTCTCAGTGCTTGGAGCAGTGAGTATTAAATCAAGTGGTTTTTGTGCATTTTCTTTTCTTCGACACATAATGTCTGCCATTTCATATTCAGACGCACACAGTAGTAGTTCTTAACAGTTTAATGAACATTTCTATTTTCTCCTATGAAGCTTGTAGTTGCGTTTTCTTAGATTTAGAGAGGCTTTATTCTTTATGCACATCAGTCCCTTGTTCAATACAAACAAACCATACCAATATTTCCATTTGTTCTGAATTAAATCTTCCAGCATTGGCTCCTCATGAAACGGGTTTAATACTTCCGATGTTAGGTCTGTTTCCCGTCCCCACTTCCTTACCTTCGATCAGCTTATCAGGCTGTACGTATAAAAGCTGATAAGAGCAGTGCGTATTTCATTAAAGGCCTGATAATATTAGAAGATCAGTGAATCTGCGTCTTGCATTATGAAATGTCGTGATTTGTAGCAAGTGTTCTGATTCGCAGGCATGAGGAGGAAGAATCACACGGAATATTTCTCCATCGACGTTGGCTCCGGCTGTCAAGTGACGAAGAACCTTCGCAAAGGGGAGAAATGTTACGTCGGAGTCAACGGTCAAAAGAAGCAGTATCTGAAAAGACCCCAGTGCCTCCGAACGGAGTGAGCTCATCTCTGCACATCATTATCTCTATTTTCTCCTCACTTTTACTTTTGCAGGTTAAGTAACGGAAGAGAGGAGGAAGGGAAAGCAGAGCAAGTAGTCGTGCCGTTATGTTGGTCGGATCAAGTTTCCAAAGCCTCGGATAAAGTGATTGCACCCAGAATGCAATCTGAGAAACCGAAACTAAGGGTGAGGAGGAGAGTGAAGGGGGTGTGGATTTCATGTTTATGTGTTTCAGAATCTGTGTGAGAGCCATCCAGTGATCTTCCATCATGCAGATGATGAAGAGGACGCCGGACACTTCTGCGCTTCCCCTCTGCGCACGAAATCGCAACAAGGCTACTACCTGAAAGTGAGCGTGCGTCCGAGAAAAAGTATGGATGGCCATCAACGCGTCAACAGCCACATTCGAAATTTCAGCTTCAAGAACGCAGAGGTTGACAATGATGGAAATGAGAGTATCACGATTGAAGAAATCCTGCAGACGCGAGTGTCAAGTGGGAAACAGAAGAAGAAACGTCCCCCGGAAAAAAATTCAAACAAGGAAGAATCGACGACCGAGGATCTCACCAAAGAGACCGTGACCTTTGAGAATGAGGTCAATCGCGCTGTCACAGCACCACCAAATATTGCGCGGTCTTTCTCTTCATTTTCCAATCTTCCTGCCAACAAAGACATTGAATCTCTCGTTGTTGGCTTCAAGGCATCTGCGCCTGTGAAGCCAGACACCCGCGTTGACCGAACGCCAAGCGCAGGACGCTCTGCAAAACAGCTCAGCAAATCGAAACCGCTTCCGTCGTCCGGATCCATGCAAAGCTCAAAGGTTTCGCGTGAGTCGCACAGGGACGCAGAATTCATTCAGATCTCACAGCAAATGCGGATAACCAAAGAAAGAGCCATGTCTGCCTGCACTCGTACTTCAGTGCAACCCCCGACCCCTCCCCTGGAGGCCAGCACTCAGGTCATTGAGTATGTGAGGGACCATAACGCAATTGAAACCATGAAGGAGGAGGACAGCTGCAGTGTTTCCCGGCCGCCAGCCGATACTCCGCCTTGCTCTCGCATTCCCTCACCTGACTTTCATTACGCTTTTAACATCCCAACTGGACGATCAACAGAAATTCTTTCTGAGAATGGAGGACAGTGTGCGTGATGTCTCGGTGAATGTCATACGTTTGTGATTTTGTGTAAATGCATTGATCAGTGAGATATCTGGAAGTAAACGATCTTTGGGTTTAGTTGGCAAATGAAAGACAAAGTTATCACGATTGAGGCTTTTATTACGTTTTCATATTTTATGGATGAGGAATTTTCTCTGGTGAGGTTCAGATCTAACACGTATGACGTTGTTCAATTTCATCGACCAGCCCGGTTGCAATTTGTACGCTATTTGTTCTCAATCGACCCGGCCAGATATCAAAGCCGCTGTCTGAATGCTTATTGTGAATGTGTAGGGCTACATGCGGATTGCTATGTACCCTTCCACTTAAGTTAGAAGGGAATGACATTCAGTATTAGACAATTCTAAGATTCTAAAGTGAGATGAGTTAAGCCAGCACATCTTTTATTGCTTGTGGGGTCATTTTTTCATGTTATTTTTCTGTTATAAATATATAATATAATTATAATGTCTGATCTGTGATATCTGCTTTTTAGTTTTTCCTCAATTGCAATGTATCAGCGATCTACAATGGTGATATCTTCTTAAACTATACTTTATGTGAAGAAGATAGGCCTAATACATCTGTTTTATATTAAATATTTGTTAGCATAAGATGTCTTTATGGATGGTTTGTCAACTCTTGTTCTCCGTACTTGTACGTGATCATTTAGATGCACGCGCCTATATTTACTGTCTTCATTAGTCGTACAGCTCATGATACCTGCCACGATCGTGGTCACTGTTGAACAGCGAACGAAATTCAACGACGTTATGATTCCTGTTCGCAAGACGTTATGATTTCCTTTCTGAACTAAATTGGCAATAATCTTTAGAGCAGTTCATCACGGTTAAGGGAGAGAAAATTAATGCGCCAAAGAGAGGAAATTCATCGATGAAAAATAACACTAATTGAGCTATTACATGTATGTCTTTTTTATTGTAATTATTATCATCATCAATTCGTTCGCACCACTGTCACCCGTGTATAGGGGAAGACATTGGAGAGAAGTACCTGGTAATAAGAAGAGAGGTCATTACAGGCTTATAAGTTCAGTCGTTCTCCTATTATATATGTTGCACAGGGAAGACAAATCTTAAGCTAAACAGCCCTCTACTCATGGTTGGCCTAAATAATGAATACCCTGTTTAGCGTATTTCCTGTCATACAGAACAGCTAGCTAGAAGAGTCGCGTGTCAGATAAATGTCATTTGTTTCAATACGCGGTTCTCTCGATACCTAAGGGATCGGAACGTGACGACCGAAAAGGTTAATTCAATCGGGTCGCTTGGGGTTCGGTAAATGACGCAATGCTCCATGCTGATGTCTCTTGTGTTGCCATAACACAATCAGGCGAATACACGCAATGAGTGCAAGCACGGGTGCATGCATCTAGGCGGACCTCAATGCTTCTTTATTCTATAAGTCCACAGTATAATTATATCAGTTTCGTAATCATATGATGTAATGCAGATCACTGAGCCCAACTCTACGACCCTGTATGACATTAGGAGTTAAGGGACTGGCAATGGGAGACGAGGCATAGCTACTATACATGTACATGTATACATATATCTTACATTAGCTCTGTGTTGAACTGTTTAACTGCTGTTTAGATTGGAATAGGGTAGAGCTTCATTTTAGTTGAAGAGTTCTTTACACCAAAGGTGCTTCGTGCTTATCGTATTTATGGCTACTCATTGGAAAGATTGCATCTAAGTATTCCCAACGAAAAGTAAAAAGGAGTACATATATTATATGGACAATGCTATATTCAAACGTAGAAAAATAATTGATCGAAGCATGGATATTGATCGAGAACAATTGCTTAGTCGCGTGTATGTTCCCTAGGGGCATCAATCACTGCTTGAAACCGCCTGGACATGCTCTCTGGTAAATCGGCCAATGCCGCTGGTCGACCAAAGTATCGGCAATTCGTACGCAGGGATTTCTTCCCGACGGAGACGCATCGTTTGGAGTATAGAATGGGCAAATTGACGATTTTAAAATTGTTCAATGACTCGTTATTCCAAGCATATGTGCCCTTCTGGGTTGAATTTTAGTTCATTTATCGTGAAAAACCCCTGAAATAAATAGAAAGAGCACAAATATGCGCGTCGCTTCCGGTAACCACCCCTTAAGGCAGTCTTCGTGAGCAGAACTACTCAGAGAAGGTCTATTCTTGAGGACTGTAACTTTCACATTAGGAACTTTGTATCCTTGTTGGCTCAACGTTGGTTGGTGGAGTCGTGGGGCATTGTGTAACACTCAGTTGGCCGCTTTGAGTGGAGTCAAATGTCCGGTTCTGGTGTTTTATGCATGTTTGGTTGTTTTTGTACACGTCATCCGGCTTATGCTGTGTTCTTTTGAGTACACTTATAAGCGAAATAAACTATTGCTATCTGCTTGAGCGATTTTGTGGCTGGTTGTTCAAAGTAAATGTTCGCCTTTCATATTTGATACTGGTACGTTTCGACTGTGGCTCGCCGCCTATTATTCCCAGCGAGCGGGCAAAAGACCCAAACATACATGACGCCATTCAGTTCCCAATAGCGCTGTCTTGATTTCATCAGCAAGAATATCGACAATAGGGGCATCAACAGCATTAAATTGCACTACGAGTCTTACATCATATCCATGCTTGGTGAGTGTCAAGAAAAATTGCACCCTTGGGCTGCTAATTAAGGGCTATAACGATGCAAGGGCAAGTTATACTAATTCGTTTTACAATGATTTTATTGGTAGAAAACAGCGTCTTTTACTAGTAGATGGTGGTTTTGAGTAGATAATCTTGACATGAACTCATTGGATGGAGAGCGATGAGTTATCTCGTCTTGTATCCTAGTAGAGCACATAACATACACTAATAGACACACAATGACCTGGAAGGTTTGGCTGAGAGCAAAGATTCATCCCTCTGATGAATAATGAGCCCCAATGGGGTTCTCTCAAATCACCCAGAAGTCTTGCAGTTTAGTAGCACATCATGCCTCTGTCACTTTGCTTCAATGCTTTAGAGCGTGTGGTTTTTATAGAGCTTCTTATTCTCTGCCCTCGATCGTAAGTCTGGCCCCAGACCGTCTCGTTTCCTTATTCGGGAAGTGTCGAAGTTATCGCCAGAACTTCCCGGGTTGGCATTCGCTTACGTCAGAGCCACATTCCTGTTCCGTTGCTCCTTACAACCCGGAGCAGCACTCGAAGTGACATACGACGTGCATCTGACGTACGTTTGTGCTGAAGCCAAGAATCCCGAAATAAACATCTTAAGGTTGGGGCCAATGTTAGTAACAAGTCGCGGTGAGTCTGCATCGCGGTTAACGTGTGCTGGGACTAAATTTGCCTGATTTGTCAGTCCCCTCCCACCAACCACCTCCCATGTCTTCTACAAGAACATCGTGCGATGTCGTAAGTTATTCGGGTATCAAAGTAGATTTTTATTTTATTCGAAGGCAGATTATGCAGTTAATCACAATAAGCTAATTAAGGCTCAGAAATGTCCAGCGTTTGAAAATTGCTTCCTGTTCATCTCTTCGCCTTCCTATTTGTCACGGAAGATCAGTTAGAGGGACTGGCATCACTTTCATTTGTCGCTGGATTCTGAGGCTGCACGAGCGATGAAGCTTGAAGGGGGTAAACATCAGACAAACGTCGTTTTGTTTCACTGCTCTGATAATAGAAACACGAACAGCACCGTGAATATATTCAAATATAGCAACAGGAGCAGACTGCAGGATCATCTATTATCGACACAAAGATGAAACCACAATTGTGCCATTCATTGGGTAACTGCCAGCGAGAGTTGTCAACTATTCATTGGCATCCTCATTCATCCCAATAAGCCCATGTAATACAACCATACCACTTATTCTTAAATAAAAAAAAACAATCCAAAAGTAATTTAGAAATTGCTGGCACGCAAGAAAGGATTTAATTAATGATCGAGGATCTCAGATGAAACCGATGCGATAGGTCTTTATTTTTATTGCAAAAGATTAATATGAAATAATGGAACGAATGATACCGAAGCCATGCATTATTTAATCAGCTTTTGTGCGTGAAATCATTAACACGGTGATTCGATGTCATATATCAGGTCTAGCGTGGCTCATTTTATGTATAATACATATTCGCAGATCAACTGCTGCAGCCTGCCTGGTTGATGGCATCGTCTACCCTCCCAGACACGCTGTCTTTTTCGTATGCAGGTAAACAGGTATTTACCGAGTTGGCAGCAACTGAACAATATATTAATGCACGCAGACACCAATCCAACCCAAATTAACAAGAAATTAACCAAATTGGACGCGACTGCCGGTCGTGTTGCATGGGTTCAATCATTTCACATACGCGACGTTTCGCTGTCTGTGAATCGGTTTCGCCATGTATGCAGCACTCGCGTATCAACTGATCAAGGACAACGCCCTCCCCAAATAACCTGTCACCAAGTGAGGCCTTCAGCAAACTTTTATGTGCGAGTCCGCATTGATGTAGAGGTCCGCTGGGAGCAGCCTTTTTCTCTGAGGACGCGTTTTAGTTGTAGGAAGCAATTGCAATGAGTGCGAACATCAATGGCGGTGGTGCAACATACGCCAGGGCATTGTGCAATACATCTTTGGCCGCCCTGTCCGCTCGACTGGGCTCCTCTAAATGATTCAACACGCACTTTACGTGACCATATCTCTGGTGTATGACCTCAAAATTGACATTAATATGTGATCTACAACTCAATGAGATGACACCCATATAATGTTCAGGCAGCGTTTTGATGGGATTAACTTCGGAAAGAGATCGTCAAGAGCGAGAACCAAACGCCACATTTGAATACCAGAAAAATTGTTTATTGCAGGATCGGGCAGAAAATGGGTTCGGACACCCTGGTCGCTGTGCTCTGTGGGTTGATACCAATTTAGCAGGGGACACTTTTATGGCTGTGGGAACGCCTCCTTCTTTGTGAGAGACAGCTCACTCGTGCGGCGGAAGCATTCGGATCACACGGATTCGGGGTGCTTTGGGTTAATGTGAGGGTGCTTGCAGGAATCAGGGTGCGTGCTGCACGGGGTGCCAACCATCATGATTGCGCCATATGTGTTGGTGTTGTGGAATGCGGATTGCGTAATGGCAGCTTCATTGTCTTCTCTGTGTGAAACGTTGCTCAATCTTACTCGCACTGAAATCAAGGAAGTGAACGCCACCGCCAAGGCGCTGGGTTTGCAAGAGGAGGACCGACACGCCCTCCTGTACATCGTGGTCACTCTGCTGTTTTACTCACTAGGGATTATTATCGGAATCATCACTTATCTGAAGCGGGAAAAGCGCGAAATTGAAGAGGAGCGACGCTACGAGGAGTACATCAACTTCAGGAATGACCCGGATAAGAATTCGCGGTACTTCAGTGTGCAGCGGATGGTGAACCATTTGAATAACGTGGAAGCTGAGGCGGAGAAACGACGCCAATTGGAGGAGGAGGAAGAGGAGGAGGAAGAGGAGAAGCGCAAAAAGCGATCGTTCATCTCGACACTTCGCCGTCTGAGTTCCGGAGGAGACAAACCGAACAAGAAGCGCTTTAGTCTTATCGAAACAAGTCTGTTTCCCTCGAAGAGTTCGAGTAAAGGTTCTCCTCGGGATGAAAAACGGAGATGGAGTCTAAAACCGATGACTAAAATCAATGTTGATGTCAAAGGTCCTTCAAAAAGAAGTCTGCCATCACCGAAAGAGGAAATTGAAATTGAGGAAGAAGCGTTGGAATGTGATATTGTCCGAGTACATGTGTCACCCAAAGACATGGTGGGTGTGCGTGCATCGACTAGTAGTGTCACTGACCTGTAGGTACAGAAAGGTCATTGTTGACGCGTACCTTAAACCTCTTCTGTATTACGGGCATTGAGTAATTTTGAATATTTTCTCTTTACGACCTTAATTCAGTGTATTACGTGAGCTAAATATGCAGTTTTTATAAAATATTATGACTGAAAAATACCGTGTGAGACCGAAGTGACTTATGAAGACATTTCAAGACAGTGTAATTAATGATTGGAGTGTTATAATGTTTCTTGGACTTTATTCTCTCTTTTATCTGTTTATAATATATTCTGTTCATCTACCTAAATATTCTGGCTCATAATATATAGTATAGGGCTATATCTGATTATAACAAATCCGCCTATGTTAAAGTTACATTTAGGCCTATGGCAGACGACGGCCACAACACCGGTCGGAGCGGCCAACTGGGTGTTACACAAAGGGCCTATGGGCAATTAGTAATATGGTAATTTCTGCTTCCCGTCAAATCCATTTACGTTGATCACATCTAATTAACACGAGGCTATATAATAGGGCGTTGATGTTACATTGTAGCCTTTGGATGACAATCAACTGTTATTGTCGAATGGCTGGATAAAGGATGATTACGTCAGAAGTGAGAGGACACATGCTCTGCGTGCGCACCAGAACAATGCGCTCCCTCACAGCCCACGTGATACCCTGGGGGTGGGGGGGGGACTAGTGTTAACCATTACATGTTTATGACTGCCTGATTGTAGGATAATACGCGTTAATAATATTATGTCGACAACTTAATCATTCAATTATCCATGTAATGTTATGAAATCATATAATTGAAACATTTAGAGAGCGCGAAAACTGTTTCAAAAATATAATGCAACGAAAAAACGTACCATGCACGAAAAGAAAGTTCTTCGCATTGTTTTGAGTCTTGAACGCACTATGTAGCCAGGGGAACTATTTTTTTCCGCGGATGTTTTAATATATCTTGGGAAACTACGCAACCCATCCACGTGTGAACTTCACCTACCATTTGCATACCATCGCATCCAATTACGTAATTCATTCTCTGAAGGGTTTGGGCTGACATTGGGTGGCGGTGCTGTTTTCATTGATTCAATAAACGACTACTTAATCTCATTCGCAACATCAAAGAGTGTAGCAATCATTTGATGAGACGAGCAGCCTGAATGGGGGAAAGCTATGGAAAGCGCTCATGCAAAGTGAGATTCAATGCAGTCATTTCATTGGTTCTTGAGTTCATTCACGTGCACATCTTTGCTATTTCCGCTCTGATGTCCGTGTTGTGTTGACTGCATAACTCTTTTAATTTCCGTTTTGGATCGCTTTTCAAATCCTCTTTTCTGAGCGAAAAAAAAAAATCCACACTGGAATGACTCTGGAAGCCAAACACAGTCGCAGGCGCACTAATGGACATATCTTGTGACGATGAATGTGATCCTCTGTCAGAATTGTCCCTCAGAACGCACTGAAGTGGAAATCAATGATTCATGGGTTTAACCAGCAGCTCTTTGAGTCGATATGTGTGCGACATAATACAATGCAACCGTAGAGGTCTCTATGTTATCATAAGTACACTGAAGGCCCTCATGCAGTCTGCCCTTATTTGGAGCCAAGCACAAACTCTCAACGCGGGGTAAAAGTGCGGCTATTTTTCTCGCGACACCTGCAGCCATCAAGTGCCGTTCCACGAAGCTGGCGGCTATAAAGATTTAGTTTTACTGACGACACGAAGTGAATGCAAATGAGTCTCCTGCCGAACGGCGCTTTGCAGTATACTCAGCTAAAGTTGACGGCGGTGTGCCATTTATGATTAATGGGTTACAGGATTATTTTATCGCTCGTTTATGGATTCTGCTGAGATGTTTGTCTCGGTTCTGCCCTCGCTCCGGATGGTCGGCCATTAGTGAAGCACGCAACACGCCCCACGTGATAACACACGTGACCGCAATGTGAGCTCATGCAGTTGCTACTGCAAACACCATCCAACTTAGAACGATTTCGTCTAAGTTAATAGCAGACCTATTACGTACGCTAGTAATATGATTATATGACTCCCTAAAAACCACAATGATTAGAATTTAGAACAAAACTGGCGTTGTACGCCCAATCGGCCCCTCCCACTTGAATATTACGCATGAATCCATGACAACATTTTCAATGCAAACCGGACGGTACTTGGGGGACCAATAGCTGTCCAAAACAGGACAGAGCAACCTCGAAATAAAGAAGAAGAAAAATCTCTCACTCAGATGGATGGCATTGCTTGGCCTTGCATGAAGACGGAAGCAGTCAATCATTGCATCTGGCAGCAGGCATTTGGCACTCGTCGGACCGGGTTCGTTGACCGCTTGGCCCTGCGTCCGGCTGCCTCTGGGGACGATTTGATCAAGTATTAGGGCATTGTTTTTCATGGCCATTATTAGCGAAGAGGTGGTAGGAAAGGGAGGGGGAGGGGAGGTGCAAAAAAAAAAAAAAAAAAAAAAAAGGAAATTTATTGAAGACAGGATTGGGAGCACGGAGGAAGATAAGAAGGTGTTTGGGCAGAAAGGCGAATGGGCGAAAGACAAGAACGGAAGAAGAGAGAGGCGAAGTGGAAAAGCATTTGCTTGAAAACTGCATGCATTTCAAAACAAGTTTCCAAGACCGGGAGATGGAATGAAAGCGAGCAAGTTGGTCAGAAATGTTGTGAACGGAATCAGAGACGGAGTTCCGTCGAGTTCTCAGTTCGACTTTCCTTTCCGTTCGCATGTGCCTCCTCTCACTTCTCATCTCTGAGATGCTTCAGTAGTAAGAAATGCGTTGATTGGTGCCAACCATAAAAGATCAAAGTGAGAAGGAAATGTTTGTTTCACCTGTCCGCTTCTCAGGATATAAGCCTCCGCTTCTGGCGAGCGACGTTTTACAATCTGAAACCCAAGGGTCGAGAAGAAACTACAATAAAGAGGTGATCGATTGGCGAGAAAATGGGAGTCTTATCCTCAGAATATGCCCCGCGATTAAACAGTTGAGTACTATTTTCTGAGTGTCTTCAGAAATTAAATGATTAACTCTCTTCTATACGCGAATGTAGAGATACTAGAGGCTCTATATGTTCTATAGCGCCCTCGAACAGTATGGCCATTTATTCATTTCTTACCCCAAAAAAAATATTGTTTTAGATATGTGCGCAATTTATGGAATTGCTACGTAAACAATAAATAATATTCATAACGGCTGTCAATTAAGATTAGCTCAGTTTAGTGAAAATGAATATTTTTGTTTTTTTTTTTTATATGCAGATATTAATTATTATCAAATAACATTAATGATACACATGAAATTTTTTAGCGCCAAAGTAATTTGCAAAATTGGCAACAGAAGCTGACTTAAATTTTGATTTAGACAACGACTCAGATGACCTTCTCTCGCTGATTTCATTTTGAATATTGCACACGATCCCATAACGCTTGGTTCAGTGGAAGGAGTCTGAATCAGGCTCATCTCTCGAGTCATGCATCAAAGTTCCAACGATTTTCGTTCCCTTAGCCAGCGTCATCCTCTAGAAATCTTTCTCACAGGACCCCATGTTTTCCCATTTTCAAATTTCTCCTCGATCATACTCACCCCTCGCCTCCTCAATAGACTTCTCCAAATCGTATCATTATATTTGTAACCTGAACAGGGGGCTCAGGGAAAATACGTAAAACAGAGATTTGATCTCACCCCAATACTCCCCATGCATGGATAAATCGTCTCTAAGCGTACATTGTCAATACGTGCTCCACATTAATAATAACTCGGATCAGCCACTTAAATCAATTACTTTACATGTAGGCCCACTAATTCAACAAGATATGTAACCACTAATGAAGGCCAAAATCTTTGGTTAAAATCAATACAATGGAGAATTGGTTCCATAGGAGCAACCGCTCAGTGGCTCGGAGTAATCTGACCCGCAAGGAGTTGTTACATTGTAAATCTAATATCAAAATGAAAAGGAAAAACAAAGAGATCGAAAGAACGAAAGAATACGAACTCCTGCGCCAGCTAATTGCAATTGAAGTCACTTGGTACCCCAATAAAGGCAGTGTATGGGGCACTCTCTCTCTCTCTCTCTCTCAAAAAAAAAAACCAAACAAACAAAAAAACAAAAAAAAACAAACAAAAAAACATGATGATCTCAACTTTATGATTGGTTTGATTATACACGTACAGCACATGATTTATAATGCACTCGACGAGTTTTACAGTGTTATAAGAGTATTACACATTAAAATAATGTAAATTTAACTCACAATATCATAGAGATATTACGCCAGATAACTTGAGTCTCTTGGCAACTGATGGTTAAAACTCCCGAAGAGGCGTCCTCTGAGCTTAGGCTGGTGTTTAATATTTTGCTTTGCTTGTTTTCTGCAGACTTTGGAAATCATCAAATTGATAAGTAATAGAAGCCATGGTCACTCTGTTTCCTTATCGGTGTCATATTCAGTAAGATGGCGATATGAGCCTCAGAGGTTAATAACTTAATACCAGGTCTTCTATATGGAGGTATTATATCAGAAACTGAAATATTGCATATTGTAGCCATATTATAGGGGATAGGATTAGACAATAATTAATTATCGATAATCTGAGAGCATTGTAGCAGAGATGACATGCACTAGCGTGTTTTAAAACTTCCAATCTGTGCAGAAACATAGTATGGCTCCTGATAAACATTCTAGTAATGAATTCGAGCGACAATGGAATGGTTATGGATGTACACGAAGAAGTTTTGCACATGACAAAAGAAGGCTGAACAATGCGTATGCAGTTGTATCTGCTTGCAAAAAAAAATCCTCCGTATTCAAAAGTCATTTGCATGGTCTGAACAAAAGGCGAGGCAGTCGAACCGCCGACCTAAGAATGTTTATAACAAATCATACACTACACTCCTCCAACAGAACTGTCACGGGAGAGGAATGAAAATTTTATCTGTTACAGTTAAAGGACATCTCAATCAATTCACTCATTCAAATTAACTCATCTATATATATCGACATGCATGTTCATTCAATTAACGCAAATGTATATAATCACAATGTTACTTTAATTCTATAGTCTAACTGAACCTGGCATAACGTCAACCATTGCCTTATTGTTATTGGACTACAACAATATCTGATACCAAGTGCTGTACAATTTGTGCCTGGGAGCACCGTAGGTATGCTGCACATACAAAGATATCACATTATGGGATCACATATTTACCGTTAGAAGCTAAAACAGGCTTCAGTGATAGTTCGGTTTGGTAGCGTGTAGGAGGTGACTTCCCATTAGGAATCCTTTATTATGTCAACAGTTCGACTTTGTCTCGCATGATTTTATTTTATTTTGGGCTTTTAATAATCTTAATTCTCCTGAAATCAACCTACTTTTGCATGGTTGATATAATCATAGATTAGTAGGTTGCATTGCAAAACGTCACAGAACACTTCGTCCAACCGTTATGATAGCACTACACGGTGGGACCCGAGCTTTTGACCGTGTCCAATACATTAAGCTGTTCCGGCTACTAATGAACAGGCAGATGTGTCCCCTCAGCACGAGATTGATACTTAGGATGTACACGAGGCAGGGAATGGTCGTACGGTGAAGTGGCGCCATTTCGAGCAGTTTACAGTGCTCAGATGGGGTCAAACAGGGTGCAGTGTGGACAGTTAATTTGTTCTATTGAGATTTCTGGACCTGGTTTCGGGCTGACTCTAGATTAGATAGTCAGCATAGGGTCATATATTCTTTCCAGGTTGATATGCAATATGGACATCATAGGGTTGAATGGGCGTTAACATGCGCTGCGGGATATAAGACACTCGATGAACGAAAACTATTCCTCCAACTCCAAACGGATGTTACCGGAGCTTTCGACAGAGTCAACATGCAAGAACAACTGCATGGTACAACGCCTTCAAGAATGTGATCACCGACTCATCTACTCCAGCTTCTCAAAAACTATCTGAAAAACAGTACGTTCCATGCATAAGACCCCAGCAGCTCAAGCTCCATGTATCCTCTAGGCATTGGAGTCGTTCAAGGAAGCGGCTGAGGCCCAATCATGTGGAGTGTATACTTCGCCGTAATTCTAGATGCAACAGAGAACATGCACAGCACTGCTGATGACAGAACACCTTTGATCGATCAGCGCTAGACAAAATTAAACAAAAAGTAAGAGACGTGCAATGATGTTCGATTCACGATGGTGCAAAGTTAAGAAGTGTTGATAGCATAAGCCTTATATCCACCAAGACATCCAATGAATACAGACCAACCAACAACACAGCACGCCATACAGTAGCAATGGTTGAAGATTTCACAAATCGTTGCTTCCGTCATCCACTCACTGACACGACGTGCATTTGGAATCGGAAGTTGATTCTAACTCATGTTCCAAGATATGTAAGTTGACGCGCTTTAGTTTACGCTTGAGTTATCCATTTTTAAACAATTCTTTTGAAGATTTCCGTTAAGGGTCGATCAAAGGATTGGCGGCATCGACAAGTCTGTGCGGTTTCCTTTGTAATTTTCATTTGTTGGCTCGCCTAATTCACAGTGGACACGTGGCCATTGCAACATACGAGCATAACCCATTATATAGAGGGAAACACACTTTTCTAGAGATAGTAGGCCTACAGAACACAGAACACGGTACTGAATGCTTTTGACGCATTGCTAATCAGATAAGGGTGCGCTATATGGCAGTGTATTGTCACATACAATCGACCTCGACGTACATATCTAAATTTATTGCATTTTATGCTATATTTTTCGTCAGAATTTCTGGCGAGTCAAATATATTTTGGCGAGTAAAAATTCACTTTTTACTCGTCACGAGGCGAGTACACCTTTTCTCTTATTTCGAGCCCTGCATACTAGTACATGATTATGATCACAGAACATATATTTATAGGTCATGATTGTATTACCCAATGAAAATAGCACGTAATGAAAAAAAAGTCGGGGGTTCCTTTTCTGTGTGTTTGACTGCCGTTCTCCCAACCAATCAGAGGATTTTGCTTAATCACGTGACCAGCAACGCCGAAAGCTTTATCATGGCCGCTCGTGGAAAACATTTGGAGAAATGGAATGGAGCAAGGACATAACTCCTGAATTTCCTTCATCCGTACGTATTATTCTCAACGATTCGCGCAGGAATACCACTGATTTTCTATTCAGTAGTTGGCCTATTGCCACTCGATTAGATTCAGAACCTGTCATCGTGTCAGTCAACAGCCTGATCAGGTCAGCAGCTCGACCCCTCCCCTGTCCCTTCTCACCCACTCGGCCACTGTCCCCAGGCCGAACCACAGGGGCCCAGGGGGTCTTACCAGCGATCGAGCAGAATTGAACCAAACTCAATGCAGTGAATGCTAATTATAACGACTGCCGGACTGGTAAGACCCCCTCAACCCTGTAGCCGAAGTGTCGGCCAAACTAGTGCCCAGGCTCAGCCTTCAAGGCAGGGGTACGGTTAGGCCTATCAAATGCCTCTTAAATATGCGGCATATGGTTTGCCATATAAAGCTCACCTATCTTGATGAAAAATCTCCTTTCACCAACAATAATATTACAATCGCCTACTAATTTTCTCATGAATACTTCACTCTCGCAAAACAATTATGCTAATCATGTCTCACATCAATAGTTGTTGACTATTCTAAAAGTATTCAGTTTTCAGCTTTTTGTGTGACGCTGGCCTGATTTCCAAGAAATCAGTAATTGTATGGCAACCTGAAAGCCTGAAATTTTAATCAGTGTGGACTCATGTTGGGCCTGATACGTTAGGGCTGATCCACGGGCGATCGGGGCTAAGGGATAGTAGGCCTTACATAAACATGAGTGTACATGAAATTATTAAATATTGATAATTTGATGTTGAGTACGCCAGTTCTCTGAATGCAGTGTTCATTTTCAGGTTTGCATATGCTGACTGTCTTGATGTATTAAGTGAAAATGGTGCTCACTGGCATTGAGACAAGGTGTGGAAACCTTTTCTTCACCTCCAAATTTGATTCTGGGAACCTCGCACGTGTGGAGAAAGTATGCAAGGATGAAGACGATTCAGGTGGAGGTCATGCCTAATAATTCATAATTACTCAGATCAAAATGTGTTACCCTGTCGATAGGAGATCCACGTGCTGACTGTGAGTTCAATGTGTGGACGAGGCCTGATGCAGCTGGCACTCCATTTGAGAACGGCAATCGGTAGCCGCCTCTCGTCTTCCCTCTTCTGCTCTTCTTCATCTGTGATCTTCCAGGTCATGGTTCTATTTTGGAGTGCGCGGTGGATCTGCAGGCCGTGTGATCAAGATTAATATCATGAATATGAACCGTCAGGGCAAGCTCTACGCTCAAGGTCACAGCCCAATTGTGAAAACTGTACCAGGAAGACCAAAATGGGAAAGACTTCGTGATAGACCTATTTGGGAGGTGAGTTGAAATCCTTCGAAGGATACGTTTCTATTCCTGTGGATCAAGTAGCCAGCTGGATGAAGAAGCCTCATTATTGTAAAGGGCAATTTACGAGCCTTAATAAGTGATCATTATATTGCAGACTGTGGATAACAACTTTGTACTTTCCTTCTATCATCGCTTCCTTGAGGCTAAAGGAGCCACCACATACTTTGCTTTCTGCTACCCTTGGTCATACGAGGAACAACAAAATCAACTATCTCTGCTGGATACAAAGTTCAAGCACTGTCCAGAGATGACACCTTCTAGGTGAGAGGGCTGACCATCTGTTTAAGCTTATAATCATTGAGTGTACTTTCAGTTCCCCGGATGCCATTTATTACCATCGAGAAGTTCTCTGTCACTCCCTAGACAATTACAATGTGGATCTTATCACTATTTCTAGTTGCTATGGTATTCAAAAGGAAGAAGAACCTCGATTTGACGAGAAGCTTTTTCCTTGCCGCGAGAAGCCACGTTGTAAGGCTTTCAAGAAGAAACGAGTGAGAGGAGACAGGCCATTTCTGCGCTGTGTGTGTTATGCTCATTGCCTTTCAGGTCTACCTTGTTAGCAGTCGTGTGCATCCAGGAGAAACGCCTGCGAGTTTTGTCTTCAATGGATTTCTAGACTTTATCCTGGATCCGGATGACCCCCGCGCCAAGCAGCTGCGTCGTCTGTACGTCTTCAAACTCATTCCCATCCTCAACCCAGACGGAGTCGTGCGTGGTCACTATCGCACAGATTCTCGAGGTGTCAACTTGAATCGCATGTATCTGGATCCTAGCTTCGATCTTTTTCCTTCCATTTATGCCTCCAAAAGCCTACTCGTTTATCACCATGTACAAAACAGTGTACAACCTGGCTCCAAAGACAAAACCAAAGTCAAGATGACTGACGCCTTCCAGAGAGATTCCAGCAGTGGTCGTCCACAGAGGACTCCACAAAGGTCGCCTGCCGCGACCTCCAGCGCCAAAGAGCCTTCCAAGTCTGAGCTCAGAAGCGGCACTTACAATGTGATGCACGGAGAGCATGGGGATGAGCCAGTGAATGAGGTCAATCACGTCAGCAAAGGAATCGCTACCATGATGATCGAGAAACAGCCCACAATGCTCTCATCTTGTGATATCCAATCAGGCGGAGAGTTTGGTGATTTTGAGGATGACACAGAACATTTAGGCAATGAAGGTTCTGAAGGCGAAGGCCCCAATGATCCAGTGACAACAGAGGCAGTTCATTCACCTAATCTCAGCAACAGAAGTCTTCTCGATATCAAACCTCATGAGAGTGGAATTGCGCTGTATGTTGACTTGCATGGGCACGCCTCAAAAAGAGGCTGCTTTATTTACGGCAATTATTTTGACACCGAGGAGAATCAGGCAGATAACATGCTCTTCCCTAAACTCATCTCGCTCAACACAGCGCACTTTGACTTCACTGGTTGCAATTTCACTGAACGCAATATGTACATGAAGGATAAGCGAGAAGGTCTCTCTAAAGAGGGGGCTGGCAGGGTTGCTATGTACAAAGCCCTTGGTATTATACGCAGTTACACTTTGGAATGTAACTATAACACCGGTCGCATAATGAACTCGATACCTCAAGCGACTGGGGATGGAGGGAGGGCCACTCCCCCTCCCCTTGCTGGGTTCCCTCCAAAATATACACAAGCACATTTTGAAGAGGTATGAAATCCCACTTCACAAATTGTACAAAGGCGTTTCACATTTTTTTTCATGTACAGGTGGGGAAGGCTATGGCCATCGCAGGTCTTGATCTCACGGAATGCAACCCTTGGTCTCGGCTCACACACTCCGAGTTTGTCAGTCTGCATGGTCTTCGAGAGTGGCTCAAGCGCTACGTTCGCAGCCTACGTGGCCTGGGAAAAGGAGCCTCCAACGCAAGCAGAGCCATGCGCGCCGCTGCCAAAGCTTCAGGGTGAGGCATTGCGCTAACGTGCGATGGCTGATTGACTTCCTTTGGCAGTCCTTCAGGTGGCCCAGGGTCTCATATCCCAAGGGTGGCTTTCCTCGCCAGAAGCGTGTCACAGGAGCCTTCGACATCATACCCTGGTTCAACGTTCGCAACTGCTCAAAGCAGCCCCAGCAACAAGAGCATTGCATTCGGTCGCAGAGTCTCATCAAATAGTTCATCCATGAAGAAGGAACTTGGACCAGTCAGAGAACGTATGTAGCGGCGTGAACTCTTCCTTAATTACGTTTCATCATTGCAGCACCAAGGGGTGCTGATAGAACAAAGCGCAGATATTCTCAGCCAATAACATCATCCACATCTCATAGAAGTCCTGCCCCACTCTCTGCTTCCATGCCAAAGAGCTCCCTGCCGCAATCAGCATCAGCGCCTGTCACCTTATCCTTCACCACAGCATCCAGCAATGACCCCAAAGTATACATCTGCTTTTATCATTCTTCACCTCCTCGTTTCTGCTTCTGCAGAATTCTCCTCTGGAAGAGGTCAACGAGGGCACATCGTTCAGCACGAGACCCGGGAAGGGTGATCGCAAGCTGTCAGGCCCTGGTGTGACCCCAAAATCTCGTACTATCAGCCAAGCATCCATCACCTTTGGTGGTACGAATCACGCTTCCAGTGAGCAGATGTTACAGGAGATGGTTCAGCAATTGCGATCTGGAGCGAGTTCAACTCAGAGCATGGAGGAGGAGAAGTTTGCTCAGCTGAAGAACGTCAGTTGCTTTCACAGTTCTTTCTTTCATAAAATGGTCTCCATCTTTCAGATCTCTCATAAGGTTGCACCTCCAAAGCCATCCTACAGAGCTGCAAAACCACTGGAGCCTCCAAGGTGATTCTCTCTTTCTTTGCTGTTAGCTCCACTATCTTTACTCTTTGCATAGCACTCATATAATGCAAGGAGTTCTTTCTTTGAGAAAGATGTCTGGGTAACAGGTTTTAATCTACTGGGTTCACTTAATGACTGGCCACTCACTGTAACACACTGCTTAGCAGGCATGCTTAGGCAGGCTTGCTTATAGGCAGGATTGCTTGGACCGCATGTTGTAATTAAGCCATGGTTCTCACAGTTCTTTCCCCTCAGCATTTTCTAACGCTTTTTCACCAGATCTGATCCCGTGAAGCGTCGTTCTAAGCGGCCTGTGTTTGTGAGTAAGCGTCGATCTTCCTCGCACAGTCCACAGAACGTCAAGCCGTTCGGCAGCAGGGCTGAAAGAGAGGTCCCTCCATCCTCTGTGGCTGATGCAAAAGCCGTTCACAAGATTCCTAGACGTCGTTCCTCCTTTCGCTCTAAAGGAAGTCAATCGCGACAAATTGGGGAACAGATCAAAGGGGAAGGTGGGGTTTGGTTAGGTGCATGTGCACTGCATTGCTTGCATTTTTCAGAGATGACTGATGCGGGTGATGCGGCAGAGATAGCGGATGTACCAAGCGTGCAATTAGTGGAAGGGCAGGATTTATGTGAACCTGATGACCCTGAAATGACCTTCGCTCCAAAGTGAGTGAAGTTTCTTCTATCACATCTCTGCTGTTTATTAGTTCAGTTTCTGGGTATCCATTTCTGTGCACTGTCAAAAGTGATCATCCTTTGTTATTCAACGTCAATGATCAATTTTCACCTAGCCAAAGCCACCTTGGGAAGGGCTATATATTTGTAAACAATAGTAGAAAAGAATGAAAATGAAGTTTATTAACTTTCTCTGTCATACATAAACATTTAACATATAAGCTTGAGAAGATTACAATATCAATCATTTACTTACTATAGTATCTCAGAGATGATCACTGTATAAATGATATGATTTAGAAAATATTCAACATTTCATTGTTCATTCTGTGCTTCTTCGTAAGGATTGTATCTGTGTGTATGGTAAGTGCTTCCTTTTCCTGTGTCTCTCTGTTTCTTAGTAGATGTGCTGTGTTTGGTTTTACTATTAATTCCTCCTGTTAATCAAGGATATGTGTACTTTTTTTTTAATTTAAGTTTTTTTACTCGTTCTCTATTTTCTCATTAATTTTGCGAAGATCACATCTTCATTCGGACGCAGTGTTACTCGGGACTCAGTGATGGATTCACAATGTTTGGAAGGTTCTATGGTTTCAAATTTGCCAAGAGTAAAAACTTCGATCCTTAAGCCCAGTAACTAACAATTGCCGAAGTGTTTGTTTAATAGGAAACTCAGGTACATTGTTTTGTACTCTTTGTACATAAAAGCATGCAGGAAAACAGTAAGGGTACAACTCCCTGCTGGTTCTGATCAGCAGTTCTAAAATCCAATTACAAATTTGTTATAATTACGTCAATCTCTGTGATTTTGCAAATCTCTTTCTTTGGATGACTCACATTTTTTAAACTCTCCCTTCATCTTTGCAGACAACTGAGTGTGGCCCAAACCAAGCCAGCTCATCAGTGCGCTCCTCAAATGGTGCGCGCTGGTGGGCTGCGAACTAATCGCTTAAAGGCTTACCACAAAGTGAGTCATTATTCCTTGCTCATTTCATGCTTCCATAATAATATAAAATTAAAATACTAAATATTCAGAGATTGGAGGCTCTCACCATTAAGCGCATTGATCAGTATGAGTCTACTTTCAGCGTCGATTGCTGTCCACTTTGGAGGTAGGGCAAGGATTGCAGCAGAGTTGTTTGAATGCTGGAGTTGACCTCGTCCCTGTTCCGTCGACCTTTGCCACTCACTTCATTCGCAAGCGACGCAGACATCTGAACGATCCCGGCAACAGGCGCCCCTCTAAAGTGTAAAGTTTGTGGATTTTTACGTGTGATTATTTTTCTCCCTTTTTTGTGCCAAATATTGAATACTATGTGAAATTGGTAATGTTGAGTAAGGAGCTTCCACTAAACTGAAATGGGTCGCATTCGTTCAAACTCGGTAATCTTACGTTGGAAAGTTATTTTATTTATTAATAATGGTTGTTTTTAATACTCCTCCTGAATCTCGCTTCATGTCTTTTGACTACCTAATTCTATTTAAATGATTTTAATTTCATCCTGACAGAATCAAACTTGATCAGTATTAATTTCAATATCATTAATGGATATCATATCAGAATCTCTTCATGTATCTTTTGAATAATTTTGTTTTTTTTTTAACATTTGTATATATAATCAAAATTGAATGATTACTGTAATTGTGATAATTTAATTGTACTTACCACTTTTTTTTCTATTCACATTGTTAATTTGCTTTGCTTCAAATCTTCTGTTTTAGGGTAGATTAATTAGCACAGCAGTATTTTCATTGTCATTCCATCATTTTATGTTGACTTTCGTTGTTGTTTTTCCTAATTTTTTGTAAAGTTTGATGAATTGTTTTATTTGAATTATAAATTATTATATTCAGTTTAACTGATTATGTGATCACTTGACAGACATTCCATATATTTTAAGAATAAATCTGTATTAAATGTTCCCTCAAATCTCAAAAATAAAACTTGATTGGAGACTGAACTGAGTTTCTGTAGTTTCTATGATTTCTATCGAGGGTGTTATGAGAGTGATGCTCCTGAACAGTAGAAAAAAAACCTTCAACAGTCGGAAAGATCGTGGAATCGGTTCCGGAGATCCGGAAGCCGTATGGCTCTGTCCTGGCGCCAATTTGTCTCTTCAGCTTTGCATGTACTAATTAACTCTGTCTTAGACATATACCCGTTTCATGCAATCGTAGGAAAATAAGACGAAGGTCGTTGAGGGGTGCAGGCTAAAAAGAGGCTTGATGGTGGTCCATTTCCGCATGCAGCATCCGAGTTGCCTCCCATCACTGTGTCTGCTATGTTAGACGTGGCAGCGCAAAAAATCAAGCTGGCCAATGGACGATGCATGGAATAGATTATTTGTGCACAAAATGAAATCGACGCGTCAACTCATCGGGTGATTTTTGGATGAAAAAAACAGTTTTCTCTTTACTCTATTGAAGACCGAAATTGACACGCATGTCGATTTCAAAGTCGATGCAAGCTCTTTAAAATTCAACAGACGTGGAACTTAACGTAGTTGATTATAATATTATTATGTTCCTTCTGAATCATAACGCTGAGTCTATAGCTGTTGAGTCCGAGCACTGACCACTTTCAGGTTTTGCTCAAGGACGTGTAATCCTCGGCAAAGAATTTGGAGCTCTGCATATTCTTTGTCTTGCATCTTTACGGAACTACGTTATGTCCTTCTTTGTACATTTCATTACTACTATGATTAGTGATGGGCGAAGCTTCCGCTTCGGACTTCGGGTTTGGCTACTATAGTAATTTCCGAAGCTTCGTTGAACTCTTTTCGAGAGTTCAACGAATCCGGATATCAGGATTCTGGATATATTTTCTCCTACATGAATTAATGAATTAAAGCAGCTTACTTTTACTATATTATAGCTTATAATAATAACGAAGGTATTAGTATTACTGCGATTGAGTGAATACATTGTCGGCTCCGTATTCGGATTCTAGGAATATCTATTCCTCGAAGCCGAAGCTTCGAGGAATAGATATTCCGACAAATTCACCCGTCACTGCCTTTCATCCACATCAAGGAATATGCGTCGATACATAACGCAATTGTAACGTTATGAATTCTGAATCTCCTTTTCATTTTCAGTGCGTTATCGTTTACATCAATTGCGACCCGTTGTGATCTCAATTAACTTCAGTTCCAAAAACACGGGTTGGAAAATGAATGGCTCGAAGGCTTAAAACTGCGGCAAATCTGGGTAATGGCAGATACCCTGATAGCTTTTAAATGGGAAATTCAGACGAAATTAACGTTCATGCGCGACATGTTCTACAAAACTACTCATTTCCCCGAAGCACGAATTTAGCCGAGTCTGAGGAAGGGCGCGTTTTTTGTTGTTGTTCAATATCTGCTATAGTTCATTGTGCATTAGCCATAGTGCACGTATACCAGAATTAACTGGTTACATTTTCTTATAGGTTTCTTCAATTCTAAGAATCATGTATATTGATGCTGCTATGGGACTATAAATATAATTAAGACCGTGTCTTAAACAATGGGACAAAAGGAGTACTCGATCATGAAGATCTGAAAGGAAATCATTGAGTGACGTCTAGAAGAGAGGGCAATATATATGCTACGTGCATATATACATCGTGGGTTTATTTCGAGAGAGCGTGCCTGGAATAATAGAAGCAATTTGAACGGCGGAGCCCGGTAAAGATGCCCTGTGATCATCATAAAAATACGACATCGAATCATCGGCAGATGTCAGGAACATTATCTCACAAACAAAATCCCTGATTAACATGCGAGCTCACGAATATGTCACGAACCCGAAATATAACATATGCGAAATGCAGGTTTACTAATTATAAATTTATGATTATGTAATATGTACACGTCTGACTGTGCAATTATGTTCACAATAATATTAGGGGTGTACACTTCTGTGGGCATGCAGAAATGATTGTTCAACATCACCGGTCGCTCTATCGGTGGCTCGATCCAGGCATGTGCACGTACGTAGTCCGTCCCGGGTACAAGCGAGGGAAAAACTGAAACAATTATATAAAAATATCTGCCTTACTAGTGTGGTCTAACACGTGCGATGCAGTTCGTTCGGCTCGGTTGTAACCCATCGTCAAGTAAAAGATCGCGGAGCGGGATATTATATAAATCAAATGTCCATTCATTTCCCGTACATAAGGCCTACATGAAATCCTTACTCCACGAGAACAAAGAGTTGCGCTTCTTGTAGCTTTAGGATTTACGTGTTTTGGATTTTAATATTTTGCGTAGTAAACGGAGGGCGTGGATCACCGGAGGGCCGACATCTAGAAACTTCTTCGCTTCGATCCAAATTCATAAGGAACATAACATGCATGCACATGCACTAGAATCACATGCACGAGGGAGGGCCCAGAAGTGATGAGCCTCGAGGGGAAATAGTTCTCTTATTTTCTTGTGCTTTTGCACATGTTGCCTGGCAACCAATATATGTTTCCTGTAAAATTATCATAATGATTTAGCACTTTTTTTTTTCCGGATTTGGTCTCGTACAGACCTACCCACATCATTCTCAGTTTCTTTGAGAAAAATGAAGACGATCCAGTATCGTTCCGTCATTAGTTTCCTTGTGCTGAGTTGCAAAAACTGCAAGGAAATCATCCAAATTATGAGAGAAGTTTATGGATGATATGCCCCATCTGATGCAATGACCAAATGATGGGTAGTGGCCATATAACTAGGAAGAGAGATACGGAGAAGATGACCACCATGCTGGACGGTCTGTGACAGTCAATACAACTACCCAAGCAGGGAACTCGAATGATTGATCTGAGAATACAAACGAATCTCGCTAATTGAACTGTGTGATCTGACTAGGCTATCAACAAGCACTGTGTGATCTGACTAGGCTATCAACAAGCACTGTGTGATCTGACTAGGCTATCAACAAGCACTGTGTGATCTGACTAGGCTATCAACAAGCACTGTGTGATCTGACTAGGCTATCAACAAGCACTGTGTGATCTGACTAGGCTATCAACAAGCACTGTGTGATCTGACTAGGCTATCAACAAGCACTGTGTGATCTGACTAGGCTATCAACAAGCACTGTGTGATCTGACTAGGTTATCAGCAAGCACTGTGTGATCTGACTAGGCTATCAACAAGCACTGTGTGATCTGACTAGGCTATCAACAAGCACTGTGTGATCTGACTAGGCTATCAACAAGCACTGTGTGATCTGACTAGGTTATCAGCAAGCACTGTGTGATCTGACTAGGCTATCAACAAGCACTGTGTGATCTGACTAGGCTATCAACAAGCACTGTGTGATCTGACTAGGCTATCAACAAGCACTGTGTGATCTGACTAGGCTATCAACAAGCACTGTGTGATCTGACTAGGTTATCAGCAAGCACTGTGTGATCTGACTAGGCTATCAACAAGCACTGTGCAGCGAATCATTGGTGATGATTTCAAAATACAAAAGTTTTCTGCTCGGTTGTTTCCGAAGAAGCTAATAGAATCTCAAAAGGTCAACACGTCCAACTTCGGACCCGCGGTAGACTGGGACGACTCGACTTTTTTAGGCATATGAAATTTATGAAGACGCAAAAGGCATAGGAGGCAAACGTCAGCTGAAGGCTTGCCGTGATTGGTCCCGTTCCCCTCGTGAAGCTATCGATTTCAACCAATCAGAGCAGATCATCTTCGCCATAAAAGGACATCTTTGTTGTTTACGAAACGAAAGCGCATGCGTGGTGCACTCTGGCTGACCTTTTTACTGTTTCAGGATGAGAAACATGGTAGGGGTCCTAGAAAATCGCTTGTTAAAATAAGAAAAATAGCGAAAAATATTTTTTTTTTCGCGCCTGACTGGTGGCAAAATGATTATTCTATCTATTTCCGAAAATAAAATAAAAAAATATCCAGGGGTTTAGTCGCAGGACACGCTGATATGACGAGGCCCATTGTAAAAGATGGGGAACTCGGTGTTTCATCACAGCTCCTGACGTCACGCCTAATTAGCAATATATCTCCCGCGAAATCGTTAGGGATGATATTCCTTGTGTGGGCCAGGCATAGGAATCATTTTTGGTGCATCAAATAACGACTCAAAGTCCATTTTTAACCAGTTCTCCCTCCCTTTAAGAGTCATAGTGGAAAATTGATTACTTGTTGTTTTTTTTTTTTTGGTTTTTTTTTTTTTTTTTGTATAAAAAGAATCTACATTATCGATTAGTTTGTTAGTTTTTTCTTCTTCTCGGTAATCCCTCAACCGAGTGTACGTAACTAGTTTTCCAAATGTTGAATTTATAAAGAGATAATCTGTATGCCATTGGCATTCTCCCATGCCATCATAAATTCAAATCACTGTGATTACATTGCCAAATAGATTAATTAATGCGATCCAATTCAATTCTATGTCGACTGGAAGAGTCGATGTCCCGAGTTCGAGGCCCGGTCGACCTACAGGGCGTTAATAGTGGATTTTACTCGTTATAATTATAAATTGTCGCGCTGACGCTAGCTGCACAGTCTGCATTGCTTCCCAATTGGTCGGACGCTGCATGTTACTTCTATATATGATAGTATAAGCAGGGTTGGTGGAACCGTAAAATCACAATTACCATTGCCTTGCTCCCAGGTGCAAGAACATGAATCTCTCTAAGCATAATTCCAGAGCATTGGAAGATTACGTTTCGCTTCTCGCAAAAAAAAAGGTGATTGGCGGATAATGATATCCTTGCGATGGATGCGTTTATGAAACTGTTTGAAGCCTCGCAATTGATGCGACGTAATGTCTCATCAAATCGGGATTACCCCTGCGCACCTGCTTAAAGGGGATGCTGCCATCTGCATATTACAATGGGAACTATAATATTCATAAATCATTTCCGTCTGTGATTACATTGCATATACATAATTGTGCATTTTGTTTATTTAGTGTATGAACATGTTAATATGCTATAAGTTAAACTGAACCTCGCTCTAAAAGTCTTCTATGTGTGACATTGTTTTTGTTTCACTTTCGTATTTCCTTCTCTTCGCCTGCAAATATTATGTAACTCTCTCTGTACCTTAATTCCTTGTGTGGACATTGATGTTATATATCGATTATTTAAATCATATTGCACGCCGCTGTATGGCTCCAAGTTGTGGTCTTTAAATAGTGCAAACGTCGAGGCAATTCACTTGTGCTGGCGAAAGTGCCTTCGCTGCCCTTTGAACTTGCCTCGACGAACTCATTGTAACATGATTAACGTCATTTGTTATGATATTTTATTTTCGAATCAAATATTTTAGCTTTCTGTGATTTTTTTTTTTTTTTTTTTTTTTTTTTTGTAATATAATTGGGAGTTCAAACACACATACTCCTGCATGTCTTTATTCTGCATTATCAGGAAGTTCCTCTATTTTTTGTTCAAATATTTCTCCTTTTTTTGTCCAATAAGCTCGGGATACCGAAGCATCGGATTCTCGATATTGATCTTCTTCATGTTTCACGAAAGCATTATAATATTGATGATGCAACTTTGCAGTTAGGTGGAGTAATCAGAGACCTGATTCGTATAAGAGATGATAGCTTTTTAATTAGGAATGATTGGAGTGCAGATGAACTATCTGTATTCCTTGAACACGAATTGCTGTTCGTATACATCGCCTGTACACATAATTATATACACGTATACGATATTTCTTACTGCTTGCCACAGGAAACTGGAGAGCAAATCGAGCTAGAACACTGAGTTCACGTTTTGCAGAGAGGATCTCAATGCAGCCAGATGATTGTTTTGTATAGAAATCAGCGTGTGACATCCACACTTATCTGCATTTGTGGGTCACGTGCAGGTCTCCCGTGATCAAGACGCCACTTCATTGTTTTAACGAGCACGAGCGACGGGTTCAGATATCAAGTAATCAGTCATGAGTCCGTCAATCCACCCGCTACCACGCCTGGTTTCAAGTGTCAAAGTAAGCGAATGCTCCACCAATGACCAGAGATATTCACCATTATGAATACTCAGTGTTGCTGGATCCCCGGGGGAAACGAATCAAGGAAAGCCTGTTACGTCATCAATGCAAATAGTGAAATAGATGGTTGTTCTTCTATATTGGGGGAAATCTGCTGGTCGCTGCCAGTGAACACTCTGGCTGTTGTTGGAACAAATGGGGGGAGAAATAAAGCAAGTGTAATGGACGCAAGAGGGCCGTTGTCTCTTGTAACACCATCCATGGTGGAATACAAGAGTGTTCACCATCTGCTCTGAGATTCCTCCGCGCGGCTGAGATCTGAACAACACGTACGACTTCCACGTTAGCTTTCCATCAATTGGTCAGTGGGCCACGTGACTAATTGCAGAGGTCAAGACAGTGCATCTTAATGACAAGGGTCGCACACCAAGCCAACGCCAGATGGCTCTGGTAAATGGCAATCAAGACTGCATGCGGTGTATACTGCTGCAGGTGAAACTCAATCATGCAGAATTGTGTTATTGAATTAATAGCGCTCAGGTGAAGAGGGATAATCCACTATCTGGGGTTTTATACCTAACCCCCTTGTGCCGTTGTTGCACGATGCTCTTAAGGAGCGGTTGATGACCTTTAGATAGTGCAATCTTAATGCACGTAAGCAGAAACGCGTGTGATTATCACCGCATAAAGTAGCGTCCCTGTTCTTCCTTATGACCTCTCAGCTTCGCTCCATTTTCACCCCACGGCCGCATATTTAATTCCATTTGATGGTTGCCATGGTGACCATGGTTTGAAGGTTCGAACGAATTCCTCGGCGTTTCATATGGCATCGATCTCTGTTCCTGTGACAGCAATTCACACTTTTTTTGTCTGCGATTTAAAATTAAATGAAGGTGAAAACGGCCATTCGGTCTCAAAGAGCTCTTTAATTATGCATTTGGCACTTTTGGCCAAGGTCGTTTCTCGCGTGGAGTGGCAACCGTGCCTGCAACTCCCTTCACTCTCACACTGCCCCCAGCCACTTTTTGTGAGGTTTACAATGACACTAGCATGAATAAAGAACTGGCCAACGAACCCCACTTTGTATGCTTTAGAAGAGCAACATCCACGGTCTATGAGCTCTTAAAGCAGCCGTCGACGCTAATGCCTCTGGACACGGGAGACCACGCCACTAAATTGACGGTGGGAGCTAGGTTGGGAAGACCTACAGGCACTTTGCTGGCCAGGATGTGAACCCTTCCTGTTTCAGAAAGTATGGAGGCCTAGCTTCTCACAGCAGCGTTGCTTAGATTTATTTTGCTTGAGGCCTGGCTTCTGTTTGAACTTAATGCACTGATCAAAGGTCTATTAATTGATACCTGCATATGCTGATGCATTTTCATTTGAGTGCTTATAGCAATGAAAGTCATGTATTTTCATTCACTCGTCGAAATAAGCACACGTGGAGTTGTGCATTCAAAATGCAATCGACAGAAATCCGCCTCCAAGGTCCAATGCTCTCCAGAGGACGTGGTGTCCAGCAGTGCTCCAATTAAGCTGACCACACCCCGGCCGTCCGCTTCGCATTCATCAGTCTCAGCACTCGGACGCCTGATGACCAAACAAAAAGAAGCAAACAAGGCCCCAGGAAATGGGCGCGCATTCAGAAGGGCAAAGCTCCGACGCTTAGAACGGGTTAAAACAATTGCCTGTTATTAATGGGTTGGACATGTTTAGCTATACAAAGCCCACTTGTGACTATAGCGGAGACACCAATCTGCTTAGCTGGGCTATCGGGCTATACATTAGATATTCCAATCATTCTTTGAAGTCATTTGATGTGCAGCCATCTCGAAAGGACTTGCAACAGCTGCTTCGCAACCCCCTCCCAATGCACCCTTTGGTACCGAGCCCCTTCCGCGGAGGGGGATCGTACCCTTCGGGGGAAATGAGCCATAAATTCCCTGGTCAGTCGCATTGCTTCCTCAAAGACTTGGAACACGAGAAGAGAACATCTGCTGCCTTTACGATAATTTCACATGATTGACCCCTTTGTGAGATGCCCGTAAACCACACAGCCAATAAGCGCCAACAACCCATTCTTCAAAGGTTCCCGTTGGATAAGCTTTGCTGTTCATAATCCACTAGAAAAAGTACGCTGAAGAGAGTCATTACTCTGTCCTCCCCGATGCGCTCGGTTTCTTGGCTGTCTCGCTTCAGGGACTACAGACGGCGCCTCTGCGGCCGGTGACTGCCTGTGATGACCGCAGTGTTCAGCCTCCTTCTACCATAGGCGCTGGTGCAGATGGGGCTAATTTATGAGCCTCTTCAGAGGCATCAAAAGCCGGCTGCGAAAATTGTCGGTGCTGCTTTATCTGTGTTTGGGGATTGCGCGCAGATTCGCTCGCACAATTCACTGCTTCCACGAGTTGCTTACAGTGAACTCGTACTTCTGTATTTTTATTGCAAACATCACAAGGACTTATTTCTCTTCATTTTTTTTTTTTTAATGCCCAATTGACAATTTTTTTAAATCCATATCAGCACTAGGTAGGTGATGCCAATAATCTGGAATCTGGCCAATAATAACACACAATTAATTAAGCTTTGAAACAATGGAAGATCTGAGTGAGTCTAAAGATACAATCGACGTTTCCTTCTGCTCTGCTGCCTGTCTGTGCCTGCGCCGCACTCACGAAGCTCATTTGAATGCCTCACGTTAAGATGTCCCACAATGCATTTCAGCCCAATCAATGCCTCATCAACGATCCTCCCGCTGAGAAAGACGTGCGTCTAAAACAACAGACTGCGTGCCTCCACCCTCCCCCCATAATTGATCCAGATGCTGTATTAATTACTCAAATGAGAAATTCATTCAATGAGCTCGCTCAATTTGAATACTATAAAGCATCCAATCGACTTTCATGTCCAAGCATCGAGAAGAGATATTCGGCCCGAAACAGACACGCGGAGAATTGTTTGTCTTTGGGACTTTTATTATTTTGCGTAGCGTGCTGTATGTGACTTGAGTTATGCACAGACACCTGCTTCAGAACGGGTTGATTTTTCTGCGGTTAACATTCAATCAAAGAGGTCACAATGGTACATTATGATGATTATGTCCAGAACATTCATTTTAGTGTTTTTGTTGTTGTTGTTGTTTTTTTTTTTTTTTTTTTTCTGGTCATTGGTCGATTTGTCGCCTTTCAAAGCTGGTAAATTAGCTTAGTGGTAAAGGCTTTATCGTTGATTCAATTCTGCGAGTGGTCATCATTTATTATTCATTTACTTCATCCAATACTAAGGAGACCTCTCCCTTGACCTTTGCTTATGGTCATTTTCCTGGACCTGTCATGGTCATTGCGCATTGCGGCGTCCAGGGCGAGATTCCAGGCATGGTGTTCAGCCCCTAGAAGTGACTTTTGTTTTTACTTGTTGCATCTGCGTAGCTATTATGCTGTAATAGGTCACAATAAATGTATTAGCTGATATTCCTATGATGACGTTAGTGCCACGTAACGCGGCTTCATTCAACGTCCCACGGGAAATTAATGCACCCGCAATGGCATGCACTGGGATCGTACGCCCCCCACCCCTTCATCTGATTCATGATATACTTTAGGACCACTCCAACATATAGCCTAGGTAACGGATTTTGCTGTATAAGTCAGCCGGGATTCTCCACACATGAGATTGGTGGGCTTTTCATGTAATTAGACTAAAGTTGAATGCCATTACATGTATTGATATCAATATTACCCTGTTGTCACTCAGCTGAATGGAGACATCAGATAATATTATGCGAAACCCGGATTCTGATGGACGGGCGATGATTTCTCTTCTGATTCGTGCCTGGGTGCACATCTGAGTGGCAATTCTCATTGCTGCACTTCAGCTCGATGTCCAGACCACAAACCGTGTCTCAGCAATTGGCTTTCTATTCATTCAAAATGCATGGCATGACTGCCATTAGTATACTCAAAGCTGTTTTATGGAGACTTGGTCTCTTCCCCTGCTGACCCTACAGTGCCCATAGTCCACGGCCCCTTTTCCCTCCGAGTGCCAGGCGATGAGGCAATCGTTGCATGCTCCACTCAGCAGCTGCTTTTCTGTGACCGCCAATGCTCGCCCTTCTGCCGCAGAGGCTGCTGCCGTTGGTCTAAAAGGCAAGGCAGGCAGCGAGAGTGTGCCCATTGCAGGCGGAACTAACGCCTGCTTAGCACTGCGAAGAATCACCGCGACCAGATTGGTTGCACGGAGGTGTTTATGGAGTTAGAAAAATCTAGGAATGTCCGCTAACAGGTACTGAGATAATATTCTGGTCATCTCTTTCGATTTAACTTTTATTTTGATATATGTATATTCTAAACTATTCTACGATATTTAAGTTTGCTATGATAAATATTATATTTTGAAGATTAGTGTTTTTGTGGTGTCCTTTAGGTCTAGGTTGATTGTTTAACTTTTTATTATTATTATTTTTGCGTTTTTATATTATTTCAAGTCGTGCTGTGTATTTTTCCCTTAATCTCAATAGTAACCTTGGTCTTGCTCGATTCCATTATGGGGTTGGAGTTTTTTTTGGAGAGGGTTGAAGTGAGCATTAAAACTCTGCTTGTTCCTGGGCATGATGGTAATGTTTTCTAAGTTTTCACGACAGTTCTTCCCTGTTTTGTTCATCTCGTCTCAGGTTCCATACTCTCAGCACATTACCTGTCACCCTAAAACAACAACTCCTAGTTTAGCCTTGTTTATCGTTTCTTCTGTCGCATGAATTCGATCGAACCAAAAAAAAAAAAAAAAAAAATCGATGTCCCGGAGATTCCGTTAAATCCATTTCATTGTCGAGGCATCATTCTTCTAGAGTAAGTTGATTTGTCCTTCCATTGAACAGTTCTCCCAATTGCCCATATTTCCGCATGTTTCGATCTTTGCACAAACCAGGGACTCTATTTGGAAACTTTGATTAAAAGCGCACAGGAAGCAATCAGCTTTGTTATGGCGCGCGCCCCCCCTTGATCCCCTATCAATGATTTCCTTTGCAACACATTTTACTGCACAGAGATGAATAGGTGATTAGGAGAAGTCGTGAGATCGAACATTGGTGATTGATTCCCGATCAATGCAAGCAGGAAATTGCTAACGGCTCCGGGGTGTTATATCGAGAAAAATGCAATTTGAAGGGCGGAGGGGCGCGTTTCGATGAAGGCTTGAGGGCAATAAATACGCAATTTATAGTGGAAACCCATGCAGTTCTTTGAGTGAGATGATCAGCACGTGAGCCCTGAGGGTCGATGGCAAATCAATGGAAGATTCGCTTTGAAAAAATTCATCCGGATCGGTCCACTTGCGGCACTGATCCTGGTTTATGTGCGAAGGCCATGAAGGCATGGCGCCGACACTGGTGACGGATGCCCGCGCTTACTAATGACGCATTTACTGGGCATAGGGCTCCATTTCTCCAATCCGGGTTTTGCGGGGTCGGATTGCAGCGATGCTCTGGCATCTGGCAGGCCGCCTGCATCTCAGTTATCGCAGGTGATCTTACTTAGACCGCGTGGTCGGCATGGCCAGGTGATGATGCATTGGCGGCTACATTGCGCCACTTCTTGATCTCGTTTGCTGCAATTAGCTTTCTCTGGCTGCACGTTGCCATGTGAACGCTTGCGATTCGTTAAAACTCTCCAGGTACCAACACCGCATGCTGTGCCCAGCGGTCTGCTGTGCATTTTGTCTTAACACGTGGCTCCAATGATACCCGACCGATGAGCCATTGAACTTGCCGACTGACGAGTAAATTGCTCGCGTCAAGGGTTTCGACACCAACTCTTGATTTGCGTTCACTTTCTTGTGTTTCAGAACGAACGGCCATAAACACTCGCGTGATCGCCATGTGTAATGCAATATTGATTGGTTTCCTTTCTTCTGACAGTGCTGCCGTCCGATTGTGTTCTTAGAGAAGCGATGATTGGCAGTGAGCCGACGACCATGGCCCTCACCACGATTGTCTTCGCCTGTTTTCTGCTCACCTGGGCAAATCCAAGCGACGCTGGATTCGAATGCAAATTCCCCGATTTCATGCAGTCGGACACTCGCAGTGGCAGCAAGCGTGACTGGCGCACCCACCTCATGGAAGGCGGCCGTCACCATATGACGCACAATTGGGAGGTTGCCTATGGTTTCTATGGCGACAGCATGCGTGCCTCGGTGTTGGGAGGCTCCAAGGCCAAGGACGCCCCGATGCCCTTCTCACGACAGTGCATCATCGAAGTGACCGAGGGTCGCTACTTGGTTGAGCACCAGGACCAAGAGGTCGCTGACCCCCGGCTGTTCGGACAGACCATGAAATATTTGTGCATTGAGTTTGTCCGGCATAGCGACGATGTTGTGCAAATCCTGGAATCGGAGCTCGTCTCTTACACGAGCCCTAAGCTATGCTCTGACAATCGGATGCGCATTAATCCCTGGATGATCATAAACAGGGCAAATTTCTTCAGCGCAAGTGTCCCCTGTCCATTACAAGGAGGCTTCAGCACAAAAATATTCGACAAGATGCGCAACCTTGACGTTTGCAGTGCGTACGAAGGGTCCACGCGACTGGAGAGCGAATGCATGCGCGGTGAGGGCATGTTCTTCCGCTTTAGACACGACATATGCGTACCCGAAGACCTTCAGATGGACAAGCAACAGCGCGTCCACTGCATGGCAACCTGGCAGAAAGAGCGCTTCACCTACTCCATCCTGCGCAGTGACCAGTCCGAACAGGCTTGGTGTTTTCGTTTCCCCACTGACAACAACGGCGCCTTCCAGAGCTATCTCTTCAGAGACTTGCGCTGTGAGACTGAAGAGATTCCTGAGAGCACCGATCGCTACCTGCGCATCGCTGTCGTTCAGGATGAATCGCGCACGCTGTCCGACCTGTGCGTCGATGACTACGAAGCGTGCAGCTACTGGAACTCGCCCTGCATCCACGCTGGTTCCATCATGCAGCTGACCTGCGCCAAACGTTGCGGAATTTGCTCACCACAAATACCAACCACGTGCTCCCTGCCCGCCGCTCTTAAAGGCAAGTGGAAAGAGAAACTTCCAGATGCCACCAACCACATCAATCTGCGAGATCTACACTTGGACGTCGACGGTCTGGCCAGTTTCCGCTGCATCCAATGGTATTCTCGGCCGTATGCCCATGACGCCACCAAGTACGAGCAGATGTTCGTGACTACCTTCGAGAACGGCTGCCGACCGAGATACACCTGTGCTCAATTTAGTAAGCACTCACCGTCAGTGCTCAAGTACAAATTGAGCCAGAGTGAGATCTGGCCGTGGGAAGGCACGACTGGGGTGACCGTCAGCTGTCACCCTTTCAAATACAAAGAGGATGACATGAAACTTGGCTCCAGGTTCCGGAGCAACTACCTCAAAGTGTTCGTTGCAGACGAAGAGAACCACGCCTATGTCAAGTGTAAGCTTCCTCACCGACACATACAGTTCACAGCCGTTCAACGAAACCAACTCTCATGTCAAGGAGAACTCAACTCACTCTCTTCCAACTATTTCCAGGTAACGTATGCCAATTGCAGCTCGATGCCTGCTCAGCAGAAATTCGCCTGCATGGATTCCAGCAGTCATGGTTACTTTGGTGACCACCTTGTTGTGACTGATGTGGTGAATGCAGAAGAGCAGTCTCACATGTGCTGGTTGTTCTCTCCGGACGCTTCTAGCTCGTTCTACCTTCTTGAGCTGGAGTTCTGCCACTCTGCCGCCAAAGACCACATCGTGAGCGGGCTGCTTGACCCCTTGGTGACCTTCAAGCCTGTTCTCTCAACCACAACAACTATGGCGCCGACGACGTTTCGGGCAGCCGTTGAAAACATTGTGAGTGTATCACACAAACTGAACGAAAGCTGGACGGAGGATGCACTCAGAAATGCTCAAGGGGGCTATCGGATTCAGAGTGACCAGGGAAAAGACAATGGACAGAAACTGGACGAAGTCGCCCCTGCTGTGGTCATCAGTAACCCAGAGAGTAAAAACTCTGTCGGCTGCTTACATTTCAACTTATTGTGCGCGTTACTTCTTTTGATGATTGCAAAATTATGAGCATGTCTCTGCATGACTGTAGCAATTGTCTGTTGCTCTGATTTCTTTATACTATGTCTCATCAAGCGATTTGATTGCCTCGAGAAATTTTGTCATTAAATCAGTGCAAATGCCTGCGTATTGATGAAGCGATCAGCTTGCAGCGTTTAAGACCGAGTGTAAGTTTTCATCGGCTGAAATGGATTGGCTTTAAGAGAAGCGTCAGATTTAGATGCACTTATTGTAAGGGCGGAAATTGACATTGCGACCCCTGGAAATTATCCAGGTACAAAGAAAATATGCTTCGCCTTGGTTTTACTCTGCTTTCTAGATTGGCAAAATTCTCGGAAATGTGTGCGTGCAGTTTGTGCATATTTGTGCGTATTCTATGTTTTTACGACCTTTTACCTCAAGAGGACCTATGCACATCCGTTTATTCCCTACTCATGAATATCTGATAATGTTGTATATAGTCACAATAAGTTGACATAAACGTGTAAATTGTTTTAAAGGGCATTCTCCTTTTTGGTCAGTCTGAATAAAGGTATATACATCTATTTCATCAATGCGCTAATGTCGCGTCGATTATTTCATTTTGGTATTATTGTGCTTGAATAAAGCGTTCGCCTCATTCCTCCATCCATTGTAACAGTTCTCGGAGATGTGTGTCCGTTCTTGCACAAAAGCAACTAACTGTTGTCTGAAATCGCATCTGGAAATTGCAAGCTAACGAGAACTAACAGCTATTGTATGACCCCGACGCAATGTTTGTGTGCACAGAAAACCACGACTTGCTTGTTCTAACGAAGCCACTTGGATCTGAAATAGCATTCAAATAGACCTCTCCTGATCAGCATCTCTCATTATACTACTCTCCTGTGTATTTCATCGCTTTTTTACTGAACGGTAACGAACCTCTCAAGGCCCGTGCCAGGCTGCATGTCCCATACGGAATCGACTGTCAATCTCCTCAAGGGTCATTCAGACGCGCGAGAGCCAATCCTAAATCCTCAGCCATTGTAAAGGCTTATCTGATATGACAGGCTTATCTGGAATCATTTGCTGAATTGCTGGGGCTGCATCCTTATTAGGCCATAGCGATCGAGGGAGCCGCCCATCTCTCTGACCCTTCGCTCGATTCTATTTGTTATGATTGTATCTGGTGACCTTCGCAATTCTTGTTTGCTGACGTCACATCCGCCGTTCGCTTGTTTTGCTTCTATGCATTCGGGCGGAGATTGCATCAACGCCGCGGAAACGCACATTCTGTGTACTCGTCGATTATTGTTTCGATCAGATTCCTGTTTTACAAATGATAAATAAAATTTTCATTTGAATTATACCTGCTACGTATCACCATAATTTAGCGCGGAAATTATAAATTCCCATCAAACAAACATGCGTATAACACAGACAACCGAAAAACAAGAATCACGTAGGATTCAGTGATTTGTAATGCACATCACTAATAGGAATGCCTATCTCGTTCATCACTTGGTGATTTCGCAGAACGCATCATGCGCTTGTTGCTGGTGGCTCGTACATCTTAGCAGGACGCCTCCAAGAATCCATATAATAGCAGTGCAGGCAATTGAGGGACGCACGTCCGCCGACAGTAAATATTATGACAGGTGAATGTGATCAAAGCTTTTTTCCTATTGTTTCTCGCCCCTGTCTTGTTTACGTTAGCAACCATCGGCGATAATGAAAAGCAAATCTTGCATTTTCTGCAAACAGACAGAGACGAGTTCTGAATGTGGACTTGCGCTGTATCAACTCGATCTTCATCGATACGAGAGCATTCAGAGAAATCTGGGTGACCTCTGAATGGCTGGGGTCAAATTTTATCAGATCAACGATTGTTTATTGTGTCGATTTGCACTGAAAATTCCACGTTTTTATATCTCGATTGTGGCATTTTTAGCGCAATTGGCATCATACCTGTACGGGAAAATAATCTGATGCATTCAATGAATATTAGACAGAAAAATATAAACAAAACAAAAAACCCACACAACAAAAACATGAAAAATTAAATAAGGATATTATCGGTCATAAAAAGATCCAAGAGAGGAAGAATTATCGAATTTGTGTTTTGGGCAAAAAAAAAAAAAAAAAAAAAAAATTGATTTGGAAATTAGTTCAAATCAGTTTGTTTTGAGCTCTATATATCATGCAGTTAATCTGGCAATTGAGGGATTAAAAGTACCTAAAACTCAGAGGTATAATTTTTTAATCATTTGATCATTCTGAATAAAGTGTTACATAATGTGCCCATGGCAGTTTATGCCCTGTTTCGTGACCCCAAAAAATAGCGATTGTGGGTTAAGAAAAAAAACCCCTCCCTTCGCATGATGGGTCACTGTTCAGTAAAAGTCACTCGCAGGCAAGACGCAATTCTTCACGAGCTTCGTGTAGGAACAATTGTGCAAGCGGATGCCGTGTCCCTGTTGTTAGCATGCAGTATAGCAGCTACCCTAACTTACCACAGCCCTTCCATTTCCACGTGCCTTACATAAGAAAGCTGAAAGGAGAGACATTTCTTTCACTGGATGAACATCGGTGATGCATGGCGGGGCTATTTCTATTCATGTTGTCTTCATGCCATTTCGATGCAGACACACGGACATACTGGATCGACACGTGACCCAGAGAAGGACGCCTGGGAGGCAAAAGCAAAAGAGGTGTGGATCCCTTTGAATCCGGATCAGGTGGCTCGAAATTCGATTGCATAACATGGTTACACCTGCACGAAATCCGGTTCAGCTGAGATCCAATAATGGTAGAAAATAATGGGAATCAATTTGATCGAAGTGAAGATTCGAAAGAACGAGTAGTGTCCTAGTCGCAGGCATGCTGAGATGAGAGGCGGTTTCTTTGTTTATTCTGTTTTAGAGGGGAAAGAGGCAATGATGGAGGGATAACTTTGTATTCTCCGCGGTGCAACGAAATGAATAAACTTAGAATAGTAACAATACTAGAGCAGCTATCACGCACCAAGCTAATTCTGCGCTGTCCCCTATGCAGTCGCGTGTACAGGTTTTTCTGTCAGGCACTGTATGACTATAAAAATGCTTTAATCATAAAACATAGGGGCCATCTATATACGGGAATGAAATAATGCTTCAATGTAAGTTAATGGAGTTATCTGAAAGTCATTTAGGCAGATAAAAAAAAATATAGAAAATGGTGTGCCAATAAATGATTATATCATCCGAGATAGAAATCGTGAAAATAATAATGAATCAAAATATAATCATTGATAGTTATGGTATTGCAATCTTTGTTCGTAATTATTGTTGCAATATCACAAGTTGACTAATAATCCGAGTCGGAGGAGTGATTCAATTATCACTCAATATATTTATACCTTAATCGAAAAGCAAATAAACTCAACACCGCATTTCCAGGGGTCAAGGTTTGGATGTGGCTCAGATGCAAGAAGTGAAACAACGACGTGATTGGCCAAAGGCAGCATTTGTTCTTTCCCTCGATTTCTGCATCACTTCATAACATGCATTTTTATGTTCTGTGTTATGTATAATCTCTTTGTGTTTGCTTTAATTTATACATTTTTGGTCATTTGCACTGGAACAGGTTACATGCTTGCTTTGCATTAAATGATTTACAGAATGTGCCTGTTGGATCATTCAATTCATCAAAATGGCACACGTGCAAAGCATCGACTTTAAAACCCATTAGTTTCTGTAGCATAGACTCTGAGTTACAGGCATAGAGTTGCTGGTGATGCTCCATATATATAAACCCGTCTGAGCATAGGAGCAATCATTTCATTATTTTTCACATCACGTTCACAAGTGTTCCTCGTCGGGCGTCAAGGGGTGAGTAGAGTCCTTTCTGGTATATGCACACGGTGTACAATACATTAGTTAAAGTGCACTAATACAATGAATTGTGGTAATGATGAACCTTCATGAATGTGTCAATGTCATTACATTTTTATTCATCATCATTTATCATTGCTCATCGCGGTAAGAAAAAAATAAGCCCGCTGCTGCACTTGACTGCTTTATTCCGTTCATCTTTGCAGAAGGTGAGATGCAGCGGAGTGCCATGGCCACAGTACATGAAGACGGATCTGCCAGGGAGAGTGGAGTGTTATATCGTTTGTACAAAGGAAACTTCATCAACGAACTCAAATCGACAGTTTCTCTCGCGTCTGGTTTGGTGAGTTCAGTGTTTGCACGTCAAGTTTTTGGTCGTGATTACGTAATTTAGTTTATTTCCCATGCGGAAACGAACAAGAGATGAGTGCAGAAAGCTCACAATTGGATGATAAATCAATTGGCATATACAGCGCACATGGAAACATTTGGCATAAATGCGAATGAGGACAATTCGTTGGGAACTAAAAGTATATACTTATAAGTAGTGGGACAGATTGGCATGGTTGTTTGCCTTTCAGTATAATAGCTCTATTGCTGAGGTAAAACATGGCATGTCGAATCACTATGCGGCTGTATGTCGTTATTTTCATAATAAATGGTATATTTATGAATGTGTAATAATTTTAAAATTATTTTTGTTTGTATATTCTGTATAGCATTTTGAGAACATTGTTGTGTGGAATTGAATATATATTTTTTTATAATGTAAATTTATTATTATTATTTATTTATTTATTTTATTATAAGCCAGGTGCATTATTAACCTCAATAATTATTCACATTATTATTCAAGGTATAAAATTGGACGGTAGGTAATAGATTAACAAGAAATTTTGGTCATTATTTAATGAGGTAATAACTTCATGACGAGGAAAATATGCTGGCATAATTGATTAAATGGCGCACGCATAGGTGCATCTAATATATACACTTGAGAGGGGAGTGCTATGCCTGAAAAAACATCTGTTACTATACTTAAAAAGGCCCCATCAAGTAACTGAAATGGTTGAATTAGGGTTGAGGAGCTCCGGTGTATCACCGTTGACTTCTTAAGTGTAATGCATGCAGTGCTCTGGTTGGTTTGTTTCATTGCAAAGAGGACACGATGAAGCAACTGTTATGTGCGGATATGCAGCAGAGATTACTTCTCCTTTACCATCAAAGTGTTGCTCGAACAGGATTGAGACCACACAAAAAAAAAAAAGTAATTAGAACGATTTAAAGTTTGTACCATGAACCGGTGATCTCTGAGGCGCTCGCTTTGACCTATTTGTAACCACGTAATTAAGACAATTGTTGACAAAGTTAGAATTCGCCAATTATTGCCTTGTTAATGGCCGAAGACCGGATTGTTGCTTAAGATAAAAAAATAAATAAATGAAAAAATAGTATCGATTGCGTATCTCGACTCGTTGAGTCATTTAGTGGCATCTGTGATTTGAGGTTCTCCTGATGGGTTTGAGGTGTTTGTACAACATTATGCAGTTGGTCAGTAACATGTTTCGTCATTGCACATTAAAGCAGTGTAGGAGTAGACAGTGAAAGTTTTGCAGGTAGCAAAATGATTTAGGATTTTTACGATTTACGATTTGATGAAGAGATGGCATATAATTATAGACGTATTGTGCAAAGAAATCTTAAACTTGATCTCAGATGCACATTAAATTTTTGGAAAATAATGGTTTCGCCAGAATAATGAAAATGATGTTGAACTGATTATATTGATTAAAAGAATAAATTTTCTTAGCTCATCTCAAATCTTTTGACGACACAGCGAAATTTATATTGTATACGTAGGCCTCAAACTGAAAATACGTATTTTAAAATACATGTAGCAATTTTTCGTTATGAAGCAACGATAAAAGTACTAAAAAAAACACCTTACGGGTGTGAATAAAAGTGATATAATATTATGTGATGAAATTAGACGAGAAAGGAGATTTATTTGACAGTATATTGATCACTTCATATTAAACTGGAATATATATACCAACGTTCAACCAATACCAATTGTCAACTCGAGATGCTGCTGATATACTCTTGTTTTTCTCATTAAAAGAGAAGAGGCATCGGTATTATTTAAGATAATATTTTGCTCCTGGGTCATAATCATGGTTGGCATTTGTTATTTCATAATCATTATTATTATGAATAAGTCATATATTTTTCTTTATTGTCATTGGGTTCAACTTCTTGTGCTTTCAGATGGTGACCAATCTCAGTGCAATGGTCCTTGCTACAATGCCAACATTGTTCTTGGGGCATGTCGGCCAATCTGAACTATCAGCTGCTGCTTTTATCAACGTGGTAAGACTTAACAGACTGGTTGACAATTTATCTCATTTTGCATCCATTTGTTTTTCCTTTACAACTGAAACAAATTTTTCCTGTCTATTTTTCCATTCTCATAATTCTGGAATACAACGCATTAATTATGAAGCAGACAATGTATGCCTGCCTATTCATTCACAGGCGATCAATGTGAAGCCCGCATGTTCAGTGCACGCACCCACAAAGTTTGCACCAACATACTCAAACTGTCAATGTCAACAGAATGACATTTAAAACACGTATTTCGTCTGTCGGGCCGACCTCGTGGAGTGCATGAGTTTTTCGCTCGATCGTAATCGTAGATATTAATTTGGCTTTCGAACGCACGTGGGAACTTTAAATAATAATATCATTTCAAGGGAACAGCGATATGATGTCTTATTTGCAATCGGCTTAAAGTCAATGTTCAAAATGAAATTATTTATCGCTATCGTTGTAACTAATAATACGCCGAAAAGCGATAACATTTCACGCACTAATCAATAAATGATTCGCGATACTAGTATTCAGTAGCCGATGGAGTACTGCTGAGCTGAAATCTAAACGAATTGATGCGCATACATTTCTTCCATTTCAGGCATTTCACATTTCTTCAATTTCAGGCATTTTACATTTCAGGCATTTTACATTTCTTCCATTTCAGGCATTTTACATTTCAGGCATTTCAGGCATTTTACATTTCTTCCATTTCAGGCGTTCACTGTCGCCTGTGAACCCGTCGTCCTGGGTCTAGCATCAGCATGTGACACGTACTTCGCCCAAGTCAGTGAAACGCAGGTTGATGCAATTGCTGATGTAACCTACAATTCCAGGCGTATGGAATTGGAGAAAAACTATACGTGGGAGTATTACTCCAACGAGGTCAGTCATTAGTTTTCAGATGCTTAAATTAGTGAGGATTGATATAAGTTTATATGAAGATAATGTCACAATAAGAAATTACCCCCAACCATTACGCATTCTGATACCATTAAAACGTTCACACGCCATATAAAACAGGGAATACATTTATTTTATGATCATAAATTTAGAATATTTAATGACTGCTTCGTGAGATTAGTCAAGCGATTGCGGCGTCAACGGGATCAAATGTGTCGCTGCCAAAAAATAGTTGGACACTGATGCGCGCCGCTCCACTTGGGCCTAAAAGTACATGTAATATTTATAACATTGATATCATGATAACATTATGATATACGCAAAACGAGTTTTCATTCATTGAACAAAAGATATTCCATTTAGCCTAAATGGAGTATCTATTTAGCCTAAATGGAGTATCTGTGATTGTACTCTGTAAAGTCAACCTAGGCCACTACTCCACTTCCTTCGTTTTTACTTTGGAATCCTCGAAACCGATTTAATAATACATTTAATGATAATAATAATAATAATAATAATAATAATAATAATAATAATAATAATAATAATAATAATAATAATAATAATAATAATAATAATAATAATAATAATAATAATAATAATAATTATTATTATTATTATTATTATTATTATTATTATTATTATTATTATTATTATTATTATTATTATTATTATTATTATTATTATTATTATTATTATTATTATTATTATTATTATTATTATTATTATTATTATTATTAT
>KB295343.1:131698-150079 GCA_000328365.1 Capitella teleta | reverse complement strand
ATTATTTTCTGATTTGTAGATTTGTTGATTTCTGATTTTTTTTTATTCAGCATTTGCGATCGTCTTTCTCGTATGTGCCTTCATAGCGGCAATCTTCATCAATGTGGGAAATATCCTCGTGCTGATTAAAATGGATCCTAAAATTGCTGGGTGAGTTCGTATAAAAATAAAAAATTAATTCAAAATTAAATAAAAATACCTCATTTTGCCTAGCGCAATAATACGAAGTGCTCAAAGCACTGCCCATAAATCACGAATATTATTTCTTTCGTTATAAGGTGCCCATTTTAAGTCCTGACTTAAAAAACTATACTTTGGATATGTAGTCACCCAAGAGAATCGAACCCTTTACCTTTGCATTGAAAGTCCAACGCTCTGCCACTGAGCCATACAGGTAACCTTATAATCGAGTACAATGCCTCTGTTTCTCCGTCATTAAAGCGGTACAGTCACGCTGATGTCATAGGCTATGGAGTCATCACCGAACCTGTATCTTTGATTTCAAATAATGACATTTCGTTGTCCTAACCAAAAAACCGAAAAGAGGACCTCTGTTCATTTCGGAACCTTTATAGACTGGTTATGTGGGCTTTATTGAGTGACGAGAGACCGTTTTTGAAAAATTTGGTCAACTATGAATGATATTCAAGACAAATTAATATACGAATTTCCTGCTCAGGCAGAATAGCTTAAAACAAGATGAGGGCGAGATTTCTTTTATGAGAACTGCTGAAAGATCTGCTCACTCTGCGGCTCCCGTTGTTAACAATAGGAGAATTACTTTTATGCCGTCACGACGGTATGAAATCGAACGCGAGAAGAAATCGAGATTTTAAACCTCTCAAATTTGATGTATCGAGGAATTAGCCCACAGCAAGCGTATTATCTAAATATTTGTCAGTCAAAAGGCGTATTTATTTTGTCTTTTGGGATGCATCCTCTATCATCCGTTACTGGTTCAAAACAACCAGTGTTCCTCTTTTTAATATAGTATTAGGCTCTGAATGGAATATTAATGGGGATAGAACGTATGCTAAGCAATAGACATGCGCGATAAAACAAAAAGATTGAAACTATGTGATTTGATGTATTTTATAGCCAAATAAAATTTCTAGTCTTACATTTTATACTTAGATACAGGTTACTAAATGACTGAATATTTAAGCGATAGGGAAATAAACAAATGAATAAATACATTGGTGTTGAACTACGGATTGTAGGTTTTGCACACAATGTATCTTTGGAGTGAAAGTTCAACGCATGTAAAAAAAAAAAAAAAAAAAAAAAAACACTGTTCCTCAAAACAAGTCATAGAAATGAACATAAATTTAAGATTTGAATATACGTGGCGCATTTCTTTTATTTTCATTCGTGTAATGTATGCACACGTTATCTGCCCAACAGAATGACTGCAGAATACCTGACAATTTTCATACCTGGTGTCTTTGTGAGTGATTTAATTATTTCCTTTCTACTCTTAACAAATCAATAAAACTTCGTCTCCCAGGGATATGCTGCGAACGTGATTCTCACCAGATTTATAACAGTCCAGGTGATTACCCCAAACTGGACTTAACTGAGTTGACCACTATTCTTTCGGCCAATCGCTGACCAACAGAACCATGTTCTCTTCAGTGTCATCATCGCCTTGCTGGGTATTGTGATAGGGGCCTCTGTCGACTACGTTCTCATCTTCCAGTTGAATATGAGTGTCGTGTAAGTTATTTCGTGCATTGAAAAGGATCCCATGCTTCGATCTTTGTGCCCATTTCACTTAACTTGACCTTTGACCTTTGTTCATCTCAGAGGAGCAGCTATCGGCCAGAACTGCGCCTACTTGGCCATGGCTTCAGCTTCGACTGTGTACATCTGCATCACACCAAAGCTTCACAATGCAACATGGGCAGGTAAGGCGTGGCATAATTATATGCATGTAGAAGTACGACCACACAAATTGCATCCGTGCATAGAGGTACGTGTATGATCCGTGTTAATTACATAGATATGGAGATTAGGTCGTACATACACACAGATTTGACATCGATCTATCTCCCCATTGTGAAAAAAATTGGTCATAGCATGTCACCTAACTGAAGCACACGCAGTTTTGCACGAATTATAAAATACACGTCTATCCGATATAGAATTCGTAATATATGATGTGAGTTGAAAAAAAAAAAAAAAAAAAAAAAGACGAGCCCATATTATTTTGCTAAAAGATGATTGATTTATGCAGAATTCGAGCGTTTTCGGTGCACCAAAACCGGCATCTGCGATAATCTAGTGAACGAATAGCAGGGTTGCCATGGCAACGGGCGACGCATAAGGATCACTTTTCACCTGTGTGTATGTATATACAACCTAATCTCCACACATGTACGTCCGGAACTTTCAACATAGATACAATTTAACATTAATATTAATATTACATGTATATGCAGTGTAACAGTTTCCAATCGTTCTTTCCTCAGGGTGGTCTTTTGAAATGCTTTCCGACTGGGGCCCATTCTTCTTCCTTGGAGTGAAGGGAACAATGTTGTTCTGCGTCGAGTATTGGCTATGGGTCATCATAATTTTGGCAGCAGGTATGCAATCCAACAATCACAACAGTCAACACATGATTGACAATTGTGAACTTCCCTATAATCAGGGTACCTGGGAAACGTTGAATTAGGATCTCAAGAAATTCTATTCAACATTGAAGTCATTTTTGTGACTGTGAGCGCAGATTCCTATTGCATTTTTGTTTCTACCCAATTGCGTAATCGTTCTAATGTATCTAATGCAGTTGGGGCTGGGTGTTGGGGACGCTACTGCAATACGGGTAGGCCAGGAACTTGGCGCCGGTAACGTTGATTCAGCAGTTGTTGCTTCACGCGTCAGTTATACCTTCGTAGGTGAGCAGTCACACTTACCTTTGATTGCTAACCATTTGACTTGCAGGTTTTGTTGCCTGTGCGTTGAGCATCATACTCGGTGCTCTACGTTCCGTGATACCACTCTTATACACTGACATACCGTGAGTGACGTTCTATAATGCATAAAATCTATGACGGTAAATTGGTAATACATGTATTCTCATAGCTCAGTATTGCACTTGACCATCAAATATATGCCTCTGCTTGCCTATATGATATTTGCAGATAATTTGACGGTGAGTTTCACTTCTAAACTCTGAGATACTTATTTTTGAACAAATTCACAAACAAAAGCGTCATAAGTATTATAATTTATTCCACAGTACACGGGGATAGGTGTGTTTAGGGGCGTTGGCTTCCAGGGTTATGGTTTCATGATCATCGCAGTGGCTTATTACGTCATCGCTTTGCCTATTTGTCTGTCGCTGATGTTCTCGACGGATCTCAGATCATACGGTGAGTGATTCAAGCGCCAACTGAATATGCATATAGCGACTGGTATGTTTACAGGGGCCTGGATTGGTGCCAGTGTCGGGCTGACTGTTGCGTCATCCACGTACTTCGTGGTATCTCACTTCATCATCGATTGGAGCAAAGCTGCTGACATGGTAGGGTCATCATTTAAGTTCCTACGGATTCCATGTCATTCATTGTTTAGGCAAAGGAGCGAATCACGGACTCCTACGATGTCAAGAATAACGAGCTTATCTCAGCCACTTTCAAGGAAAATTCAGGTGATTTTTTTCATCATCTTGTTTATGTGTATAAAAACAACATAATTAATTACTCAAACGGATTGTGCTTTGTCTTTGTGGTGGTCTCTCCACCTATGCATCTGATCTCCTCTCTCTTCCTCCAGCCCTTTTGTCGGGTGGTCGGCATATCTCGCGCTCCTTGGATGAAGACCAAACTGAGCGAGATCTCAGGAAACGGAATTTGCTGAAGAAACGGATACTGATATGCGCATGTGTGGCTCTGATCCTGAGCGCCAGCATCCTCATCCGAGTATGTGTTTCCCACTCACCATCAAATTCTGCAGGAAGCAACTTTACGGTCGATTTCGACGGCGTGACATTACAAGCTATAACTCCGACCGAAAGGTCTCTAGGTGGATTTTAAACTAAATTAATGCATATAGGAATAGAAGGAATATTCCTGTCATTTCTTGGTGGTGTTGAATGTGTGTTCAGAAATGCAAATTGTTCCACGCGCGTGTGATCAATCAATTATTAGAATTAAAATCAATCTTCGGCCTGGTTAGAAAAATCGATGGGGAGAAAAAAAGACTATATGAACAGGGAGAGCAAAGAGTGATGGTGGCGGGCGTGGTGGTGGGAGGGGGGTGGTGGCTAATAACAATCATGTACAGGGTGATGCCAAACTTCAATTCTATGGTTATGAGATGAGGATTACTACTCTTTTCCAGCCCATCCACAATGATAATTGGTAAAGGGAAGACGAAATATAATGAACCGATACATATAAATATAAAGATAAGGAAATACAAAGCTATTCGTGGTTTCATCATGATTATTTTTATGAATCCGACAACAAAGTCGATAAAGCGACGTTTGAGTTAATTACGACGAAATGAACAGGCAGAGATCGCAAGTTGCCCATCTTATCTTCGTGTCATAAAATCGTTGGTTTATGCCCTTCTGGAGATGGATCAAGATAACGTGTCAATATAAGTGATGCACCGGGAAAATAATGACTGCATTGTGATATTGTATATAAACATACAATGTACACCAAATGTACACCAGTGCACGGTGATGAGCGAATGGCAATTTGCATGAAAGGATGCATATGCTGATCGAGCGATTGTGAGCACAAGATTTACCGCCTCCTCCGATTCACTCGGAACGGGTCATTGCCTCTGCTGATGATTGGCGAATCCATGGTGACGGCGCCAGCATGCACGGGACTAAAAGACGACTTGGGGTCGAAATGAATTGCTCTGTCGTACTGGTCACCCTGACCTCCATCTGTCTGTATTTTGGTACCAACATCCAAGCAAAAGAATCCCTGGGTTCTCCTGGGAGTCTATGTTTCTTTAATCTGAGCATGCCTTGATATAGACTACGGAACAGCAAAAGAAACGCATCGCTACAAAAATATCTATAACTTAAAAGAGGACCTCTGGTTGTTTTGAACTAGTAACGGATGATAGAGGATGCATCGCAACAGACAAATACGCCTTTTGACTGACGTATTTTTAGACAATACGCTTGCTGTGGGCTAATTCCTAGATACATCGAATTTCAAGCTATTCTGCCGGAGCAGGAAATTCGTATTTTAATTTGTCTTGAATATCATTCACAGTTGACCAAATTTTTCAAAAACGGTCTCTCGTCAGTCGTCACTCAATAAAGCCCATATAACCGATCTAAAAAGGTTCCGAAATGAACAGAGGTCCTCTTTAATACATCACGAATATAATATAATGAAATCTTAAGAGTAGTTAAACGTGATCCACAGGCGGATTGTCTTCGAAATCGACATGCGTGTCAATTTCAGTCTTGTATAGAGATCAACAGAAAAACTGGGTTTTCAGCCAAATTTCACCCAAACAAAAGACGTGTCGATTTCATTTTGTAAATGAGTAATCTGTATCCATGCCTCAATCTTGCGCCACTTTGATTTATGCTATGTCACGTGTAACAGAGGCACAGCGATGAGAGGCAATTGGGATGCCGAGAGCGGGAATGGACCGCCGTCAGGCTTCTCATCATCTTGACGTCAACCCCTCAACAATATCTCGGGGTATTTTCGCGATTGCGTGAAACAGATACTGTCCGAAACAGAGCTAGGACAGGGGGAGCTAAAGTGACCAATTGGCGCCAGGACAGAGCCATCTGGATTCCGGATCTCCGGAACCGATTCCTCACTTCCACAGCATCTTCACCGTGGAAATTGGGTTTTAATGTCGCGTGATAAGTGCGGACACGGTTAGGCGATGGCTTCCTAATGCTTAGCTTACTGCTCTACGCCCATTCTGAGTTCCAATCCTGACGCCTCCACTCCACCAGAGACGCCTCCGATGGGCTCGGTAGGAAACATTGTAATGGTCTTTGTGTGCGTGTGTGAATTATGAATGAAACCCTTGATTTTCTGCTGCTCTCTATACAAGACTGAAATTGACACGCATGTCGATTTCGAAGCCGCCACAATCCGCCTCTGGATCCCGTTTAACTATACTCTTAAAATCTCAATATGTTAATTTCGCGATTGGTCAAGCGGGGATGAAAGGGAAAATAATAAAAATATCGCCGAATGTTGGGTGCACTCTTTTGATTGAGATAAATCGGCATCAATGTCGACAAAATTGGATTAAAAATGAAAGGAATAATAGCATGAAATGTTAAACTATCCATACCAAGTATTTATTCATCTTATCTTTGCGTGGTTCTTACCTGTTGTGTAACACTTTATCAGAAAAGCGCAGTGCCATTAAAATTCATTGAAATCTTCAAAGTGGAGTAGATTTATACTACTTTTGGGGCTTTGAAATTGAAGTGCATTAGAGCGGAAGAGCCTCAACGAAGGACACACATCCGCACAGTACACATACGTGCTTCCATCTCGAATTAACACCTCAAGTGTGCATGTGACCAGCTAATCAACCAACGACCCCGTGGATCCACGAACGATCCAAGAGCGAGAACTTGGTGTCTTTAGGTATCACCGATCGTGTAAATACATAATATTAATGGTCGCGGGGATATCGCATTAATTAAACCATAGCACATTTACAAAAAAAAAAAAAATGAAAAATAAAAATAAAAATAAAAAAAAAATAAAAAAATATTGGTTGTGATAATTTCAGAGATAAAGGCATAAGAGTCGGAATAGAAAGTGGTGCTTTTGTTTCTTGGCAGTATTCTACTTTCTCAATACAGTACATGTATACAATTTACATAACTTTCTAATATTTCAAAAAGCATACAAAATTAAGTATGAGTGTTCAGATGCACTGTAGTAAAAGTAACCAAAGATATGAGCGCTCACTTTCGTGAAAATCAGTGCTCTGAATCTTCAAGACGGGTAAATTTCCTATAAATTCCCACATTGCAAAGAACTCAGAAATAACAAAGAATGGATTAATGATTCACATAGAATTCCGATCTTCTGTGACGCATAAAAATCTCTTTTTCCTGTGTCGCTCTTCGCTCGATGGAGATATGGTACTCCCAGAATGTGATTGACGTTTAGGGCCCATTCCAAATCCTCCGTGACCAATTTAGGGACACAAGCAGAATGTAGGTCACCAAAGGGACCGGGCGGCGACAGACACGGCCAGTATGTTCTCTAAAATTTCCCTAGATTTACATTAATTGTTCGCGTAGGGCAGTCTAAGCTTTTGGGAAGCGTTGCCACGCAACACAATCACTCCACAGAGACCTAATCCTCGACAATGAGTGCGATAACTGCATGTTATTCGGAGAGATATTCATGTTGTGGCTCGGTCGTAAAAGGTTGTGCATCTTTGTACAGAGGTGATTGACGAGTGATGCTGGGGTCATTCGCTTTGCATGAATGCTTTGAATCGGGTTTATCGTGATAACCATACTCCATTATCTGCGGCCATTGCACTGAATGCACTGAGACTAGTCTTGCATAAACACGCCTCAACCCCTCGACAAAGGATTCCTGCTTGATCCCCAATCTCCATGCATGAGAGAAATTCATTTTGGTGTTATCTATTGATTTTACAGGAGAATAATTCTTGTTAGTTCCATCGTAAAAGACAGAAAGGGTGGTATCGACGATACTCATTCAGCTTTGATCAATTTAGCTCTTGGCAATCACTTTGCGGAGTTCTTGCAAACATCTTCTGTGACCTCAGTTCATGACCCCTGCGCACATGCACTGCTTCAAATGCAAGTCGCGTGCTGGCGTACGCGAGCAAGCAAGTTATAAATGATGCTCGTGCATTACGTTTTCGGCGGATCGAATCATGCGATGAAATGTGCTCAGTGTTGCTGGTAAATCGGGTTTCCTCCTATTTGATTACACAGCGGTTTGTCACATTCTAAGCCGATCAACAGCACTAGCAGCGAAACAAGCCTCGCGCTAATCGAATGAGGCGCGCTGATGTCGACCGGGGAAGTTCCATGTCGCCGGAGGAAATGCTAAAACTGCTCGGGTGTATTTGTATTCATTGCAATGGGACGCGCGGCTTGTTCGCCGCCGCCTCCAAACAAAGCGAGAATGCAGCTCTTGTTCTCGTCATCGAGCGACCGCAGGCACTTGGACGAAAATCATGGAGCCATCCATCATCCGGCCTTATGACACAGCTGACATTAACGGCCACGTCGTCCGAACGCTCAGCAGTCTACGTCGATGAGATGAACACGATGGCTAACAAATGGACGGCTCTTTGATGGCGATTCTGCGCCTCAGAATTTGCTAATTACCTCGTACTTGTTTATGCGTCGTGTCCTCTGAGAGTTTTCTCTGCACACAAAGATACTTACTTATACGTTGTTTGGTCTGATAATGATCAACAACAGCATCAAATGGATCAGTTCGCACATCAGTGAAAACTGTGTCCATGTCAATGCATTAGAAAATCTTCAGCCTGTCATTTCGCATCTCGGCCATTGCGCAGCTCTTGAAGCAATCTAATGTATTTGAGGCGTCAGTTCCAACGCTCTGAAAGCCAGCTTAGTCTCTCTCTCTTCTTCCTCGTCTGACAGCGCATGACAGCTCGAAGTGACGGCGCATCATCAAGTGTAATACAACGCAATAGGATTCCCTTTGAGGCAATCGCCCACGTATTCCACGGAGAAACTTCTGCTGGACACATCCGGCAAGTACGGATACTTGGCACTCGGTCATTGCCAATCTAAATGTGCAATTTGCATGCAGACGACGGGCTTCTGCCCTGAAACCATCTCTGAAATGCGATCCGTATTTGAAGCCGCACACACAGATCGAATTACTACCCATAATGCACACGCACAAACAACATGGAGGACGAAGGTTTGTATACAACTTTACTCTTTGTTTTTCGACAGTTTAACAAAGAACTAGATTCCATAAATAGATGTGTCATTATGTATCTATGAAGCGTGCTGCGAATCCGTGCAACATTTTGTTATAATCATGAATTGTTTTCAGAAAAAGAAGCTCTCAGGAAGAGATTTGTCAAGTACATTAACCAGTTCAGCACTCCCAGCTTCAGTGGCCTCAATGAACTGTACACAGTGGACGCCAGATACATGCCTCCCGATGCAGATAAGACCATCGGGAGAGAAGGTAAATATCACCTAAAAGCAGTGTTACCTGTACATCATTTGCGTCAACTGTTTTTCCTCATCTTCCTTCAATAGCCATCAAGGAAGCCCACAAGAACAAGCAATCGCGAGTGAACATTCTCAGATTCTACTTCGATCTTCTAGAAGTCCAGGTGCCGGTCCCAGGTCAATTTGGGTTCACATCGTCCATCTCAGCGGCCATTGACCCGTACGGAAGATGTCCTGGCAAATACAAGTACGTGTGACTCCTCCGATGCTTTCATTCAGATATATTATACCGCATCTATCACAGATTAGAGACAAGGGGAAAGCGTATGTGCTATAATGTGTGTACCCTTGCAAATGAAAGTCAAGCAACGCATAATCTATATTAATTATATTTTTCTAAAGTTACGTGGAATTAGAGGATTAATTGTATATTAACATTAACTGGAATTACAATGATTGATTGATCCAATCTCAAATACTCCTATTTATTCAAAGGGATCTCATTCTGTGGAAGAAGATTAACGGAGAATGGTACATCTACCGGCACATGTACAACAACAGACCAGTGCACTGATTGCCACCTTTATACTTACCATTAATATTATTTAGCTGAAACTATATATACAACCCACTTGTGCATGAATCGATTACATGTCTCGCTGTTATTCAATATGAAATAAAAATTGTCGCATCAAGTAGCAATATCGTGGTTCTTGTGCGCTGCATATCTCCAACAAACCCCTGTCGTAAACGTGTTATTGCGCTGATATACCGCTCTAAATGATGATATCGCCGACTTTAGGGTCTCTTCAAAAGGTAATCGACCGTAATATTCTGTCTCATTAATTGCAAACACGGTTCAATATGCCATTGGTAAGATTGGGCAGCTGAGATGGAAGAAGAAAATTCCATTTTTCTATAAGTTGGGGTGTGAGAGGTGGTTGTCTGCAGGACGTCAATGTGCATTGAATTTCGTCGTTCAGCAGCTCAATGCTTCTCTATATGCAGCCGTTGAATACCCCGAGGTGTTCATTATATATGTATCATATCTCAAAGTTTCATCTCGACCTCACAGATCCGTCGTCTTCCATTGTGCTTCCGGAAATCCTTCAAAACCCACAACAAAACAGCATTATTTTGTATACAATAGATATATGAACACATCATATATTCCTTGTTTTCTTCCCTTGAGAATCATGTCACTAAAATAAAAAGCTATTTTGAGCCTCAATAAATATGTTTAAACGTGCAACATATCATATCCTCAGGTTAATCAACTTCGTTTTCTTCTATCGGTTTTTCGCAATAGTATTCGTATCTGTATATATACACCTAAAGACAAAAACCACCATTCGCTATATTCTGAATCGGCGTCCAACAAGTTTTGTGGATTCCTGGCGGTGTCCGAGGAAGCGAAGGCATTGCGCGTGAGTCAGCATGTTTGTCCAATGCATTCCCAATTAGGGGAGGCTTCTTCTTGATGAATGTGGATTCTGTCACACGGCTGTAGGATCGTTAATGAGACTTGCCGAGCCATGCTCCTCTGATCATTGGATTGCTGTGAACATGGAACATGGTGACCAATAAGATTACAATCGCGGCATTTCATAAGAAGCACTTCGATCGACATGCATCACTAACTAGACGTTCAAATACAGCATATAATTTGTATCCAAGCGTAAAATCAGTTATGATTTGCTAATTCAACTGTGAGATTAGCTTCCTACCGAACGATTCACCACCCCGGAGAACCTTTGTGTGATAAACACCAGCCTATATTACCCTGCAATGAAGATGCTTACAGTGCCTCCACTTCTTCAACGAACGACTTATAATCTGTCAATTTTGTTTCAGAGTTTATCTTCGTAAAATTTGCATCTCAGACAGATTACGCTTAGCTTCCTGCCCAGCTAACTGCACAGGAAGCTTATATCACCTCACTTCCAAAGCCCTCCTGATGGCTTTCAGATTAACGTCAATCTCGAGAGATTTCTCTCAAAGAAGAAAACTTCGACCTCGTTGCTCGGGTGGCGTGCAATGGCGTCGTAAAGTACGTCTTGGTGAAATGAGTTCAAACGGTGCTGGAGTGTTCTCGTGGAAATTGGAGGATCGCGGCTTGAACTTTGAACTGTGCAGTACGTGATCGCGGTGCCTTAATTTCTGATTCATCAAGTGCCACGTCGATAGATCACGTCTGATGACCTGCAACCTTTTTATGTCATCGTTCAACATTGGCACAGATACCATTCGCCATGCTGATTCTCACTACGGCGTTGTAACGTCTCTTTTAAATGACATCAACAACATTCGAGTACAGCGTGCACTGTGACGAAAATAGGATCGACGTGGCGAGGACTCCCGCCCGCCGTGAGTGGCGCCCAATAAATGAGCCCTTGTCTGAGCTCTGCCCAGAATCGAAAGGCAATTAATTGAACACCTGCGGAGAGCAGCAATTACACTGTCATCACTAATGATGACAGCACTCTTCTCTTTTCAACCTTTTTGGTCTTTGAATCGGAAGAGCTGTTTCAATGCACGCTGGACGTGAAATGAATGAAAACACGTTCAGGCATCGTAGATTGTTCGTCTTCAATTCTATAGGCCTATTCAATTATTTGTGTTTTGTTTTTTGTTTTGTTGCTTTAACATTGAGGAGGTGAAACAACGCACCATGACCTAGTGACCTAGATACTAGTGCAGGGCAAGCGGATGCTTTGATCAATTGATATATGAATGGAAGGGAATGGTCAGAAGTTGTTCGTTCTGACAGCAGCCATTGCGCGAACTGTGTCATCAGGGTGAATGACCTTCTAGGTCAGCAATAACGCCAGAAAAAAAAAACCTAGGCATCCACGTGGACGCCTCAAAAGGATTGACGACAGGAAGCGCCCTGATGATGCGCGCGCATTATCGGCAGCAAGATTCTTGGTCACGTCCGGTCAACACCAAGCGCAATCTCTTGTCTTAATGCGTGAGTCTAATTCCATTTGCTCCTTGGTTGCGCAGGGATCTGACCCCATGACCCCCTCGTGGGCGCTGGGCAGTGCTGACAGTCCTAATAGGCTGTGCGAGTCAGCAGGCGTTCAATGGAACAGTAGTCCGCTGACCCTAGGTCATTCTGATTACCCCCGGGGTGCTAGCACCGAGTCAATTATTATGCAATTATTCGGAGACATGCGAGGAATAGCGTGTCTGTGTGGAGCTTCCATGCAACACCTCCATGCAAGCCAGCAATCACTCTGCATTGGTAAAATGTTCCCATTATTTAGGCAGAAATTAGCACCCGAGAAAAGTACCCTGCATCTTTGGCCTTTTTAGGTCTGACCGCCGCAGTGAACTGAATGCAACTTTGTCACGATATGTTTGAAATGAGGTGGGCTTATTGGGCGTGGGAAATTACATAGTTCATCCATTTGTATGAACGAAAGACAAATTCAGATAATCAACTTCGCATGTAATAGAGATTAATGCTATATCGATGTACATGCTTTTCCTTTGGATTGAAATTTCAACCTGCTCTTCCATCGACCATGACGGAGGTGCATGCATCCATAATCTCAATGGCATTGCATCGTGACTTAGTCTGAAAAGCAAAGTATGTTCGGGTGAATTGTACTCTGTTAGCATGCAAACGAGGAAGGCGTGCATCTCGGTCTACCAGGTCAAGCACTTTATTAAGTGTCATGTCAATATTTGATAAGTAGTATGCGCAACATTAATCACTGCCCGTTCAAATAAAAACCGCCGAGTACTGTTTACTAGGCGGGATAAGGCGTTGTCAAATAATTAATCAGAGCTATTTCTGTGGATGCAGGTGCCGCCACTCTAGTTTACGACTTCATCTCATATTTACATTATGCATGTGAACGTCCAGACCTCAGGTATTGCGACTGACAACTGAGAGTGCACGAAGATCATTTCGTCATGAAATATTCAATCAACTTTTTGGAACACAAAGGGATCCCGTGCAAGTCTCTCCTTGCTCTGTGCAATATGCGAAATTCACGATTCCAGGCATGTAGAAATCGCTCAGCTATCCTCTGGCAAAGACACATGCAGAGACACAGCTTCAACTAACAAAGCTTAGAATTAGTGTCATTAGGCCGCGCATCAATCAGCCTCTGTTAGGTCGTTAGTTTCTTTGTTAATTGTCATGGAACATTTGTCAAAAGAAATACAAAGAACATAGCTATGGGTATATAGTAGTATACGGTGGTGATCATGTGGGTCTTTGGCATCTTTCGTTGTGCAGTTAACAAGGGTCCACTGATGCGCATTTGAGCTGATTGTATGCGGACCTATATGGAGAGCAGATATATTGCCTGTGTCGTTATAGAAGTGCAGGCCAGCCCCTAGACAAGATGTAATGAGCCCTTGGACTGCCAACAAGGATGATGATTCAAAGCAAACTTGATCAAAGAAAGGCAATAAAATGCGATCGTAAAACTGCCTTGAAGTGTTTGCTTAATTGCAGCCTTAAATAGACATCTTCATCTCGCGACAAGCAATCGTTTGCACGCAGAAAACAACCAAACGACAATAATAATCGTCCAAAGTCTGAGCCCAATGCTTGTAATGGCTGATGAAACTGCAGCCACTGAACTGATAGAGGGAAATGCTTAGCATAAGAACCTGGTTATTTTCAACTAATGGAAGTCGGCGACGAATCACATAGTGAGCGTACAACTCGTATAATGTACAAGCATCGTATGGGCATACTGGTGTCGCTGACCTAGGTGACCTGTGCGTCATTTGCGCTGCTTTCAATCCAAATTATTCTAAAGTGTCACAGACTACAGGGGGGTACTTCATTTCTTCCAAGAGTTCCTTCCTGTCGCAGGAAGGGGGTATCCAGGAGAATCACGCGAATAGCCTTTCGGGCTTTCAAGTTTAACACACCTTCGTGGTTTTACTGCTCAAATGAATGTCTTTATGGCCTCTATTCCAGGTGAGAGATCTGGATGACGCTATGAGCTTTGCTCATTGATTCTTTTGCATTTGGAGCCGTAAGTAAAGCATAAGAAATACACACATGCACAAAACGCATTTTTCTTCCCAATGAGCGAATCTATAACATGTCAAGTAGAGTCTTAGAGCTGCACGAAGAAGCTTCGTGTGGTTGCCATAGTTAAACCTACGCTGGCACCTCCTGCATTGGAGGATCCAGGTGACGGCGTTATGCTCTATGAGAGCAACTATTAGCGGAGATCTAGTTTGTATGGGAGTCCTGTCGCACGGTAGCATAGGGTCACTTTCGAAGGAAATGGGGTGTCCAGCAGATTGATTCAATGCCCCCGAGAGGGCAATACAGGCCTGGCCTCTGACAGCCTGTTGTAGGTGCTTAACAAGCGTGGATGTAGAATCCATCAAGGATCCAACTGCCCCAGATCAAAGGTCAAATGAATGATGGTCGTGCTGAACCTGAATGTCACACGACAACAAATTAAGCGTGCACTTAAATTGCCTCCGGGCATCCGTGCATGCTGCCGAGGAGCACGCCTTTCGGTTGCAAACCCTCCACTTTGTATTGCGTCGTGAGGAGCGCAGAAGCCGAAATAGTCCTTCTGTCACAAAATATATTAGCCGTAGGCAAATCGTGCTGAAGCTAATATTTTTTTGTGAAATGCATAGATTTCGACCTCATAAATACAATGCCGTAGAGGGATAAGCTAATCACCCCCCCCCCGGAAATACGTTTTCTGGGGTTGAAATATTTACCCTAGGAACATAAGGTAGTATACTATATATATAATATATAATTATAATTATTATATATAATAAATTATACTTCGCAGCTAAATAAAACTAATTAGAAGACGTACAATGCAACTTCTGGTTGGATAAATATTTTTTATAGCCGAAAAGCACTTAAATTCAAATATTAAAGTCGATATTTATTGCGATAGTTTTTTTATTTCTGGTATTATACGACACAAAAGAGGATTGTACAACCTATTGGGATGCCATAGTCATTTTAATATTAATTTCAAAGATATGAATATCCGCGACAATAGTATGCAGGCTGTGAATCGAACACCACCCTCAAACTTCACATGAGTCCAAATAATCCTGGTTGAACCATTAATTGATGGATAATGCAAGCTAATTATTCTTCAAAAGTCACATAATATTATAATCAAAATCAATCCTACGCTTAACTATCCCACGTTGGCATAATTTAAAAACGATTCTATTCTGGTTTGATATGCCTACCAATAGAGCAAAAACGATTTAAGGCATTCAACATCCATTTATGAGGTGATATATTCTATTATATGATCATAATTATATAACAGGTATTATTGTTGCTTTTATATTTTTTTATTATTGCTTATCTGTTTATTATTGCCTTTGCATCTTTGCGTCTATGTTTTAAAATGTGATATTATAACCCCACCCCCTATTAGGCTCATTTGAGCATCTGGCTCAAACAGACATTTCTTACAAATCATCTTGTCTATTAATGAAAATTGCATTATAACATGGAGAACTTCCAAGAGGCTTTCAACCAAAACCGGAAGTCTGAAAATCCGGTTTCCGGTGAGCTTTTGGTTTTATAGATGGTACCCTTTTTTCAAATATCGTTCTGTAGTCACCACCCACAGAATTGATGGTGGATTATTTTACTTTACGTCTTGTTACGACGCGATAAAGCCTACCAGAGGGCATCAATTCAACTTTCGGTTTGCAGTACCCATTTTAGCAGCTAGGGGGGGGGGGGGAACCCTGTTATTTAAATGTTGCGCTGTTATTTCTGCAGATACTCACTGGTTGCTACCATTTGAAAGCATTGTGTACTTATTGCTATATTTCCCGCAATCTGATATCAAATATGAATGCTTAATTGCTGTAAGTGTACGTACTTAATAGTAACGCTTATCAAAATGTCTCTTCATGTCACAATAATAACAATATCCATGTCAGATTCATACGACCGTTGAGAAAACCGTTAGAACTAAATATGTAATTAAATTTAATGTCTGTGTAGATCGACGATACAATTATATATAGGCTTAGAGAAACAATAAAATCATATTTAACAAATTATACAGTTCCAATTAAAATGAATCTAAAATAAAACATTAAAAGCGCGCGAAATGGAGAGAAATCCATTTCCTCTACTGAACGAATGATTTCCAAGAAACATTTCGCCTGCGTGTCCGTAAGCAAGGAATTGCGCGAATTTTAGGATTACGAGGCGGCTAATTGTATGATATGATAGAAGACCGGAAGTGCATGGGTTCTTATAACTCTTGGTTTATTTCATATCGTCATTCCATATTAAATGGTTATATTGTTATAAAATGAAGGAAAAAAGCGATGTAATTATTTCGAAATCTGCCTGTGTGGCAGCTGTGGCTTTCGGTTTCGAGAAAGTCAGTTTTGACCGCTGAAAAAAAAGGCATGCCCCCTCAAGCTATTGCTTGGCCCCTCAGAGATCCATATATTATAAGGTTTCATTATATATTTGTCATATGCAATAATAAAAACAAAATTTATTTAAACTATTTTATGCAAAACCCTGGTACACAAAGGGTCCACGTTGATCGTTTAAACAGCTTTTTTTTTTTACACTAAAATCGGTATAACATCCCGGAAGTGGAGTTTTTGTGACTTAGGGTTGGTTTTACTATGTCAAAAAACAACCCAGCTACACACAAAACACATAAAAATATAAAAATGTCTTGCAAAATTATAGCCCTTGTCAAATTTTGTAAATTTCATTATTATATATCACCCCAGAAAAAAAATAGTTTCAGGAGAAAATTAATCAAAACTTGAATTAATTTGTACAGAATGCATCAGGATCTGTTCGAATCGGCTGAAGAAAAAAAAATCTAAGTATAATTACGATTAAAATCTTACTAAATTAACATATATAAGTAGTCCTATTTTTGGGGATCATGATTTGAAACTCCCAGAGTATGGGGGCTCGGAAAGAAATTTAATTGGCCCCCTCCAGATCAGTAAAAGGGGCTATATTGTTAACCAAATTCAACGAAAAACTAAACGGTATGCAAAGAGATAATAACAAAATAAGGGAGTGAATGTTCACAATGCGTGAATGTTCACAATGATAGGCATTTTAATATCGAAAATGCGGTATAACTAATCGGAAGTAGTTTGTTTGTTTTTTTTTTTTTTTTTGTTTTTTTTTTTCAACTTTTGACTGGTTTTATTGCGTCATAAAACAAATTGGCTTTAAGAAAAATCCCTAAAACGGTATTTAAAAATAATGTAAATCCGGTGCTTTGTTGTGGCGTTATACCTGTTGTCATATACATGCATGCATTACGTATATGTCTCGGTATATTCATGATTAGAACATCCACAAAATAAGATCTCTGCTTCTCACATTTTAGTGAGCTTCTGTGATCAGGGAAAATTATATTGCTTGTTAATCTCATTTCACCAGTTGGGCGTCTGAACCTGTCAACAGTCATCACTTTCTTCTTGTACATATAATAAATAGGCTGAAAACTCCACGATCAAAAACCCCATCGAGACTCGAAAATGTGTATTGTGTAGTCACTCGATCGTGGGCTGTTGTGAAGTTGATCTGTCACATACAACAGCATGATTTCCATCTTCCCATTGACAGCTAAGCATGAATACTTAAACACACTTGCGTCGAGCTCCGGATTGAAGGATCTCCAATACTCAAGAGGCCAACCGCAGTCATGTGACCTGACAGCATTGTCACGTGGTCACATGATGAGGCCATGGGGACTGATGCCATTCAATGTTGAAATGTCAGTTGACAAATATTCATGATCGATACATCATAAGTATATTGCACCTTCGAAATCAAAGTCCCTTGACAGCGATCAGTCTCATTTACACAATGATAAGAAAGAAAAAGAGGGCACATGCCACGTTGGCCGTCAGTCATCGATCTTAGCAATCAGCCGCAGCGGGGGACTGGTGGCGCCATTGTGTGGTCCTATCGGGATTCCCATCCAGACTAAATGACGGAAAATCCGATCCGGGAAATGCATCAAAAGTTTCTAGTTCGTGTGAATCATGTCATTGATTGCAGCCGAGAATGGTTTGGGATTTGCGATGGGATCGACAATTTGTGAAATCTAAAGGTTATTCTAAAGGCCATACGTCACTGAGAGAGAAACAAAAAACAACTAACAATAACAACATCAACAACAACAGCACGAAAGGATATCCCGAACGTTGGAGTATTCCATGTGGAAATTTTA
>KB295343.1:93165-131648 GCA_000328365.1 Capitella teleta | reverse complement strand
AGGGAGCCTTCGCTTTATGCACGCTGTCAGCCGGAGCCAGTCCTCTGGGATCAAAGGCAGAAGACCTCCATGTCCAAGGTTTTATCAGCAGCACTGGTCATGTGCCTCCGATGTCGGCACCGGAGAATCCCGCTTTCAAGGCAGGAGAATATAATGATCCGCAATCTCCAATGAGACCTCACCGGGGAAAGGATATTTCAGAGTTTCAATTTCATCAGCTGGCAATGGAATCTCCCGCCGTGAAAGCCAATGGAGCCCTGGCTGAGATGCCTCTGATAGGCATCGAATGCTGTCCTCGCAGTCATCCAAGCGGCATTGATCACTGCAGTGTATTGAGACAGAGGAGGCGAAGGTCACGTGGTATTGTAATCCTGAATAAAAAATGTAATGGGCCTAAGTGCGCCTTGGCTCTCCCAAGTCTCCCATACATGGATTTAATTTTATTGTACCGCTACATGTATAATGAAGTCCAATTTAACTAAAAGGCCCTCGTATATGTGCCAATATATACCGCCAAATGGTGCATGGAAATCTTTACTTGAGTAACAAATACACGTACGAAATCAGCGAAGATTGAAGACCAGACCATTCTTGTCTCACACACCTACTGGAGTAGAGCTGTACTCTACAATCATAACGTCTCCATATACGTTGTGATTTTGTCCCAACATGGTCATGGAATAATTCTGAGTGATTTGGTTGAATCATAACGGTGTACACTGCCAATGCAGGTACCAACACTAGCTGCTATACAAATGCAATTCTTGAACATGGAGTTTAAGACAACGTCGGAACTTCTCTCTTTTGACCAGTCAGCGCTAGTCGATCAGCGTTTTTTAAACCATGATCCATACTCAATTAATTTCGATCCATTTGCTTAGAAAGATCCATGAGTTGGGGATCTTTTTAGCAATAGGGGTCTTAACAAAGACTGAATAAATATCGTCTAAATAATTAATCTTATTCTGCGATGAGATCATGAGGCCGTATAATCAATACCAGTTCATGTATGTTTACAACCTAAAATAAAATCCGATATTTGAGCAAGTTAAATGGAAGCCATCGAACCCACAAACCAATTTACTCAACCAATGCAACCAAGTACGACTGAGAAAGGTTTTAAGGTCAAGAGAGCATTGTGTAACTTAGTGCTATCTAAACATCTTACCTGGTGACCTTGGATAACACAATGAGGAAAAGGTCAGTCACAAAGATTACGCCTTATCTACTGAACAATGTTACGTTATCTTCCAATGGCAGATACTCCAGAGTCAACTGCGTCACATAAGAACGGTTATGTAAGAAGTGTCTCCATGAATGAACGGTAAGTTGAGGTTTAAAGAATTGAAGAATCATAGAAAATATGAGAATGGTTTTATTTCATACATAATTATGACGGGGAAAAAAAATAATAATGAGAAAATGAAAACAATAAAAAGATGACGACGATCATGCTGAGCACAGAAAGGAAAGCGGCAAGGCACTGAACCCACAAAATAAACATTTGACCTTTGAACTCAGATTTAAATAACTAATCATGAAGAAAGGCACAGTAACTCAGCCTCAGGAGAATTTGGTGCAGAATTAGTAAAATCTTAAATTGAATCTCAGAATGTAGCAAATCAAGATGCTAAAAGGATTTTTCGTCTCACAGGGCACAAAAAAAGCTTGCTTAATACTGATGCAGTATGCTAACACACAAAAGATTAAAACATATACAAATCAAGATATACATAAAATTAATTTAGTTTCATTTTTTTTATAAACAAAGTTAGCTATCAAGGGAAGTTAATGGGGTTAATAGAAAATCAGAGGCTTATGCACACGGACGCAGATAAATTCTAACCCGTTTTACCAACAACCAAATAATTTTTGTACACCAAGATTCACAGGTATAATCTTCGATTCGGGTAGCACTGTATTCACAAACCATAATGTAAGTCTTTTAAACAATAAAAACAAAATAAAATCAACAATGCAAGAATTGTGACCAGTTGAGAAGAGAGAGCTGGAATCCACACAAACACATATATACTGTGCACACAACAAATGTGACCTCAAATTAAATAGATCCGTATGTACAAAAGAAGGAGGAGAGTGGGTCTGATGTATCGCCTATCCACACTGCACGATCCCTACGAGGAGCTCTCCGCAGAGGCGTCATGCACAACAACCTCATTGCAGCCGCTTCCCCGTGAAGTTGCTAGTCATTCAGTTTTCTCCGGTCGTCCAACCGTGAAAATGTAAATGTTCAAGTGTTCAGCCAGCTGCTGCACCTGTTGCGCAAAGATTAAAGCATTGGCCAATCAGCAGAAGGAAGCACGTACCACACAGATGCCGTAGTGAATGTGAGCAGCGGTGACAAAGATGGTGTACGCCCACAAGAGATACAGCTCAATGATGCCGAGGGGAATGGTGAGCACGCCAATCACAATAGCCGCAAGTGGAATGAGCAGCCAGTTGAAGATGTCGCAGTCTGTGTTGGCCATAGAATTCACGATGAGGCGACACTGTACGGGGGAGGGGAGAAAGGAGAGTTTGAGGAGCAGAGGGAGGAGGAGAGGGGGGGCTTACCGTGATGTGGGAGAAGACTGTGCCGCAGGATGTCGTGAAGAGACGAGGTTGCTTCTTGATGATGTCGTAGGACGAGTACCTCATCCACATCAAGAAGAGAGCGAATTCAATAAATATTGGGACTAGCGGCTTGATGTTATCCCACAAGGAGTACATTTTTCCTGTTCTGTCTCGATACGAACTGCATAAAAATTATTTTGTTTATGACAATGATTTCCTGCAGCAAAAACCTACACATAAACATTCCATAAACTCATAGGAATTGAGAATCCCCACACGGAAACTGAAAGCATATAAATTTTATAATTACCATTAAAATGTCGTATTCCAAAACAACTCACAGTGCATGAGAAATTCAAAAGCATCGCCAACCGTAAAACCTGCATAAGAAAATTTGTAGATTTCGTAGCCAAAAATCCACGTGTTGAGATAGACCAGCGTCATAGCCTGCGGCAAGAAAACACCTGAGATTACTGCCCCACGAGTACTCGAGTAATCTGACCAGCTGACTAATATCATAGCCCCAGGGCAGGAACAGCACCCCTGTGTTGTATTTCTCCCAGTGAGAAATGCTGAATGTAAACATAACGCCTAGAATAATGGGGAAGCAGCGTTCGGGAGGAATGCTGAAGCTGCCACGGCCAAATACAGAGTACATGCCAATGGGCATAAAAAGAGTGGCCCAGCTGTCGAGCCCATGGTCAAAGAGCTCTCCGAGGGGGCCTGACATCCCCGTGCGACGCGCTTGCTTGCCATCGATCCCATCTGCAGAGGAGATTATCATTGATCGTCTTTAATAGAAATCACGTACCGAGGGTATGCGCCCAGAACATGCAGCCGGCAGCCACCAACCAGAGCCATGAGGGCACAGGAGGGTACTCGGGATGGGAGGTGTCAGAGGCGTAGAAGTAAGGGTCGTAATACGTGAACAGTGAGTACTGAATGACCAGGAGCATGAAGCCGCTGAGGGTGATCACGTTCGGAGCCAACCATCGTGGAAAGAACTGTTACAAATTATGGCTATGTGTTAATAAGATACACGTTGAATTGAGCAGGATGCATACCTGGACGCAGAAGTTCCAGAAGGGATGTGTGATGTATTTGCTGACAGGGCTGGAATCGATGGAATTGTACTGTGGAAATAAGTAACACCATGTTATAACATTTTTCTTATATATAATAATGATGTTTTTAAATATCAATGATTGAACAACATGAAAGTGTAAATCAATGAACAACACATCTGTGCCAAAAAAAAAATAAATTAAAGTGTGCATCGAATTTGTTGCTGCGTCTCTTTTGAATGGATCAATGTGAAAACATGGAGAAGCTTGCACAAAATGTGTGAACACAAAAAAAAACAGAGGAATATCACTTGCAAAATTAAAGAAAAAAACCGACCCTTGACAGAGCCCTTAATGAACACACACCACCACACACACAGAAGCAAGGACAGAATGTATTTTACTACAACCATTACAGGCCAATCAAGAATGCATCTTGTAGCACACGTCATTGGTGCAGCTCAAGTTTGATACAGTTTAGTACATAAACGTTTTACGTTAAAAGTCCTCATCAATCAGCTGATCGGGCCTTAGTGCTTCACACAAGTTCAGAGATCTACAAAATAGTATAGTGAACATGCACTTGGCATAAGATCAATGCAAGTGTCGGTAATATCACTCAATAATGAATGATAATGAGTGGTAAGTCTTCCTGGCATCACACGTGTGGAACCAAAGAGCAACTAGGAGATAAGCAGAGATAACACGTTCTATGCTATGCCCTCCAACAAAACATTCACTCATCCACTGCAGTGATAGTTCCACTATAAAAAACAATTCCTGATTTTGTGAACTCTAAAGGTTGGGAGGTCTGTCACAATGTACTCATGTTATATTTACACATCGCATGCCTCTTGCATAATGAATCTATCAATTGTAATAACTTTGGCTAAAAACAAAACAGCGTGCATGGCCAGAGAGTGGCCATGGATTGCTGTTCTTTTGTAGCTCGATTTATGATTGAATTCAATTTGGCCTCTTGGTGAAGATATCGCTGATTTCGATCATATGATAAAAGATTTACAGCCATGATACTGCCAATTTTCATAGGCTGTATTATATCAAGGTATACATGTAACATAAATGACCTTGATATCTCTGAATGCCATGATGACAGCCTTTGCTTTCTTTACAGCTTCAGAAACTGATTTAATGCAATGAAGTGACATAACACTGAGGTTAAAATTGAGAAAAAAAATATAAAAGCTCTTGATGACTGCGAATGCTATCAATGAACAAGGCCCCGTTCTGCTTCTTCAAAATACATATCTATGTGAAGGGTACATGCACGCGCTCTTTCTCCATCAAATAAATTCACTTGTCATAGCCATGGAAGCTGTCTGCACCATAGCAAACACTGACTGTGTGCTGGATTATAAAACATATCTGAGGACAATGTTTTTGTTACTGAGATTTTGGACCGTAATACCTCGTACCCAGATCTTTTCATCTCTAATTTATTTCCCACAAGTCAACTCGAGACTAAAAGACTTGTTTATAATTTTATTAATAATTAATCTACATTTGTCTTCACATGACATTGTATGTACACTATTCAATTTGTTTACCAACAGCAGCAAGCGCAGCTGGCACCCGATCACAACTGTCGCCTGTGTCACAGATAAAAATGGCATTGGACAGGAGAGCAACCCCAAGAAGTAGCCTCACAACACCCTCAAGAGGAACAGCCTTCTAATTATTTCACTATTATATTTTCCCATTTCTGCATTTATCGTTATATCTATCGGTATAATACTCCTTGAAGATTGGCTATTTCTGCGGACATCTCGTGGTCTCCTCCTCCACTTTGAAGAACTGGTTGGCTTTGATGAGTTTTATGACTGAAGAAACACAGCGATGACCTACATGCATACTTCAAAGACCACTCAAGCGGCAAGGATATGCATGAATGTCTCATCAGCAGGAGGAAAAGAACAAGTCTGATTCTCTCCCAGGCATTCTTATGCTGCTTTTGCACTATATGAAGGAGCCTGTCAATGTCCTTTTCATCCATGATGACGTCAGTTGCCTTTTCCCACTGCCATTGTAATTACCGACTACTTTATTTTTGTCCAGTTAGGGTTCTACCAACGATGGTCCACCAAGTGAGAAAATACTAGTCACCCCGTGCTTGATTACGAAAGGTTTGTTTTCTTCAGGCATTAGCTTCATCAATTCTAATGTAATTTGTTTCATAGGAGATGACTGCATTTCAGCTTCATCCTACAACCTCGTTGTCGAGTCGGTGTATTTCAACTCTCGCATGCATTTTGTTGAGGCTTTATCGATTGTGCTGGCCACCTTTTATGTGTTCAACATGGATTACCCGGCAGAAGCCAGTGCTACCCTGAAGTTCTGTCAAAGGTTAGTGCACATTTTCTATATTTTTATTGCAGTTCATTCTGTTTATATATGCAAATCACTTTTGCAAATCCCATTCCAGCTGATACACCATTGCTTCTTTGAATGGAAATGTTGCTACTCTCCAAAAGCAGAATGGCAAAGAAACCAACAGTGAGGAATGTTGCCCAATTTCAAGCCCTTTGGAAAGAAAATCGAAGTCACAGCAACCGACACAAGACAAACCGAATAAATGTTTAATATTTAATTTTATATTAATTATTAATTAATAATTATATTAATTAATTATTATTCATTTTATATGTTTAAATAAAGGTTTACTCCCTTCCCTCTTACACTGCAACAGAGCAGAGAGTGTGTCAGCGAGATTTTAGACTGTGGTTCCTCCTGCCCCGATCTTTTCATTATCTGGACGACTCAGGATAAGAAAAGGTTGTTGGCAATGGCATGTACGAGAGACCATGATTGTTTTGCAGCGGTCCTTGTGATGACGTAAACGAGTGTGATGACATGTTGGTCATTACGAAGTTCTTTATTGCAGGCATCGCACTGGCAACCATCTCCAAGAACTGGATGGAGAGGCTCCCTGGGACAAGGGTGCCAACGGGAAAGTGAAGCAGCTCCACTCACAGAGATGCCCCTATGTTTTCAACACAAAGTCCTGAGGATGGTTTGTTAGAGCAAGACAACAGGGCATTCCCATAAGCGGTCACCTGCTTCAGTAGAAGGTGACTTAATTAAATTTTCATTAAATAAAAAACGTTGTGTAGGAGATTTGATTTCATGTTACATAATTTAGAAGAGAAAAAATTCAAACAATAATTTTCATTTAATCTTCATGTACTTTACAGGCTCTCGAGATAGCAACTGAGATGTGGTTGGAAAACTTCTCGGCCTCCGGTTGGCTCCGGGCTTGGCAAAAACGTCACTCATCTGCTCTGAGGTGAAGGAGCCGATGTCCCTCAGGGTCATGGAGGACTGATTGCAGCGTCTCCAAAGCACATGGCAGGACTATGCGCTTGATGACATAATCTAATGTGGTCTAACAAGGTGGATGTCTTCAACGCAATCGATTGCAGACAATGTAAGCGATTTGTGCATAAAAAATATGCTTCGCATGTTGTGGGTTCAAGGCGACTCCTGAAGCATCCCTGCCTTCCGAGGAAGAAGACCTTCAAGACACCCCTGCGCCCGTCAATGCCGAGTTCAGCATACACATGGACGCCCTTACATGGAAGGAGATTGTAGAATTTGACAGCGACGAGTCCGCCCGTGAGGTCCAGGAGGAGGCGGATCCCGTGGCTACACCCCTGCCACAACTGAGAGCAGTGAAGAGGACGACCTTACCAAGATCAAGACCAATACCTCTACTCCACAGCCCCTTTCCCTAAAGGGATAAGCCGATCTTATCACGGATATGCAGCCAAAATATGTTGGGAACCAAAATTTATCTTGATGGAGATGCAAGACACTTTGTTTAAAAACATCCTGAATGCCCCCGAAAAGCAGGCGCTATCAACCTATTTCATTGGGAAATATAATAAGCGATTTTTGTTTTAACAATATGCACACATATATAATGTATTCAATAAAAAATTAAAGTTTAAAAACAACTTTAAGGTCGTTAAATTGTTGATTGCTGAATTGATACAAAGCTAGCATGAGTTACCATAGTGACATAATTTTACTCAACCATGACGAATGAACACCCCAAACTACAAACATCTTTTTTATAATTTATTACAAAAAATTTATTTTTAATACAACTAGGCGGGTCAAGGAAGTCTACGGAACATGCAGAGACAATCTCATTCTTGACTGTCACAGTCAGAGAGTCGTTGTTACCATCACTGTGGTGACAATAATCACAATCATGATCATGATGATCAGACATGTCGAGATGATCATGTCACAGTTGAATCATGAATCAGAATGTCAGATTATCACAGCGTTTTTGCGACTGAATTTTGGGTCAAAACAAAGATGGTAAAAACCAATTACTACTCTTATACGACGCAGCAGCATCAATATTACAAACCTTGTACTTGTCATAGCCATGGAGAATATCCTTGCTTAGGTATCGGAAAGACATGTTCACTGGTCGTCGCCTTCGACAGCGTTCTGTCTGCTCGATGTTGGTAATCTACCTTCAACCAACATGTGTGAGTCTCACCCCTCTGATTGGTTCTTTTCTAGGTCAGATCGATATGATCATCCAATCACCATACGTAGACTTCTTGACCTGACCTAATATGATAAGGAGGATTTTGGGTTCGCATGCACTCACTGATTGACATCAGTGAACTTTGCTCCGCCCACCTTGCCAGGCTGTGAAAGAAGTTAGCTGCAAATCCGCTCTTGTTCTTAGATACTGTATTCATAATTGAGAACATCCCTCGAAGATATCATGGCGGAGGGGTCAGTGAACTTTCCACTTGTCACGCCAGTCGTATTTATATACTATTATCGAGGAACGTCATCAATTGATCTCTTTAAGCAATTTAACATTTTAAGGAACTCCTCACCGATCGACGTGTCGGGTGCCTGGAGGAACGTTATGATTATCAAGGGATCTGTTACTCCAGCCATTGCATATGATTGTATCAATATCATTCATATGCAATCGATGGCATGTGCCTAATTGAACCCTTAACTTAAAATGTTATCCCAAATAACCGGCTGAGTTTTTAATTTTTATTTTAATTCATGCATCTTCTCCACGAATACTAATTTACATAATATGAGAGTAATGATAATTATAATTAGTAGGGGGGGCCTAATAATTCAGTTACTGTAGTCTATTAATTAGTACACTATTATAGTATACATGTATTTTGCTAGAGTGTACATGTTATGTGTAGGTTCCACAACTTTGTATCTTTTTCTGTATACAAAACTGAATATTTTATCAATGTTCTGTATTCATCACTTCAGAATCTGCAGCATGGCGTTTGGTCCACCTTATTGTTCATTAACTCATAATGACATAATTGACCATAGGCTTGTTTTGCACTTGTTATATAATCAAATAGGAATTAAATATGTATACCAGTATAATGAATGGATTTATGGTTAATTACAATAATAAGTGGATCTGTCTCGTAAGAGTTATGTTACATGTAAATACTTATTGCATGTTACGTACATACTGAAATATTTATATGTTAATTAGCTCGCATCAGCTCTCGCAGTGTTTGATGTGAACTTGAGGGAATTGTGTAATTGCTTAGTTTCAGCTGATATACTTGTACTTAGTAAATAAAATTAATTTTACATGTATGTTGATGTTAATAGTAAGAAGTAGTCATGGCAACTGGTCTAGAAAGTTTGGCCCAGTACCTTTCCAGGACAACTAAGTGGAACAGATATAAAAATATAATTTGTATGGGAGATCTTTGAGGAAATGGAATCCAATTTCTCCCTGTACATACTTTATGTGGGTGATGATTAATTTCTGGGTTTTTTTTTTTTTTTTTCATCCCTTGATCAGATTCAATGAGGAAATGTCTGAAATTTGCACCAAATTATGGTTCATGGATGAAAACTATTGTGTTGCCGGTGAAGATTACGAAATTGATCTGCAAGGTAAAACTTCACCCTTAAGTTTATCTTTCCATAAATTCAGGGTTATTCTTTCTCAGGATATGTGAAAACTGCCAGAGAAATCACCTCGGTTGACAGGGCCAAACATAATTTGTTTGCGTACTTTGATGAGGATCGCGTGTTTTCAAGACCAACGTACAAAGGTTTTTGTTTAATATTTTCTGTCAAAGTTTTTTGCAGTATTTTATTCTCAAATCAGCATTCAGAGCTCTGTTGGATAACTATGAAGCTGAAACTGGAAACGCTGAGGTAGTTACCCAGGAGGAATTCTCCGAAAACGTTAAATTCATCAACCTGATTATGGAAACGGCCGTCATGAAGGAAGTGCATCAGTTCCTCGTGGACCATGACAAAGCACCTGCTGAACTGGATGACTTCAAACGACTGCTCTACAAGATCTGGTTCAAGCTCTACCGAAGATCCCGCAACGACAGGTTAGAGAACAGCAAGCGGTTCATTTAATACATCATGAATATACACAGAGATCTAGACTCGAGTGGCTTTGAGCATGTATTTGTTGGCGAAACGAGGGACCATGACGTGACTGGATTTCATAATTGGTTGCAGTTCTATTTGCAAGAGAAGAAAGGCAACATCGACTACAAAGGATATTTCCGCAGGGGTACTGTGAGTACTCATAAATTTCATAAATTTTATGTGGGATAAAACTCTAAATATTTCAGTCCAATGAAGACCAGCCAAAGTTAATAACACTTCAATTTGTGTGGAATAAAATGAATGGGAAACCAATAGGTATTAGCATATCTATCTTTATGTGCATCAATAAAAACTATTTTTCATTTCACAGGAAGTTCTTTTATTGGCACCAGTCCTGAATTTGAGATCGGCTTGTACACGCTCATTTTCTTGATGGATATCGGGGAGAGAGTGATGGTAAACATGGCCGATTATGAAGTCGAGTTGACCGTGTTTCGACTTGGAAAAGGCATCGGATCTGCTTTCCCGGTCTCCAAATGTGACTAAGGAGAATTTATCACACCCTATTTACAAAAGCAATGAGCTACACACATTATTTATGATGCTTTCTTTGCGGGTTCTCTTTATTCTTTATATTCTCTACTACGTAATCCATATAACTGAGATTTAAGTATTCAAAATTCTTTTGCTAACTCAATGCATTGTTGTGCTCTTTTTCTTGCCATTGTGATTTTACTTTGTTATTGTTTCTTTTTTACTCATTTTCTGTTTTTGTGCCATTTGCTGTTCAGCCTCGAAATGAAGGCGTTATTTGACTTGAAGACTTAATTATAGCAGGAGGAAAAAAAAATGATTTAAATTTTATTATTTTGATGTTTATTAACTCCTGGCAGAAGTGTAGATCTCTCAAAAAGGTTTTTTTTTAATCAAAAGTCAAAAAAAAAAAGAATTGTGTATTTTTTTATTTCATTTTTTATTCATTAGTTTCCTTATTAAGAATTGTGCCAAAACAACATTCAAGTGAATATTATTTGTGGTTTTTTTTTTTCAGTTTTGCTCAATGCAACATCTTTTTGCTTCTTCAGTACTCTACTAATCAACTATATAATTATTATGTTCATCAGTGAATAGGTATTCTGATGTTACTTATTTTATTTGTAACCTTAATTTAAATAATTCTAGTCTTGTATCCTCCCTAAATAAAATTACTGACAATTCTGAATTCACTGCTTTCTTTAATCCTTTGTTCAGTTCAAAGTCATTCATACATAAATTAAAATCAGACACCCGTGTGATTAATAACATTCTATAAATGCAAACTCACTCAATTTAGATTGAATGCTGATCAGTTTTTCATATTCTAGCAAAATTCAACTTGAAACTGAAATCAATCTGACCGCCAGACCTTTGAAATCAAGTTAATTTCAATGCATATTAACAAAAATCAAGCTATCTGATTTGCAGTGAATAAAAATTGTACCTGGCAGTAGCATCGGACTATAATTTATGTACTGATCCTATCCATTTAGACATACAGCATTTGGCAAACTCACTGATTCATGATGGGACCACTATATATCGCACTGTTATTCAGCCAAGTGAATTGTACAAATATTTCACAATTACTAGCAAAAGAATTTAATTTGAATGAAATACATGATCAACTCACAATGAAACACAGCGGCGGTAAAATCAGCGTTGAGAGTGGTGATACTTTTCTTTATTCTGAATGAAATAAAAACTAAGCCAAACTCTGCTTCAATAATTCTCGGTCCTCTGATAAGAAATTCCTGATCAGCAGATCAATGCTCTCATTGGTCCTCGTGATCTGCTTCTCCATGGCGATTTTGAAATCCTCATTGACGCCTTTGTTGACTCCCCGAGTTACCGTCCGCGATCTAAGCAAAGAAAATCATATTTCTGGCAATTTCAGGAGTAAGTAGAACATACTGAGCAAGTAAACGAGAACTTGTTGGCAGAATATCCAGATTCACAGAGTTGCGAATATCAGCGAATTCCTCCAAGATGTCGATATCTGATTGCAGGTTAAGGTTAAGGTTAAGGTTAATCTAGGAATCTGTATCAAAAGCTTCTCCTTTTAACTAAGCCGCAAAGGATACTAATGATGTAATTGAAGAACGTGCTGTATGAAAAGCTTCCCTGATGAGTGATCTTGGTCACAATATCACGGAACGTCTCCTCATATCTCGGCCACTGATACTGAATCAGAACAAGCAGGTGACCCATCGCGAGGTCATTCGGCATAGCAAACTTGAAGACCTTATCCTGAGGAGAAAAAAAAAAAAGTAAAAAATGATAACTCAAAATTGAGCCTGAATTCAACCTACTTTAAGACAAGCAATAATAAGATGTAAGCAATATGGCAGGGCCTCCGTGTCTGTGCATGGCATAAACTGCAGTTGGCGTCCTTTGGAAGTGGGCTGTGGTTCAAACGGCTTTTGGGAAGAGCTGCCGCCAGCCAACTTGCCCACCACAGTGAGTGCCACATCACAAGCACGCTACAAACACAAGAGAGATGATAATATTTAGATGGAAACTTTAAAATACCGAGTAGCTTCCTGAGTTGAAATGACAGCACACTAATTGCAGTTCATTCTTCATCTGGAATTAGCAGAGGATAATACTGAGGAGTCTTTAAAATTTAGGTTACTCACCGTCATATGAGGAAGTCTGGGTATCGCATGAATTTTAGAAACAGCATCCTTGAAATATCCCCGATATACAAGAATATCTACTTCAAAGTTCACAATCCAATTCAGTGTTTGCGGTTTCCAAGTCAGGAATATTTTCTCAAAGTCTTGAGAAGAAAAAAAAATTCAGCTGAAAATGCCAAAAAAAGCAAAGTGAAAAAGCACCTTTTTCAAGAGCTTCATTTGAGCTGAGCAATTCCCAGCAATTGACAGCTAAACCGAAAGCACTGGCGAGTTTAACAGATTCTGGAAGAGGCCCCGGGAGTATTTGTGGAGCACTGCTCATGTCAGCCTTCAACTTCTTGTGTCTGTGACTAAAAAGAAGCAACATGACAATACAAAATACTCAAAAAAACTACGGACTCTGCGTTTTCTTGTTCCTTGAAGACATCTAGAAGCACGAGAGGAGTTCTCCCACCTTAAAATCAAATCGTTATAACGAATACATAATTATTCATAAGCCAAATAACCTGAGTGAGGGTGGGCATGACTGCAGTAGAAATGCACGCTGTGAAAAAATGTGATCAAGCAACAGTAGAAGACCTGCTTGATGTGCAGACTGGGGTCAGGATGCGCCGTCAAGCTGTCATGCATCATCTGAATCTGCTGCCACTGCCACTCCCAGCCCCTGAATCCAACCATAAGGAGCGTTACATCAGACTGAGAATCCTTTACCTGTTGCTCGTGAAGAGATCTCCGATATGCCATCCCAGTTGCCCGGCAACCAGCGCAACCAAATCAAAGAGCTGTTGCCAGGGATCGTTGATGACACTCTCGGCTTCTGACAAACCGGATATCGAAACTCGTCGGGGCAGGGAATAATTAGGAGACTGCATGGATGATGACGGATCTGTATCAGAGGAAAAGAAACAGTCAAAGAAATAAAGAGACGAGAAGTCCAACCTGCAGGGCTGGCATCCGATTCCGACTGAGTCAAGAATGAGATGTAAAACTCAATGGATTTCTGCAACCAGCGGTAAAGCTGCTTGTGAGAGACTTGAGGGAGGCTGACTCCCAGAACCAGAGGCAGAACGTCACACACTGAACAAACAGGACACTTTGAAACCAATCAGAGCGGATGCAGGAGACACTCACCCAGTACTTTGCGATAGCAATTGACAGCAGGTGAGTTTGGCAGCACATTCTCAGCATTCAACAGAGAATCGATGAGTTTCACCTGTTAAGAAGCCCACATCATTTAGAGTTACACTCCTAGTCATCTCACCCCTTGATCTGCCACTTGGTGTGGATAACGCCTGAGAACAAGAAGGAGCAGTCTGCTCTGCTGCATCACATCCGCTGTACTCTCGGAGATTCTCAGCAGCAGATGGCATTGCAGATTAGGAGGGAGCGTATTGAATGCATCTGCAGAACAATTACTGTTAACCGGTTTAAATCACTGCAAAATGCATCGTACTCTTCAAGATGTTGTTCTTAGCCTTGTGATTATCATCCTGCAATGCGTCAGTGATGAGTTGAACTTCAGCCCAGAGCTGAGGCTCACCAGGAAAGTTCATCAACCTAAGAGAAAACAATTGAAACCTTCAAAGAAGATACTAAGCTAACGACAAATCTTACATTTCTTCCAATAGTTTTGCCATGCCTTTAATGTTCTTGCTATCTTTCTCCATTTGATAAGCTTCATACTGGAAAACAAACAAAAAATCAAATAATTTATTCTGTTTTGAAAGGAAGCTACAAAGCAGCCAGCAGAAAAGAGAGCACGGCTATCATGTCGCTACAAAAGAACACTCAAAGTCTCCAACATGATTACATGAAGTACAATTAATTGCAAAATACCTATGAGACATCATGGGTATATACACCTAGTATGATTCATCAATGCTACTAAATACCTAATAACTAATTAATTAAGAGTTAGGTGTCTGTAGCAACGAGACGTCATGGGCGTGTTTTTCTTTCAACTTCAACTTGGACCGTGACGTAAGAACCGAAGAAATTTTTTGACCAGAGATGCTTAGCATGAAAAACGCTACACAAGACTTTGGACGAAGTCTTGCCCACTTGTCATGTGACAAAAAAAGTCTACCTACCGTACTGTCTTGGTTACATGCACAGTGCACTAAGGCAGAGGCTAAGAGAATGTCAATTTCACTTCGATTACATGCCCACTCGACAAATACCCCCTCAAATTTATTAAAACCCATGAATTCAACGAATATTAGCTTGCTGTAGCATGGCTGAAGTGTCTGCAGGCCTATGTGTAGAACAAGTATCTCTTGACAGGTCACACAATTGGCATATTCCCAAGACAAGACACTCCATGGATGTTCCGTGAGCAGTCAAAACTATGTTCTTTAAGTAATTAGCTTATTAAATATCCAGGTGACTTGGGAGTATGCCAATTGCGTTCCTTTTAAAGGGAGGGAGAACTGGTTCAAAATGGACTTTGAATCAAAAACTTTGAAAATGATTCCTATGCCTGGCCCATACAAGGAATATCATCGCTAACAATTTCGCGGGAGATATATTGCTAATTAGGCATGATGTCAGGAGCTGTGATGAAACACCAAGTTCCCCATCTTTCACAATGGGCCTCGTCATATCAGCGTGTCCTGCCACTAAAACCCTAGATATTTTATTTTTTTTTGGGGAAATAGATAGAATAATCATTTTGCCACCAGTCAGGCGCATTTTTCTATTTTTTTTTCTTATTTTAACAAGCGATTTTCTTGGACACCTACCATGGTTTCTCATCCTGAAACAGAAAAAGGTCAGCCAGAGTGCACCACACATGCGCAATACTGACGCTTTCGTTTGTAAACAACAAAGATGTCCTTTTATGGCGAAGATGGTCTGCTCTGATTGGCTGAAATCGATAGCTTCACGAGGTGAACGCAACCAATCACGGCAAGCCCTCAGCTGACATTTGCCTCCTATACTTTGCAATGGAAGCCATTCTCCCATAGCCCCAATGCTAACCCCGAATGCATTATTTCCTCACGCTTGCATCCAGGCATGGTGTTCTTGGCACGGAATGCTATCAATTGGTGCTATGAGTCAATAGAACATCACTTAAAATTCAGTTCCCCATCCCTTTAAAGAGTGCTCGTACTAAAACTACGCCCCTATGTATCAGATCTTGATTGGCTGGAGACAACTTATGATACATGCAGATGCTAGGGCTAGTTGTCAAAGAAATTTTCCAAAAATAAAATTTCATAATAATTAGCATATGATTTAAATGTTATAATTATTGCTCTGGGAGCCTCATACTAGAAAATCAATACTGTAGGTTGAACTGTCCTCATGGTAACAGTAGGGGGAGAGGGAGTGATATTGGGTGTGCGTAAGACATGGAACAGCCACCTCTGCAGGATGATAACACCCAGATGATTCCATTCCATTCCTTTCGGGCAGTGGTCGACTCAAGTATGTATACAAATAGCATTGAAAGACTTAATAATTAATATGTGATGCATGATGGGGCTGAGCTGTTCTATTCTGTCGAGGCACGCCCTTGTCCTTCGTTTCCCACCGCCGAATCGGCCGGGCCCGACGCCAAGCGCTTGCCAGTTTCTTGTATGCATAACTGTGATAACAACAAGTTAACCAAAACTCGCGAGACTTTATTATAGTTGAACCTGAAGCTGTTCCATAACTTCCAGGTTCTCGGTTTTGACCTCCTTATTCAGTGGGCCGGAAATTTCTCCGATTCTGACGTCACGGTCCAAGTTGAAGCTGAATGAAACAACAGGTCCCTAGTACGGGCCTTGCCCCTGGGAAATTAATCTGACTGATCTACCTATATTATCGCTCAACAAAACATTCCCTTTTTTCACCTGGATCATAAAGCTTCTAGGAAAAATAGTTCGAGCAACAAGAATCCACGATTTTGCAGCATATTGGTCGGATTTTATACGCGACCTGGCTTCACTTATCAGCCAACCCTCATTAGAAAGTTTATCGAAGCCGCCGACAGAAGCCATTTCCGAGTTAGTCTAAACACCACCAACAATATTTACCTAGTTAGACTGGATACCAATAGACGTTTCATTCATAGAACTTGTAATTCCACAAAATGTAAGCGATGATCATCCTGAATCCTCGATTACATGTAAGGGATTCATCACTCTCTTAGACGTACCCTAAAAGTGGCCAGTGCTCGAAGACTCAGCGTTATGATTCTTGTTTCAGCACCAAAAACGCGAGCGGTTGTGAAATAATTCCGAAAGGTTTGTAGCGAATCCTCAGCTTTTCCGGATCCTCGCGATCCGCGATCCTCGCGTTAGTGAACTGGTTTGCTGCGGTAACTTTAAAAGTTCTTCAATGGAATCTCATTCTGAAATACTTGAGAAAATCGTCTCAAAAGAAAATCATCGACTCAATATGAAGGTATTGAATGGAAAAGATTAAGCTTTTATTCTGTTCTTTAGTTCTGTAGTCCTGTAGTGCGAATGACTGGATATATATATATCGTTTATCATTAATTCATTATATATAATATAATTAATATATGATTATATGATTGTTTTCATTACTACAAGTATTACTACTAGTACTAGCACAGATTCTCGGGCGAGGTCTATATACCTCATAGGGCTCGCTGTAGTATGTCAGCTAGTACGAGTCCCATTGCAGTGCCAGAGCACTGACCGAAATAGTATGTTGGTCGCATTGGGCAGAGTGATTCTACTAAGCGCTGATTTATGCTTGATTAACATGCGAATGTCTCTTTATTTATTAAATTTTATTCATTAAACACAAAGAGCCATATTGATATTCTTAAAAGTTAAAACTATTACCAGCTCTTCTCGGTACAATGATTAAGATGACACGAAATCAGCTGAAGTTCAACAACATAATGCGGTTCACTTGCAAAATTGACCCGGATCCCAAATTCTGCATTTTAGGGAGGGAACTTGTTTTAACTTGCCGAATCTCTCGCTTAGCGCTCTGATCATTGACACAGGGACTCAGCCTATAATAGATGGGATCTATTTGCTAGCCTGAGTCCCGGATCAGGAATTATACTAGTACATGATTGCATGAGACGAGTGAGAATCAATATATGCTATATAGCCTAAACTTGCTAAAGACTAAAGTTCTGTAGCAGGCATACAGACCCTGCCTGATTCATCTGTGCTAATTACAGTATTACTCCATTCCTCTTTGTTCTGTGAATCATGACCCGTTTTTGCTTCACTAGAGACACCAGTTGGGAAACAACAATGGGACATACTTTAGGTTAATATTACACGTAAACTTCAAAGTGAAAATTTCTTTCCTTGAGATACCTCGAGCTTTCATTTTCTGGTCGTAGACAGTAAAATCGCACCTCAGACCAGGCAAGCGACTCATTTTGGTGTATGGCATCACATGATATAAGTTATCATTTCATTAGTATTTTTGTGTTTTTGCAGGAAGTTGTCATCTCAAATCCTGATACTTCCGAGCATTTCAAATGCAAGGGCAAGTCTTCAGAGAGTATTGGCAACAAAATGAAGGTTGGTTGATGTCTTTTTGAGTTCTATAAAAAATTGCAAAGTTCTTACAATGTTACGGCATAAATGCCGCCGCATGCTGCAAGTATATCTCTTTAAGCTCCATTTCTGCCTCCTTCATTTCAAATTAGATTCTGCAGAGTTTTGTTGCCAGTATGAGAGTACCAACTGTCCATACAGGGAGTACCAGTACATGTACGTGTACCTAATAATGCATTGCGCAGATGTACCTATTTGAGTTCAGGCCTTTCGTCAGGCGTCATTTGGCCTCTCACAGTTTTTCATGATCACCTTAGACCAAGAGCCAGTTACTGTGAAGAATTAATTATAAATTCTAAAATATTTTGTAGCTTGTTTGTATATGAAAATTGGGTCGCAGCAATATCTAATCATCTAATGAGTAATGATCATCTGAGTGACCTTTGAGCCCAGATAAAGTGCGTCCTGAAAATTGCATTTACAGCAACATAACAGTATTGTACGAGTTCTTCCAAATGCTCCTAATTCAATAGAATACAATATTTAGAAGTGATTATAATTGGTCATCGTTCTCTTCTTCAAAAATATCAGAGAATAACGAACATGTTTCTCTTGGCACACATTTTATTACCAAAGTGTTTTATTACCAAGTGAAGATGCAAGGTCATGCATGAGGTCAGGAAGCGAGATTGACAGACATGAACAAAAGAAGAAGAAGACACAAGATGTAGAAAGACCGTCAGCTGTATCACAAAGCATTTTATGCATACACTGTTTATTTCCAATTACAACTCACGTTAGTCATGTTTGACTGAAAACATCAATACAGATTCATGTATTTGATTCAAGCATATAAAGATTGAAATGTATACCATTCATAGAAAGGGAAGACTTCCAAACTCAATAAATTCATGCACACTTCTTCCACAACATAACCGTATACAGTATTTACAAATCAATTACAATATAAACTCTGCAATGAAAGCAAGTTCTGATAATGCATGTACAATGAAGTTGACTTACGGTACAATGAAAGGCATGGGCTTCATATGACTCAAGCGGCTGAAACAGATCACGAGGGAGTTTGTGATGGTCCCTTATCAAGCAATGAAAAGCCTTGAGGGGCTACAAAAATAAATTCAATAACACGCCTTATGTTTAATGATCTAATCTATTTGCTGTATTGAACAAGCTGAATACAAAACTCTGAGCACAGTAGCACACATATTTCACATGATATTTTACTCATTTTTGATTTTTTGCAAGCATGGATCCAAAGCTAAAGAGTATTGTTAAGAATTGATTATGTCTGGAATTCAATCAGGAGACCTACTTTGGGAAGGTTTCTGAGAACATCAAAGCTGGGAGATGTCCCTGGGAGAACTAAGGTCATCGCTATTGCCGCTCAGAGTAGAGTCGCCATCACTGCTGACCGTGGCCCAGGAGTCCTCCATCTTCCTCGCTGCCCCGCCTCCGCACTCCCTGGCCGCCTCGTCCACCTGCACCTTGCCCGCTTGCAGTTCTTTCAACAGCTCTTCCTCGTCATAGCTGGTGTAGACCAAGTGATGGTACATCTTGTCTGTCTGCTTCAGGATCTCCTCTTTTGGGTGTGGTGGCGCTTTGACAGGAGCTGAGAGGGATTTCTGCTTTGAACAAGGCAGCTGCTTCACTATAGCAGCGTTACTTTTGCTTTGCTTACTTGTGCTCGACTGCAAGGTTTTCGGCCGGACGACCATCACCGGTTTGTCTTGGCCGACACTGCCGACCACTCTACTCCCGCCCTCCGCGCCGGCCGATGGAGCGACTAGGGCCGCTGAGACGTCAGTGGCACTGTCCGCTGCGCTTCTCAGCTGGTTATCTCCGAAGGGACTGCCAAGCTGCGCGTGGAAAGAGGTGGTCATTGGGTCTCGTGAGCGACGTCCTTCGTGCGGAGCTGCTGCCGCCGCTCCGGGTCTGTTGCAGTCACTCGCGCTGGCCAAACCCGCTGGCGATGAAGCGATGGGCGACACGCCAGTGTCGGAATCAGACGGTGTCGACGGCGATTGGTTTGCCAAGGCATCGTTGCCCTCGGGTTCTGTGCGTGGCATGCTCGGTCTGCTGCAGTGAACACGACCCAGGTCTTTGGCACAGCTCTTGAACTTCTCTGCTCCGTGCTTATCCTCATATAGAATGTGATTCTCTTTCGGGAGCACCTTCTCTCGAATGTTCTGGTGCACCTCCTGCATCTCGACCAAACCTCTCTCTATCTCAGCCAGTTGGCCCCGTGCCAAAAACGTCTCGTAGAACTCCTTCAGGCTGACGATGCAAGTCATGGCAGTGGACACTTCCTCCATATCGGTCTCTAGTGCATCCACATGTTCATTATAAATTGCAATGACCTTGTTCTTGAGTAACGTGGTACGCCTGCTCAGGGTGTGCGCGTAGTCCTCAAATGATGAGTCGATCTTCAACAGGGCTTCATCCTTCTCCCTCGACAAAGCCTTCATCATCGCTTCCAGCTCAACTTTCTTCCGTTCTATCAGAGCGTGAGATTCCGCGAAACCCGTGTCCAACTTTTGGTGGTACTCTTCCGTTGCCGAAGCGAGCGGTTGGCGCTTGTGGCCCTGCATGCAATCACAATCGTCACAAACACTGCAGGCGCACTGGCGACAAAAGTGCTTCAATTGTCGGCCAGGGTGCACTGCGCACGTGACGTTGGTGCCGTCGCCGATGTAGACCCCCTGCACCAGGTTGTGGATATATTTCACGTAGAAGTTGGTCTGCAGCGCTGAAACGCCGGCCGTGGGAACGGTGGCGACTTTGCGACACGAGGGACACTCGATCTCCTCGCCGATCTGGCGCACGTACTCGCGGAGGCAGTCTTTGCAGAAGGTGTGATGACAGGGCAAGAACTTTGGCTGGTGGTCATTGTCGTCAAACAGTGACCGGCAAATGAGGCACATGAGCACGTGCTCGTAGTTTTCCTCTTTGGAGGCACCCATCGAGAGCCTCTTCATCTGGAGAGAGAAACACGTCATGAAAGGCCGGGAAGGCTGTTGTGATACATTTACATGCGGATTTCTGTCTGTATTCTAGCTTAAGAGTCCGTGCAAGGGCTTAAGTTATAATTGTTATTGTACTTGGTGTGGGTGCATGTGTATACCTACCGACATCGTTGGATTGATCTCTCTATTGTCTCACAATTAATCCCATAGAAGGCACATCCGGATGTATTTACTCTACGTGCTTTTATTTAATTTATTAATTTATGCATGCATATTAATGATCACACATTCGCATCGCTCTGTGTGTACACACGGGGGCTGGGCTCAAGTGCATTGAAAAGTGAACTCGAGAAGAGCTTTAGGAGAAGTACAATTATGCAATCGCATTTGGATAATTGATATGCGGCATCCGGAAGGCCTGTTTCGTTGCACGTACACACCACTTGCCTCAGCCAAGAAGCGCATGATGCCCTGTACGTGTTTACCATTGGTTGAATGGCTGCTGGCATTCTGGCTTTGATGTATCGCTGGTTAACTATAAGGATTGATGTCTGTTGCAGCGAAGCGGGTGTTAGCAATCCAGCGCTCAAGCATTACGTTCGTGCTTTGTATGTATACATGTATATACATATGTATGCAGACACTATAGGACCAACCATGTTGTAAATTTGGAAACAATAATCAAGATTAATCCGTTATCAGATTTTCATTCGAACTACCGTGCAGTGTCAGTGCTTTAGCGAAAGTTCGTAACAGCGATTTGCAATTGTTCAAAGAACAAGTAATTTGTTGTTTTTATAGCCACGGAGCTTCTTGTGATGGCCTTGGCTGCGGTTTCCATGGACGCAGTGTGAATTAGCGAAATCGACATTTCAGTCGAGTTCTTCGCTTTCTTTCTGTTATCAGAACAAAAGAAGATGAAATTAACAAGCGCTGCTTCATCTGTTGACGCGCGTTAAAACTCAATGCTATCAGAAAATGTGTCGAATCTGCATACAGTGAGATTACTTGGGAAGTACTCTTATAACCCATGTACAACTGTACAAGATAGTTAATGTTAACGGGGTTAGAATATATTATATACTGTATAACATAATATCACACACCCGTAAGCGAGCCAAGCTGGTGAATGCCTTCGCGGCTTCATGGACTGCGTACGGTAAACAGTTAACATTTCGCATGTGGACTGGGGAACATGTGCACGCAGTCTGTTCTCCCCAGTGCGTCATAATTGTGCGTCCACCCAGGTCTACTCGGCGCCGTTAATTACGCCACGCTTCTTCATCATGCGCCAACTGAGCTCTCTTTCAGCTGTGCGTGTAATTTTAGCGTGGTACATAAATGGTTGGATGCATGGTGTGCTTAAACAGCTGAATGCTAACTTTTGAACATATTCGACGAACGTCACCACTGTTGAATATAACAATGGCAATACAGTCACGTCTCATTTTCATAACTTCGTATATTCGATAACTCTGGATTAATTGGTCGAAATCGGAAAACGCGGATCTCGTGTTGCAATGGCCAGTGACATGTCTGTGTGTGATCTGTTTGCCGGCTCATTGACTACGCCGACCGGACGACCTGAGCGCCGCATGCAACGCGATCCCGTTGAAAGCAGTTGGCTCTCAGGCAGCAGCGATGGACAGATGGAGGGAACGCCGCCCCGCCGCCGCAGAACTTGCGCTATATTGCGCTTCCTTCTCCATGTTTTTACCTCACGCACCCTGACCCCTTTACACCCCATACGAACGATGCCACCACGTACCTTTAACGTCGTCTGCTGAAATCGACGCCTGTCCGGATCATCACGGTTTCATCCCGAACGAGTGCTCTTGGTCTGTCTGTTCGAGACGCCGGCCACCCTGACTGACTCATGGCTACAGTGCGCCCTCCCGCTGCGCTGCGCTCTCCGCCGCAGCCGCCGATCGATGCCCTGTCGGGGAAGCCGCTCGCCGTACCTCTGCTCATTGTTCTGCGCATCGCAGCGCGGGAAATCGGCATGCGGATCCGATTATCAGCGGCTCTCTTGTTGCGAGCGACGGCGAAAGAACGCCGCCCGCGGCGACGATTAGGTCCTGGGTCGCAGAGTTACTGCAAATCGATCAATCATTCAATCAATTATCCAATCAATCAAGCATGTCTTGTTATGTTACACCTCTCATAACGGGAATGGGGTTGATGCGCCGAATGCTCACTATACACACATTGTATATATAAGTATAAAGCCCCACAGTTGTGAATTCGTGACTTGTGAAGTTGTGAACCGATTCAAGCGGTCCCCTTGGACGATGGTTGCGGCTATACCATATGTCCATGCTTAATGGTAATGCGAGTTTAAGAGGTATTACGTGTGTGTGTGTGTGTGGGGTGGGAACGTCTAGAAAAATCTTGCAGATGGACACGCGCACCCTCGCATTCACGCCGTGCAATCGCTATGCTTTCCGTAATCTTTGAGTTTGATGTTTTGCAGGGTCGTCGTCTGCTGCAGCCCATTCAGCCCAAGGCAGCTGAAGATGGATTCGCCAGGGTACGCATGGCAACTGGTTTTAAATGAATTATTATCATGAGGGCATTCTCACCGCAGAAAGGGAGCAAGGCGTCCAAAGGCCAAGGCTTCACGGTCTACGAAGAAGACCAACCCAAGATGACCTCAACTCCAACGCGTACTGATCGCTATGCTCAGTGTCCTGAGACTGAAGACGATTGCTGGTGTCCCTGCCACCATGAAGAACAGAGGACGGCTGAGCAGGAGGCTTACGAACTGATGGTACAGGAGGAAATCACTCCCGAGTACTGGAAGCTGCTTGCGGAGCAGCGAAGGGAAGCGTTGGATGAAACTCTCGAGGAGAACTCGCAGGTTCGTTTTCCCGCAATTGAGCACTGTATTGAAAATTCCATTCTGTGGAGATTGTATAATTTTTTCTTTTTACTTGCTCAATTGCGTCTACATGTGTGTTTGTTTCAGCTGCATGATGAGGTTGAGAAATTACGAGAGGAGAACAAATCTCTGTCAGAAATGGCTCAAAACGCGGAGTACTTTGCATCTATTCTGAAGGTGTGTTTTATTTCTTAATTGTGGGTTTCAGGTGCACGTCTTTAATTTAAATATTAATTTACATTGCAGGATTTGACTAAAGATGGCGACGATGAGGATGATTGTGAAAATAAGAAAGAAGAAAAAGAAGAGGAGACTGTGGAATAAAAAAATGTTCATTTAGTCACAAAATCCATCTTTCGGTGTTCACTGTTGGCAGAAACTTTCCGCTCGCGTTGCATTTTTTTTTAATGTTGATTCTTGACCTGCATTTTAATCGTCATTTTTAATAATAATTAATATATCTCAATGATCTCGTATGTTGCACCATTTCTCAATGATGTACGTCTTGTTGCCTTCCTTATTCGCCGCGAAGCCTATCATTTTCCAGCCTTTGCTGAGGAGAAATTCGCTGATTTCTGGCCGTGTGATATCGTCGTAGAGCCGCACTGCCACGTAGCCATTGCCGTAGTCCAAGAGCTTCGCTGCACTGTCGTAATAATCGGAATATCGTCCCTCGTAGTTTCCTGGTTCCTGAAGGTACTGATCCAGCAGCTGGATGTGGTCTGCCTCCCGCAATGGCAGCCTCCGCACCAGGTCCACGTGGCCGCAGATGGTTACTTCGCGATGACAGCCAATCACGTCCAGCACTTTGGGAGTGCGATCAACTTCACTGGGCGGCTTCCACGTGTTTCTATTGGAGGAAATGTGTATTGTATAATTGTCGTATCTTGTCTTTATGTATTTTATATGAAAATAAAGAATTTCGCTATCAGTTATGGTTCCTTTTATTTCATAAACCCGTACATGTACTTTGAATTGCCTTTACACTTGAATGCATGTACTAATGTATGTCATAATATGTATGGTGATTTTGTTGATATTCAATGGAAATCTATTCGTTCATTACCTGGGTCTTAACATAGTACAATAAAGTTTAAAGAGGACCTCTGGTTGTTTGAACTAGTAACGGATGATAGATTATGCATCCCAAAAGACGAATACGCCTTTTGACGGACCTATTTTTAGACAATACGTTTGCTGTGGGCTAATTCCTAGATACCTCGAATTTTAGAAGTTTTAAATCTCGCGTTAGAATTCAGACTGTGGTAACGTGACAAAAGTAATTCTTCAATTGATAACAATGGAGGCCGTCGAGTGAGCAGATCTTTTCAGCAGTTTTCATAAAAGAAATCGCGCACTCATCTCGTTTTAAGCTATTCTGCCTGAGCAAGAAATTCGTATTTTAATTTCTCATGAATATCATTCACAGTTGACAATTCATTTTTTTTTTTTTTTTCCTAAATGGCCTCTCGTCACTTACAACAGCCCATAGAATCGGTCTAAAAAGGTTCCGAAATGAACAGAGGTCTTCTTTAATATGAATTGGAATTTCAATGGAATTAACAACTCACGTTTTTTCTGTGCTCTCCTCCGCCATTTTTAATTTTAATAGTGGGAAACTTTTTCAACAACTTGAAAATTTATGCTTGTGACATTTACCTCGGAGCGCAATTCCCATGGAAGTCATTTAAATCTGGCAATTGTCATACCTCGTTGGCGGCCTCTCCGTTAGACTTGAAGTCCTCATCTTTGCTGTGACGCCCGCTGGTCCAATATCACTGACAGTAGAAGCATTGCTGGATCTCCTAATCCGATCAACTTTGAGCTTCCCGTTTTCCACGCGGTACCGTGGTAGGCGAAGGTTCTCCATGCATACGAGACCTCGCGGGCCAGTGGAATTTAATATCCAAATGTTTGGTGTCTCAAACAAACCTATTGCCCATGCATGCTGTACTCCTGCATTGGTGGAAAATATGTGTTGCTGGTTTGCTTCAGTTGGCTGTGCCTTCGGGCATTGCTGTTGTCCGACGTGACTGCAATTGTTGCACGCTTGATCTGTTGCCAGTTTGGCAGCTCGGTTTGTGTGCATAATATAAACTGTGAAGTTGTGAACTCGTGCATTGTATAAAGAATATATGCTCAAAACATATTCAAATATATTCATAGTCTGATATCGTGTAGTGTATGCGGCCAACTTGGCCAAGTTATGCATCATCACATGCATATGATATTATTATAGAATTTTATTTTTAGAACAAAAATCTATACATCGCTTTGTTAAATGGTTATCGAATGTTGGTACTTGATGGAGGGCATGTGCATGTGCAAAATAATATAATGAAAAGTGCTGTGCTTGTGTTGATGAACTCGATTTACTCATTTCTATTTCTCAATTGCATTTCTCATCAACTCATTACTATTTTGGACTGAGTGCTTCACCTCATCTCATTGCATTTATAAGCCGTTCGTTCCTGTTTTCATTGCATTAAATAAACCAGTCTCAGCCAGCATCTGGTTAACATGCACAATTTGACAGTTGAGCAGTGGATTGGGGTTGACCCTGCGAGGAACACCTCTGGATATTAGCACATGCGAGAGACAAACTGCATAACAGATCCGTATATTAAACAATGTTATACATGCACACGCTTGCTTGTATCTGAGATATATAATAGGGTAATTACTATAAACGTTTAGATACATGTAATAATAATACATAATAATAAATTTATTCAAACACGTGTAATTAGGGGAACAGTTGCAGTTGGTGGTGACCGAAACAAAGATGTTTTGTGTCACCTGCAATCTAATGAGAACTTGAAAGAAAAAAAGAAAAAAGAATATGAAGTGAAGAAAAAAAAAGGGGTTATAATTACAACAGTGAGAGGAAAGGAGAACATAAAATGAAAAGCAAACACAAACCCACAAAAGGCACCGAATAGATCAGTCGGATCGACTGAATGCAATGCTATGCGACCGTGGGGGTCGAGGTCCCGGGTTCGAAACCCGATCAGGGCACGGGCGTTATGATTGTGAATTATAATTGTAATTCGTTGTAACTGTAATTCTTCGGTGACTCTGCAGTGCTGCCCAACTGCGTAACAAGGCCGGGCGCTGTGTACTGCTGTCTATGGTTTGTATGCAGGATAAAGAACCCTTGGGATTTATCAAGAGTAGGGGAAAACTCCGGTCCCGGGCCTTCTGTTCTGGCGCCCGTATCATCCGAATGGTTTGGGTGGAGCTGTAAAACCCCATCATACCATCTCACACACAGAAAACAAGAGAAATTGGTATAATATAAACAGGTTTAAAGGGCTAGCATTACCATGATACATGCTAAGCATAATGAGGATCTACATAATTTCAGATACCCGCGGTAAATAAAGATACAATCATGTATACGGATCGGTCTCGTTAATTCCATTGGCGTAATATCGCCAGCCCTCATGAACAGCACATACTATGTAGGCCTATAATGCTGTTCCTGTACGTGTCTTTGATGAATTGGTAGAACTCAATACTTGTGTTGTCATTATACTGTATGTGTTTCATGGTCCTTTTGAAGCAAATGGGTTGTTTGTAAACAGAGTTGCTAAACAAATTACAAAAATCACACCTGTGGCCTCGTAATAATGAAAAGTATATCATTAATTATAATCGCTGAATATGACTGTTAAGGTGCTTTGATATTATAATATTGAAGCAGATATTACAGTACACTAATCGCCGGCTACAGAGAGAATGGGACGAAGAAGAAGGGGTGGCGGTTGCGGAGAAGATCAAAGGCTCTGAAGTGATCAAGGGCCTCTCTCTCGACTCTCGAGTGTGTCGGTCGGCTTGTTGGTCGGTCGGTCGCGGGCAGAGTAGTCGACTATTGCACATCGCATGATTCGTGGAATACACCACAGTGCCACTAGATCTCCGCAAAACCACCGCATGACGCTGTCTTTGAAGTTTCTGTGCTTGTGGATGTACTGTCGTGTTTTATCTCGAGGAAAATAATGTCACTGGCGGTACGTTTACCTGTGTATACTTGTATAACGTACCTATAGTGTGTATACAGTATATCTGTATAGTATTTTTTCGGTCAGTATACTGGAACTATAGCATAATATTATATATTTGTAAAAAGATAAGAATTGAAAGGATGGTTAAGTTGAAAGTCCAATAACTACAGGGGCCTACTTTACATTCTTCGCTACTGCCGAGAGTGCAACGCATAAAAGAAATGTCTTCCGCCGCTAATCTTGATATAAGTCGCCGAGCTGTTTACGCTATAAAACGGCAAAATGTTGGCTTGGGTAAAAACACCGATTATGAGAATGTTACATAATATTATTTTTCGACACATTTCTCTTCATTTGAATTGAAGAAATAAGCATTAAAAGTAACATGTTATATACGCACGTGTCAGTTCCATCAGCGTAAAGTTTTCGCTTTTTTTTTTTCGTCGAGCGCGCCGTCGTTACCATAGCAACTTGACTAGGGTGTATTTAATATAATGGTGTATTTACAACATTTGGACCAAGTGCCGTAGGTCAAGTATTTCAAATTTATTGATTTCATTTCTTTTCATTCTCGATTACACATTCAGCCATTTATGTTCTGTTGCCATTCTAATGATAAATCACGCCTGTGTAGTACTGCATAGGGGCCAACGAATTACGTATACATGCATAAGCATTATATACAGAGTGGGCCGAAAGTAATCTACTCCATGTTATAACAAAAATCTAAAATTGGCTAAAATGTATCAATTATATAAAAAAAATAACTACCTGGTATGGATTGATTGTTATCCTGCGCACATTTATGTAAAGAAATCAAGTAAAAAGTCAATTTTGAATGAGGAATAGCATTTTAATGCGAGTGGTGAGTGGTGAGTGTTATCTCTTGTATGGCACTTCAATGCTAACTTTCTGCTTTGTTTTGATTTTAGGAGATACATATTAGTGCTACTGTCACAACAATAGCACTCTCAAACAAAACAACAGTACGAGAGCGATGTCTTAATTATGCATTCAATGAAGCTAATCCATGGTCCGGGGCCCTGTTTACCGCCAAAAGTGGAATTACATGTATCGCGGAATGTTGAGTGCACTCTGTTAATTGAGATAAATCGGCATAACTGTTGATGAAATTGAAATAGAAATGAAAGGAATAACAGCATGACATTGTTAAACTGACCATACAACTTATTTACTTTTCTTATCTTTGTGTGATTTTTATATCGTGTTTACACTGCCATCTGTTTTATAACATTTTCTAAGAAATGCGTATAGCACCATTGGAAAGAATTGAGTTTTTTTAACATGGAGTAGATAGACTACTTTTGGCCCACTCTGTATATATAAATACACACACACCATCGATCGAACTAACTTCTCTTGGAACCGAAAATAGAGCTCAAATTATCGAACGATTTATGGAATAATGAGTTTGAAACCAATATCCGAATGTGATATTTCATTACTTGTGTTTGTCGATCGATTTGTAATAATTAAAAACCGTGTGAGCAGTTTTGCGATGTTATTTTGCAATGAGCTTAAATGAACGATACTTCTGGCGATTATGCTTATGTTGACCTGCCTTACAGGAAATAAAAGTGGATTATTAAACTAATAGGAGGGCGGCAGCCTTTAATCTATCAAGCCTACGCTTTTGTGGATTAGGAAATCATCTTTTATTTGAAGCCTGTCCGTTTCTTGTGTACATTCAACTTCGTTCGCTTCTCTTTGGTTTCATTTAGTAGTTCATTTAGTAGGCACTGCACTTCTTTAGTTTGGGGGTTGATAAATAATATACATATAGGTACGCATTCCCGCCTACGTCTGTAAGTTTATTTATAGGAAGGTATTTTCGATAAATAAACTTACAGGATTACGAAGGAGTGAATGAGCACAGAGTGAAAGTTATTACAAGTAAATAGGACCTAGCATGCTACGTTCTGCATCCTAAGGTCCTCTAATATCCACAACATTGAACATACCTCTTACAAGTAATTAACGCTCACACACTCTCTCTTCAAAAAGCACAAAATCCTCAAAGTTTCAAACTGATACATTCTAAAATCCATGCAAAAGACCATCGTACCACAGGACATTATCAATTTATTCTCACAAAGAAACACGCATACACACATTAGGCCCTACTATACTCGACAATTAAACATCCAAATACCGATATTTAGAAAAAGTGAAAAATATCCTGCCAAAATAGCATTTTCTATCATGAACCAAAGATAATCTCTGCATTGCCACAGATAGTGCTAGAACATCAAAGAAAAAGTACATGTCACGAACACAATCCTAATAAAGCGTTACAAACATGCAACATCTACTTACACTGTACTCCTAAAACCCACAAGGTCACTTGGTTATGGGCTTTTTGGTCTAATTTGCTCACATTGGATGACTAGGTTCTTATTATATATATTCGTGATTTACACTGCACAATATGCTTTTCTTTCTGCTCTCACTTCTTGTCATCGGAATAAAATTTCATTTTCATTTCAATATTGTTGTTATGACAGGTGTATTAATTGGCCAAGATGATCCGTTTTTTTTTTTTGTTTTTTTTTTTGTTTTTTTTTGTTTTTTGTTTTTTTGTTTGTTTGTTTGTTTGTTTGTTTGTTTGTTTGTTTGTTTGTTTGTTTGTTTGTTTGTTTGTTTGTTTGTTGTTGTTGTTGTTGTTGTTGTTTTTTTGTTTTTTTTTTGTTTTTTTTTTGTTTTTTCGATTCACAATCATAAAGGCCTATCTCGATCGGAATCTGGCACTCTGTTTTCAGTTGGCATTATTATTTCGATGCAGGCGGTTTAATCTGGTTAAACCCCCTGAATTACTAGTATAGTAGCTACGCGGCTATCTGACTGAATTTTACCCCAGATATACGGAGATGACGCTGGACCCGCTGAGGTTACGTGTGGCGGGAATGCTTTATGGCAATGAATGATCCCTGGATGTGACGTCAATCCGCATGGGAGCATGCATTTTTTATTGGAGCATCCACAACAACGAAATCGTCCATGCTTCGGCGACAGGCTCGTGACATGGAGAGATGGTTTCATGTATAACAACGACGTTTTCGTGTTAATTGTGTGGCTTACTACCTATAAATGCGCTTATTTATGTAATCTATCGAATAAATGCCCAATTTTATAACTAATGCCCGTGAAGTTTTATGTAAAGACTAAGTGACAGCCCGACAACTGTCGCAACATCGGACAAGTGACTTAGTCAGTGAGTGACCAATCAGTCATCAGTGAGTGTCTGTACAGTAAATTGTAATACTAATAGAATTATAGTCACTAATAGCTGCATCATGTAGCCATAAATCCCCATAATCTGTGGGGATAATGATCTTGCAACGATACTATGTCTGTAACTGAGCTGACTCCATCCTTAGGATCATCCTAGCTCCCCAACCCGTAGCGACGGCGTAGCGTAGTCTATAATACAGTTAATACACTAGGTATACTATAGGAACTGCTCCGCTACCCCTGGGGGCTAACTCCATCCATAGTCAGTGAGTGTCAGTGACAATACTGACGACTGAGTACTGTCACTAGTGACAACTGATATTCGCTTATAGTCTTGTTCCAACACTTCTATTCCTAACATTTCCCCAGAACGAGCTGCAGTCATTGAGTTATCTCACACCCTTGACACGTCACATGTGGTCATCCTGCTCGCGTGTTCACTTTTGACTGTTTTGCTTGACGTAGTGACTCCAGGGCTACGTCATTTATGCACTAGTTGGATGGTAAGTTCCAAGCTCGTAATAACGAAGACTCAACCAATCACTTCATATTGGGTTTAATTTACCTTCAATAAAATATTCTAAAGAGGGTGTCACAAATAATAGAGTTCCAAAAGGAGTAGCCATATGCTATGGACCTTGATCAGTCATTTCTGTCTGTATAGTAATTAATCAGTTACCCTAGTTAGTGGAATGAATTATTGAATGAGTCTAGGGATTCAGCTTCAACCACATCTTTTGGTATAGCATTCAACTTGACCACAGCATGATGGGTGAATGTATGCATTGTGGTTACATAATGGGCTCATGCCCAGAGAGGCTGAGCCCTTGTTGCATTTAATGAGTCAGGAGCTTTTATACGAAATATGCAGTATATAGTGCACATCTGAGATCCCATAAGCACCCGACAGTCTGTCACAGTTGGTAACCTAACTACAACCAACCAACCTATTGCTGATGAAATATTGAATGCTAAGATTTCATCACACAGATTGGTTACACAAGCAGCATTTATAATTGATGGTCTCCTATAAGGCTGGCTAATTTAGCCAAACAGGATGCACAATTAAGCACCCATTTCAGACAATTCAACATCGGTCAGTTTAGTCAATGCATTATTGACCAGTGTTGTAGCCAGGCAAGTATTATTTGTTGGAATAACAATTTCTTGTGGTGTTTCGGGCGTCCATGGATAACTAAAGATATTCCTTGGGCACAAGTCGACCAAATTCGAGGGCGGTATATGTTGCAATGCATATTGACTACAGTCAAAGCTCGATATTACAAACTCTGATATATAGAACTTCCGGTTACATAGAAGTATTTTTGGAATCCCCGTCCGTGCCCTGTCTTTTAACATTGTAGGTCCATTGGTTAATACGAACTCCGGATTTTGTGAATTTCTGGTTTATGCAAACTAATTAGCTGATCTCTTGAGAAGAAGTGACGTCTGCTACTACGGACTCACAATTTGAAAGTTCGAGAGTATCCACTCATCAAGCCATTGTTGATGATTTGCTAGTCGATCTCGGGCTCGCCTTGCTTCGCTGATCATTTTAACTCTCATTTCACACCTACTTTATATCAAAGGAGAAATGCCGTGAATCGCTTGAGTTGCTGATTTCAAAGTGCTTTTTGCCTTTGTCTTGAACAAAAGACCGAGTAAACAATCAAGCATGCAGAAGGAGACCGATATTGCAGAGAATAACACACGTGTATTGAGTGCAGGCGAACACCAGTAGGCCTACATGCATAATTACTATGCTCATGTCAGCATGGATCATGACGGCAGATATGATAGCTACAAGTAGATGAAGGCGAAGAACAGTGATTCACTGAAGAGCAGTTCACAAGTGTTCCAGGGTGCAGTTTATTCACCTCTCTTGCCTCACAAAGAGACAACGGCACAAGTCACAGCCGCCGGTCAGTCCACGGGGTTAACTGGGGGTCAAACATTGCCTCAAGCTGAATCATCAATGTTGAGATCTCGCCATGAAGTTCATAAATTTTTTCATAAAGTTTAAAACAATGCACACATGATCCGAGGTTCATGTTAGGCTGCTTGCGTACAATTAATAAATTATGTTTTACAGTATTACAATTGGATTAGCTTAATTTAGATCATGAGAGAAGATATGCTGATAGTGAATCATTATGCAATTGCATGAATCACAAGTACTTCTGAGATTGGAGAAATTTTAATGTTCTCCGCATATTATACAGAACTCCTGATATAGCAAACTAATTTTCATGGCCCCTGAAGGTTCTTAATAATTAGCTTTGACTGTATAATCTCCCTGCTGAATACTAATCGCTATAATTATTCACGTTCAAACACTGACACTTGTATAATAACAGCTTCCTTTTTTTTTCTGCAGGCTTTGTGAACAACCATAGAACGGCATCATGGACCCTGACCGCAGAGGAAGCGAACCGTTTGTTGATCAGAGCCTCATGGTTCAGAGCCCAACTTTTGGTGTCGAAACTCTTGCCAAGTTGAATGAGTTCCGCAATGGTCGCAGTTTCACTGATGCAGTGCTGTGCGTTGGTCACGAAGAATTTCCGTGCCACCGCAACGTCCTGGCCGTCAGTAGTCCGTACTTCAATGCTATGTTCTCAAGCGACTTGAAGGAGAGCAGAGAAGCGAAGATCTGTCTGAACGAGGTGTCGCCATGGACACTGAGGCGCCTCATTGATTACGCCTACACTGGCAAGATCGAAATCACCGTAGACAATGCTCAAGACCTGCTAGCTGCCAGCAGCCTCTTCCAGTACCCGGTTATAGTGGACGGCTGCTGTGAGTTTCTTATGAAGCACCTTCACCCCTCCAACTGCTTGGGAATTGAAGACTTTGCTCATCTTCATTCCTGCTCTAAACTAGAGGCGGATGCTCACCGGTTTGCTCTGGATAATTTCAGCGTGGTGGTGGAGTTTGAGGAGTTTCTTGAGATGCCTCTGGCGCGTTTGTGCTCCTACCTTGCCAGTGACTTGATTGACGTGCGCTCTGAGGAGGCTGTGTTTGAGGCCGGCGTGCGATGGTTGCAGTATGACATTGACAAGCGCAGAGACAGCACCCTGAGTGTGCTGGAGCATGTACGCTTGGAAACCATGGATATGATCTTCCTGGAGGAGGTTATTAGCCGTCACTCACTCATCCGCTGCTCAGAGAAGTGCCTGGCGCTCGTCAAGCAGGCTCAGCACCGGGGCCAATGCAGACCCAGTCGAGTGCAGCAGCCACGACCGTCCACTGTGGCTAAAGAGGTGCTGGTGGTGCTAGGGGGCATCAACAACATGAACTACATCATGCAGTCAGTGGAGATGTACGACCCATTCAAAGACAAGTGGACTCCTCTGCCTGACATGCCCACCCCCGCCTCCTGGTGCAGCGCCTCAGCCATTGGCAACGCCATCTATGTGACCGGCGGTATTGTTGATGGTCACATTGTGTCTGCGGTGTGGAAGTTTGAATCCATCAAGCGGGTGTGGAGCGAAGTCGCTCCAATGTTGAGCCCACGTGCGCGGCACACATCAACCGTCCTGGATGGCGATCTGTATGTGATTGGAGGCGTAGTCATGAACGGAGCCAAGATTTCTGCCATGGAAACCATCGAGCGCTACCACCTGCTCAGTGACCAGTGGCTCCTGGTTGGCCAGGCTCCCTTCCCCCGTGTACAGTCCACCATGGTGCCCTACCAACAGACGCTGGTGGAGGTGGGCGGAACTCAAAATGGAGCACAGGTTCAGACCATGGAGAGCTACATCTGTAAGAACGGCCAGGTGCTGTACTCGGGCGAGCAGTTCATCCTGCCAGAGTGCATCCAGTTCTCTCAGATTCTCCTGATTCATGAAACGTTCTACATCCTGTGGGAGGACACCAAGAAAATGATCTCGCTCAGCCCTAAAAAGCGCTCATTTCGCCGTCTACCCGACATGCTTCACACTCACATTAAAGGCGGAGCAGCCATCCTCGAAAACCGAATTTTCGTCGCCGGGGGTCTCATCGACTCCAAGCCCAGCCGCGTTGTTGAGTGCTACGACATCGCCACCGAAACATGGACCCCTGTGAAGAGCATGCGGCAGGCGAGGGCCTGTCACGCTACGGTGTCCATTCAGATGTCCTGAGGGTTCTTCAGAGCCGCCTCCATCAATGGTGCTCGTCCCCCACCCCCCCCCCTCCACTCAAAGCGCATTCTCTGTGATGATTATTTTCATTCCTTTTTCTCAACTTAAAAAAATGAGTGTTTTTTGTGTTGTGATTTCTGTGTGGTTAATTGAAAGCTTCATTCCAAATGTTCAAAGATTATAAATTTATAATCATTTATTAGTAGTTAGAACTTTCACTTAAGTGTATATGTATTGAGTGCTATATATATATATAAGGTATTTTTTTAGTTTTTTTTTTTTTTTTTTTTTGCTGTTGCAAATTATTGCGATTAATATTCTCCTCATTTCTCTGTGGTACAGGAATTTTTTTTACAATGCTCAGTGAAACTTACTTTTCTGTGCGAAATAAAAGCCACAGATTCCAGATATTTATTAGCATGAAATACAGCTCTGAAAATTTCCTGTCGCGGTGAAATTTTGTCAATTAGGTTGTGTGTGATACGCGTATAACAGTATAAGTAACTAGTAACAAATTCGTATTACCTGTGCCCTGTTTCAGTTTGAAAGCAAAAATTATGTCTGTGCTCAATTGATATACTATGAATATATATTAATATATTTTCTTTACGACTTGGTTTGACTGCTTTAAAATATATTGAATGAGTTTTTATTTTTGAGATTTTTCTCAGAACTTTGGACTTGAACTGACTTGCTGTTCAATCCCTCTGGGTAAAAAAATTTGTTTAGGGACTTACACCCATTCTTGTTTGTTAAGTATGTTTTATGATGGTCACAAATTGGAGGTTGAGTGGTTGTATGTTTTTGTAGCCATACTTAATCTGATTAAATATCAGTAAATTCATTAAGAAGTACTCCATATTTGGCATTACTTATATTTGCTGTTTATTCTCTTTGGATAATGTTGTCTGTCTCTATATATTTATGTCTCAATAAGATGAGAAATAAAATATCTTCATATGTTTGGAAAAGGAAGGCAAAGTGCTGTGCATGTTTGTGTTGTGTGTGGTTTGCTTACAATTTATCAAATTGTGGTGTTTGTTTTTTGTGTTAACTTGTTCAATGCTCACGAACCAATTTCTTCAAAATAATGTTTCAATGTTAGAAAGATTATTTAGCTCAGATATTCCCCTTTCTTGTGATGTACGTAGGATGTTTTTTGGGTTCATTTTATCCTTTGAACTTATGGGGGCCTTAATCAACCACCGTTCTGATTAAATTTCATTGAATACATGTAATGGATGATAAACATTGGATTAGAAATCGAATCGAAATTCCACCATTAGTTAAAAAATTGAAATATGTTTGATTTTTTAAATTTTTTTTATCAGTATGCTTGGTACTCTCGTGTTTGCTTCAATTATTGCACTTAGACTTGGGTGAGAGGAGCGATTTATGATGTTGTGGCGATTCCTATGCAAATCAGTCCTCACCATGATTCCCATGGTGCCTCCACCATGATTCCCATGGTGCCTCCACCATGATTACCATGGTGCCTCCACCATGATCCCCATGGTGCCTCTGAGTTCTCTTCTTTCAAGGTTTTTTTTTGTGTGATTCAAAATCGAGACCTGACGATGTATGCCAAGTGCAAGCGAAGTGTGCCATTGTCCTACATTCATTTAATAAACTGGTTTCTTCAATTTCAGTTTTTGTGTTTTTATTTCAATCTGTTCTCAGTAAAAATCGCCAGCTGGCAAGTATTTGATAACCCAGTAAGTGATTCATGTGATTGCAGTGGAGGTTCAATGTAGGCCTTCAGCTAGTCTATTTGTTAGCTGAGAGATTGTACTTGAAATATTCAGACAGCATGCTGTCTAGCATTCACTCAGAGTTCCAATGTGAATTTGAATAATTTTACAGATGCATAATGAGGGTTAGAATTGTATAAATTATATACCATCGATTCATAAACCAATCCGAATGGAGACCAAATCGAATGCATGACCAAACAGCAAAAACTGAAGAAAGGCTGATAATCTGATTAATTTTATTGTAAAAGACAATTTCATGCAGTGAAGAAACGGAATCACATGAGGGGAGGGACGTCTGGGTCATCGACGAAATTCTCGCTATTGGCTCTCTCTTCAATCTTGCTGTGTATAGTCGTTCCAAGGGGAGCTTTGCAGGATTTCTCGCGCACAATGTTATCCAATTGAACACACTTCTGAAGCGATGGATCAACCTCCAATTTCTGAATTCTGCAAACAGAGTCGTTCTCTGAGATAATCAGACGTGGATAATTGGCTACATTAGTTTTATTGGGTAATATCGTTACACTATGCCGATATTGTTACACTATGCCGATATTGTTACACTATGCCGATACTACTCATAGAAGGGAAAGGCATGAGGTCTGGACGGCCTCGCGTCTGAACACTGAAAACCCAAGGGTCGCACTTTTACTTGTGCTTTTATTCAACAGTTTCATCCCCAATGCCCATCATCTTGGTGATTTCATGAGCTCACCCATTATTACGAATAAGACAGTGAATCGAAAGACGAGAGAAACTATTGTTTTGTGCCCAGCAAACACAGAACGTTAGGCAAACGTGGGAGACACGTGTAGGTAACCTTCCCTAACGTTACAAAATAACGTTATCTAACGTTACCCAGGATGGGGGCAATAACGTTATCTAACGTTACCATGGTAACGTTAGGTAACGTTACTGTAACGTTATCTAACGTTACAAAAAATTTACACCTAACCTAACCAAAAATAACTTAACCTAACCTAACCTAACCAAAAATAACCTGCATAGTAACATGATATACATGCACCTCATGTTGTTTTAACGAACCTTAATTAAAGCCACTGCATAACGTTTAATCTCATATTAAGTTACCAAACTTCATCAACCATTAGCTGCATATGTACAATTACCGGCACGTGTGTATCACGTTTGCCTAACGTTAAATAACCAAATATTTACACCTAACCTAACCAAAAATAACTTAACCTAACCTAACCTAACCAAAAATAACCTGCATAGTAACATGATATACATGCACCTCATGTTGTTTTAACGAACCTTAATAAAGC
>KB295343.1:72172-93115 GCA_000328365.1 Capitella teleta | reverse complement strand
AAAAATATGAGATAGAGATTCATGTTATTAAAATTCTAAATGGCGAAATTCAAATTTCCTCTCACAATATTTGTAAAATATGAGGTCATTGTTTCTCACCTTGATAGTAAATGAAGAGAGCTGCTACTTTGATGAAAGATCGAGACGTCGATGGTTGAATTTACCAAGAGGCTGAGTTGTGGTAACTTTGGAAATGGCGATGTAATCGTGTAGACATTCGTTAGCTTTGAAAGCGAGAGGGGAACTAATGAGTGGAGAAGCCGGGGATTATTTTTATATATCGTCATTACGACCGTTAATAGCCTGCTCGACAGATCTCTGCTTCAGCTTGACTCCGCCCTAAGTATGCCAAGTGCGCTCGAGCGTGCAAGCGAGCTTGAAGCAGGGAGGCGGAGCATAGCTCCAAGCCCTTTAATCTTCTGCTCGTGTTTGTTAAAGTACTGAAATATTTCGCCTTTCACGTCACCTCCACGTATTTACACTTAACGCTTAAAGCGCGATAGCTCCTGCCTGCTGGTCAATGCGGGCCACGTCAGGCTCACGTCGCCTGCAGGTGACCATGAGAGCGCGCAGATCAAGTACTCGCGCCACGTTAGCCTAATGTTACCTGCAGGTGACAAAAATTTACACCTGCTGGTAACGTTAGGGGAATGTTCCGTGTTTGCTGGGTGGCCCTTGTTTCTGGCCCAAGCTCCAAAATATATGAAATTGTATTGCAAGCTTCCATGTCTCCACACTTGTCTTCTTGTAGAATATTAAAGGGGACCTCTGATTGTTTTGAACTAGTAACGGATGATAGATTTTAGAGGTTGCATCCCAAAAGACAAAATAATACACCTTTTGACTGATACTTACAGGTATTATAACTACTGATACTACAGGAAATATGCTTGCTGAGGACTAATTCCTAGATGCATCGAATTTGAGAGGCTTAAAATCTGGCTTTCTTCTCGAGTTTGATTTTAGACAGTGGTGACTTGACAAAAGTAATTCTCCTATTGTTAATAATGGGAATCTTCGAGTGAGTAGATCTTTTTGCAGTTCTCCTAAAATAAATTGCGCACTCATCTCATTTCAAGCTAATCTGCCTGAGCAAGAAGGTCGTATTTCATTTTGCCTTAAATATTATTCAAAGTTGACTGAATTTTTCAAAATTGGTCCCTCGTCACTCCAAAGAGCCCATAGATTCGATCTAAAAAGGTTCCAACATAAACAAAGGTCCTCTTTAATATATAATGAACTTTTAAAAATAAACTTTCAATGTTTTGAGGAGAGGTGGTGGCCGAGTGGTAAGCATGCTTGCCTCGAAAGGGCTTGGCGCTGGCCACTGGTGGTTTGAAACCGGCCACCAACCTTGTGTCAGACACTTAACTCCTGCTTACCGCCTCAAACAACATAAGCCTTAGTTTCTTCAGGATACCAAGGTATAAGCCCTCAGAAAAGGAAAACAAAATTAAAAAAGAAAATGTGCTGGGGCTAACCGGGAGGATGATTTTTCAGCTTTATCAGTTGGTTCAGGTTTCCCGCTCATTGGGGTTTTATTCTTTGGCATTATCACAGGGTGGGCCTAGGGAAGGAAGGTTATTTAAACATAAAATATAATGATATAATCAAGGAGCAGAGGCACCTTTGGCATGGATATCAGAAGATGACCCGTTGTTTGCGACCTTTTCGCAGAGCTGGAATCTGGACAGACTTCCTCAGGAAGCGCGAGCTGCAGAATCTGTTGATTGAAATGACGAATAGAGGAAGGAAGGAGAATAACGAGGGCACTAACCTTGCCTTTGATGGTCACTCTAACGTAACGCGTCTGCACGTCAACGTCACACAGAGAAGTGTCCATGTGACTGAAGCGAAAAATGAACTTCTGCTACCAAGTACTGAGCGAACATGAATGGAAAGCTTACCGAAAAATGGCAACATCAAGCAACCATGATTGATTCTCAACATCTTCAATGAAACTGAAGTCAACCCTGTGCAAAATATAATTCCAAAATAAACAAGAACTGATCAACATCAGATTCTCACTTTGCTTGATTAACATTCAGGGCGTCTCCCTGCTCATTGAATAACTTTCGAGGTTCTTTGGCTGGCTTTTCACTGGAGATTATAGAGAAAATTATACCGCAATAGAACCGGGAATGATAGCTCACTCTTTCTTCTCATCCCTCTCTCTTGTTTTCTTCATGTGCTCATGAACAGCTATGCGTGATTCCGGAGTGTAAGCCGTTGCCTCCTCCCAAAATCTTGAGCAAATGAAATAGTTTGAATTGTGTTTTTGCACAAGATACCAACAGACTTTTTATCTTCTTCTTCATCGTCATCTTTGTTTCCTTCTTGACCAATCTTCTCGTCCTCTTCATCAGAGCCCAATTCAGTAATTACGACTCCTTTTTCAGCATGTGTGTACCAATCACTGCCCTTGGTCTGCTTGGACTTCCCTTCCAGTTTCGCTAATTCCTCTTCTCGTTCTCTTTCCTGCACAAATTGAAATTAGGAACAACAAATTCAAAATACAGTGAAAACTCAAAGTTTAAAGGGAGGGAGAACTGGTTAAAAATGGACTTTGAGTCGTTATTTGATGCACCAAAAATGATTCCTATGCCTGGCCCACACAAGGAATATTATCGCTAACGATTTCGCGAGAGATATATCGCTAATTAGGCGTGACGTCAGGAGCTGTGATGAAACACCGAGTTCCCCATCTTTTACAATGGGCTTCGTCATATCAGCTTGTCCTGCGACTAAACCCCTGGATATTTGTTTATTATATTTTCGGAAATAGATAGAACAATCATTTTGCCACCAGTCAGGCGCAAAAAAAAAAAAAATTTCCTGTCAGGCGCAAAAAAAAAAATATTTTTCGCTATTTTTCTTATTTTAACAAGCGATTTTCTAGGACACCTACCATGGTTTCTCATTCTGAAACAGTAAAAAGGTCAGCCAGAGTGCACCACGCATGCGCAATACTGACGCTTTCGTTTCGTAAACAACAAAGATGTCCTTTTATGGCGAAGATGGTCTGCTCTGATTGGCTGAAATCGATAGCTTCACGAGGGGAACGCAACCAATTACGGCAAGCCCTCAGCTGACGTTTGCCTCCTATACTTCGCAATGGAAGCCATTCTCCCATAGGCCCAATGCTAACCCCCGATATTCGGAATGCATTATTTCCTTACGCTTGCATCCAGGCATGGTGTTCTTGGCACGGAATGCTATCAATTGGTGCTATGAGTCAATAGAACATCACTTAAAATTCAGTTCCCCATCCCTTTAAGGCACCAGGCAAAATACTCTGAAGGAAAGGGTGTTTGAGAATTGTTCTGATGATGTCATGATCTACACAATCACGTTATGAGGCGATTATGATTGTGTAATTGCAAACTCTAGAATGCGGCTTCTTTAATTGACAGATGCGCGAATAACTTCCATTACTAATTGACATGCATATGAGCATTGACACATAAGACGATTTATATTGAAAATGATTAAATCTAAACTGACAATTTGCACTAATTGTTAAGAGAAGAGTGCCCTAATCTACAAAACTGCAATTAATACAACTCGGTTTCATTCATGAGACTGAAAAATATGCATGAGGAAATGGGTTTCTCAACGTAGTAGTACTCGATGATCATGCTAAAGTACAGGGGAGTCGTTAGGATTTCAGGAATAGCTCGAGGAAGAGGATGTTCAAGGAATCTCAGCTGGAGTTGAGGTTTCACTGTACATAATATACATACATGCCCGCAATAAAATTTGTCTATCTATAAATCACATAGAAGCTGACTGACCCGTTTGAACTGTTGGATCTTCTGTTGTCGTAGAATGTCTCCTCGGATTTCAGCCAATTGCTACTCAAAGAGAGAAAATCATTGAAAGTTTAGCGTGCATTAATAAAATGAAAACGTCAATGTTCATTTTATCTCTCTCACTGAGTTTTTTTTTTGTTTTTTTTTTTTTTTTAAACAATGGCATTATTATTATTGTTGAAAAAATGTATGTCAATGTAAATGGCATGAATAAAATGATGATTAATAATTATTATTATTCGATTGTTTTTATAGATATACTTGTAAAGTAAATGTTCAGATACACAAATGAATAGAATTTTACAAAAAAAAAAAAAAAAAAAAGGTTTTCAATATTGAATAATTATCAAGAAGATCTGATTTGATATGTACAGAAAAATGGATAATTATGAGTGGTTTCACTGCCCAATACCAATATTATCCTTGTCTTCATTACCCCAATTAGAATGGTATAATGGGCACTCTTAGATTCAACACACAAAGAATACGTCTCTCGCACAACCACTAAATATGATCGCCCAGAATTAAATCTTCAGAGCCAGACTTATCAGTATGACCTAATGAATGAATAAATAAATGAATAAATAAATAAGTAAATGAATCACTGGATTCACAAAAAGAACACAAACCTGCAAAGCAATTATCCTTTCTGAGCGCTCTATATCTATGCCATCGAGTTTCTATGACAAAGGAGAGGAAGAAGAAGATGGAATGGTAATTCACTTATATTGACAGCACCTTTAGCTGAGGCAAGGTGGCAATAACATAATCCTTGTAACCTTCATATTGCGTGCAAGGATTTCCTGTCAGAAATCTAAACAGAAAAACTGAAGTGAAGGAGAGCAATCAACTCACAGTTGTTCTAAGTTGTACAGCTCTCGCAAGGATTCAATGTCAGTTAACTGGATGACAAAGTTCACAGTCAAATCAAGCTTCTTGAGGGATTCACAACCTATGAAAATAATACATATAATACTCAATAATTGAACAGTACAATCGCATACCTTGTAAATTTTCAATTTTCTCAATGTTGTTAAGGGCCAGGTTGAGATATTCAAGTTTCTTCAGCCTTGAAATATTTTCTGTGGAAAATAAATAAAATTGAAATGTACAATTAGATTAATAGATTCTACACACCTATCTTTGGAATAAGATTACTCTGAAGATAAAGTATCTTGAGATCTCTGCACCATTTATCCAACCATTCAATTCTGCCAGAATAAACAAGAGAAGAAAAAATAAGATACACCATGAGTAGGGTTAACCGGTAGCTATATAGCAGAACCTGCGAAGTAAGGACATGGAAAATGCTGACAGTTGAGGAATAACAAAATGCCATTAATTATCGTTGCATCAAGTGTGCAATTGACACAACTCAGATTCCTCATGCATGGTGATGGTCATGCATGTAGAAATTATATATAACATTTTGAATGCTAATAAATCAAGAGGCTTTCTTTAGCATACACTTTTTCTAGTAAAATCTACACATAGCAATGAACACAGAGTAGAGGGGAATATTGAGGGGTATATTCTCTTTTTTTTTTCCCCTCTTTCCTTCTGATTTTTATGATACCTTTCGATATCCTGTTGATGCAAGGAGAGTTCCTCCAAAGTGGAAATGATTCCTTCGTTATGCTCTGAACGTTTCCGTATCATATCTTCAGTAACTGGAAAGATAAACAAACCCAGTCCTCAAAATTCATTTGCTGATTTGATTATTAAAATTACAAATTAAAAACAGGTTGCAACTATCTCAAGGGATGATATTGGTTTCATTATAAGTCATAAGATGGCGATGGTTGTTGGTAGCTGGCAGACAACTAATTTAATTTTTCTTATCAATGCAATGTTCTTGAAACATAATTAACAGGTACATATATAAACAGCTCAATAATTTCTCGAGGAGGAACTCATAAGTGGCACTGTGATGTTGACAAATTTTAACCCTTTAAAGAGGATATTGGTTTCATTATAAGTAAAATGGTGATAGTTGTTGGTAGATGCTGGAAATATTCACCCCCTCAGAAAATTTCAACATCACAGTAGCATTACTGTAAAATTTACATCACAAATACAATCACACTTTAGATGTAGGCTGTAAGTACCCAGTCGTACATATAATAATATTATATGATACATACTACATACAACATATACTACTCGCTGTAGCTGTAGCTGACATACTACAGCGAGCCCTATGGGTCTCGCTGTAGTATGTCAGCTACATGCTGATAAATGCATTAAACTCCAGCTTGCGAACCACGATTTCCAGAATTCCACGCTTATAATTATATTTATGAAGGCACCAGGGTCTGCAGAGCCATACCAGGTAGACGCTGGTACTAAATTTTGTTCAAAACCAGTACCATAAACCTACTTAAAGGGAGGGAGAACTGGTTAAAAATGGACTTTGAGTCGTTATTTGATGCACCAAAAATGAATCCTATGCCTGGCCCACACAAGGAATATCATCCCTAACGATTTCGCGGGAGATATAATGCTAATTAGGCGTGACGTCAGTCGCTGTGATGAAACACCGAGTTCCCCATCTTTTACAATGGGCCTCGTCATATCAGCGTGTCCTGCGACTAAACCCCTGGATATTTTTTTATTTTCTTTTCGGAAATAGATAGAATAATCATTTTGCCACCAGTCAGGCGCAAAAAAAAAATATTTTTCGCTATTTTTCTTATTTTAACAAGCGATTTTCTAGGACACCTCCCACGTTTCTCATCCTGAAACAGTAAAAAGGTCAGCCAAAGTGCACCACGCATGCGCTTTCGTTTCGTAAACAACAAAGATGTCCTTTTATGGCGAAGATGCTCTGCTCTGATTGGCTGAAATCGATAGCTTCACGAGGGGAACGGGACCAATCAGCCATCAGCCAAACCAAGCCATCAGCTGATGCTTGCCTCCTATACTTCGCAATGGAAGCCATTCTCCCATAGGCGCAATGCTAACCCCGATATTCGGAATGCATTATTTCCTTACGCTTGCATCCAGGCAGGGTGTTTTTGGCACGGAATGCTATCAATTGGTGCTATGAGTCAATAGAACATCACTTAAAATTCAGTTCCCCATCCCTTTAAACTGGATCCACAACGAAAAAAAGTGACATTACAGATTTCTCTCCGCTTTCCGATTGTTGTGTCATATGACCTGCTCTCCACGTGTTATAAATAAACCCGAGCACTGCGCCTGCGTAGTGCAAAGTAAACATACACGCATGCGCATACAATTTTCCTGCGTTAAGCAGTTCAACATGCGGCCGATCTTTCCTTGCAGTTGCGCACGTGATTTATACCAAGTCTTCACAAATTGAATACGTATAAATTATTACGCAATATTTTGTGCATCACCAATCAGTATATGAACAATTTTATTTATTTTCATTCGAAAGTCGTGAGAGAATTTTGAGCGGGAAAGTTTAGCATGTGTGCTAATTTACAGCGCAGTGCGCAAGTGCTGAGTGATGTCACTCGCAAAATGGCATTTGTTTACTTCTTCACAAAGTGATTTTTTGTTACGGGTTTTAATTAATGCAAGTTCGACATGATGGTACTGGCTCATATTGTTTTTTCTTGGAGCATAAATATACAATCTAACGTCTGAAGGGCTTAAACACATGGATTTGTCGGATAATATGTCTATATTTATCATGCAATCGGCTGAGTGTGGAGCCTCGCAGCCAGTAGATGCAAAAAAAAGCGGTTTACCGTCGGGCGAGGTATACAGCACGTATTTTTATCACTCTGGCAGATTTTTAACAAATTTCCAGCATGTTGTAAGACTTCTAAAAACAGTAGTCTAACATATTTATTATTGTGATACTTGCTAGGCCAGATTGAGGTTCTCCTCTCTGCACAAAATATTTCACTAAAATTTAGAAGAAAAAAAAAAGAAGTTATATATGATGAGACAATAACTGAATGAGCGATAATATCAGAAATTTACAACTTTCTGACATTATTCATTATTTAGACTCACTTAAAAATATTATCAACGGCAGAAAAGATGAAAAGTTGCATAATACTCACTTCTAACCATTTTTATGCCGTTCTGTAGGCGTATAACAATGAAAGTTGGGTCAAAATTTATTTGACAAAGAGAGAAAATTCTGGTATCCGACGACGCTATGCCTCGTTCTGGGAATGTAGGTCAATGGAACGCCAAATCTGCCAGTCATTTTTCGCGCAGAAGCTCTCTTAGCATTCCAAATTGCACAAATTGATTCATAATTTTGACGGGGTCAAGTGCTTATTAGAACACCAACGTCAGTACAGTGGTCAAATAATATGATGCCAGTCAGCATACCGCGAACTCAAATATTATAAGGTCAACAATGCCCACGTGACGTTTCATGAGCACGTGCTGTCTTTCAATAATCAACATCCGGTAGGTGTGAAGCAGTGGCGGGAGGGACGAGATCGTGCCAACGTACTGGAACCGTTCTGTCAGCTGCCTAGTTGGTCTCTCTGCAGAGCGCATCCAATGCTTCTGTGATGGGTGAGATTTTATAGTTTCATGCCGAAAGTAAAGCTTGTGTGCTCTTTATTTATCTCAGAAAGAACTTGAAATTACGATATTTATTATTGTTTAATTTTTTTATAAGAGTCAGCACAGATAAATCGGGCGAGGTCCATGGACCCGTGGGTCTCGCTGTAGTATGTCAGCTAAGTCCAGTCAAATTCCAGCTGCACTCTGTAGCCATAATCTGTGGGGATGATGCAATAGGAGGAGTCTTCGAACGAGTCTAGTCAAAATCCAGTTATTTATTATAATAAAATTATTATTTATTATGATTTATAATTTTATGGCAAAATTTACCCTAATTATTCGATTTCAATTTTCGACCAGTCTGAGTCTATGAGTCTGGGGTTCACTTATATACTTATAGTAACATTATTCACATTAAACTTGTCATGTAGTTGGTTATACAGAGTGGGCCAAGAATAGTCTTATCAACTCCATGTTATGATATTAAAGGTCTCAATGATTTTCAATGGTGCTATGCATTTCTGAGAAACTCAGAAAGTGTTACAAAACAGAAACAGAAACGCCATTCCTTAATGCTTGTTCAGGGGCTCATTTAATTTTGCTCTCTTTGCGATCACTCACCACTTGCATTTAAATGTTCCTCCCTCATTCTAAATTTGATTTCTTTGCATAAACATTTCAACCCTGACAAATGCTCAAGCATGACGATCAGCAGATCCGGAACAAACCACAGGCAGTACCAGATGAACAACAGCCCCCTAAATAAAACAATAATCGAAAGAGATCTCGGTGTTATACTCAACAATAGGCTAATTTTTGATCACCACATCCAAGCGAAAATTAAAAAATCTAATTCCATCATGGCCCTCATCAGAAGGATATATACTTTACCTTGATAACCACGCATTTCTTCTCCTATATAAATCTTTTGTTAGGCCACACCTTGAATATGCTAATCAGGTATGGAAACCACACTTACAAAAACACATCACCGCAATAGAAAATGTTCAACGTCGTACTACTAGAATATTACCAGGAATGAAAGATCTAAATTATGAACAAAGACTAAGAAAACTTAAACTTCCCACCCTGCAGTACAGAAGAATCAGAGGAGACCTAATAGAAACCTATAAAATAGCCACAGAATATTACAACACCCAAATAACTCAAAATTTCTTCCAATTCAATAGCAGAACTTCAAGAGGACACCCACTAAAACTTTACCACCAGCCAGCAAGAACGAAACTCAGAAAAAAATAGCTTCAAAATCAGGATAGCCCAGCTCTGGAATCAACTACCATCAGAAATCGTTGTATCCCCATCAATAGCAACTTTCGAATGGAGACTGGACCACCATCTAAAGAATCACCCTAAACACAATCCATTCCGGCCACCATAAAATGTATCAAAATAAAATAAAATAAAAAGAGCTGATCGTAAGAGGTTATTTACGCCTGAAGATCAGAAGAGGACCTGTAAGTACCTGTAAGTATAAATGGGCGCAGAATAACAAAATTAATCAATATTCCAGGTAGTTATTTGTTGGAATATTTGATACATTTTAGCAAATTTTAGAAATTTTGTTTTTAACATGGAGTAGATATGGACTACTTTTGGCCCACTCTGTATATAGCTATCAACCCCTTGATCACACCCGTCCCTCAAAAATGGAAATAATATGCAATAAAGATCATATCATCATATAGGGTGATTCAAAAGTATAATTATTTACAAGTAATGGGATTTTTCAACCTTGTGCAAAATGTTGCAAAAAGGCTCTCTTCTCTAAAACTGCGCTATATACCCCTATATTATTAACATTTAATTGCAGTAGCCTATTATCAAAGATATCAGGCTTTTTACCGGGTCATTTTATAGCAAATATTCCAGAAATGCGCATTTGTCATTCCGCTCAGGGCTTCAGAGGCCCCGAACAAACATGTGTGCACAGAGACGCCATCGCCAAGTCTGCGACTGTAAATCAAAACATTTTTTTTTAATTAACCAACATGCATATTATCTTAATTCTAGAAATTTAGGACATGATAAAAAATAACAAGAAAGTGTTATGTGCTACAGAGGGTCTACTCGTTTTAATGATGCTATAAATGATCTCCTCTGCATGACCATGGGAGTCTTTGATGCAAATTTTGATGAATATTGTTTTTATGTGATCAGTCGCTAATTAACAAACGTGACCCTTACCAGTATCTACCAATTGCATACGTAATCAAATGCTATAGTAAAATGTGAGCAATCTTGCATGCGTTATTTAGTAATATTTACTATAATGTAAGCAATGCTTTGTCATATGGTATTGTGTTCACTATGGAATGATCCGGACTTTCACACGAAATATTTAGCTTGCATGTGCCGTAATTAATTGTTGCAAAGCTAGTCCTAGCTCTGTTACGATGGAAAGGTAGAGAATAAACATGTAATTTCTCAACTTATGATACTAAAAAAAATCCACACATCTCTCCTCCAGAGTAATAGAGTATCCAGAATGATTATTTGTTAAAAATATTCCAAATATCTTATCACATCTAACTGAAAAAATTATCATAACTAATTGGTTATTAGATTGAATTTGCCTAATTGCGAAGATCATGAATGAAAAATTAAGCGATTTACGACGCGGTGTCGTAATTTCGTAATTATCAAATTATTACAGTCAGACCCCTCCAATGTCATGTAATCCGGCCTTTTCGTAATCCACCCTGAAATCTCAGGGACGAATTCTTTGTAATGTTATTTGTGTCATGTTATCCGCCCTTTTCGTTAATCCGCCTCCGACCACGATTCTAGGGAACGAATCTACACTTTACCATTGTAACAACACATGTAATCCGCCACCCAAATAGCGTGTCGAACACAAACATCAGCCAAGACACATCAATTGTCGGCGATTTCTTTGAAGTCAGGTCAGTTTAACAACAAATGGCGCCTCCCCGTTTGTTTAATGCTTAAATTAATTAAACAAAGCGAATCAATCGCAGGCGAAAATTCTGTTAAGTCTTTAATTTAAATGGTCGCTGGGTTAAGCGATGTTCAGGAGCGGAACGAACGAGATGACGAATTTCAAGTAGTGAGTGGAGATCAATCGAGTTGAGAAGCCAGTGGATCTGAGCCCACCAAGGAAGTCTTGGCGGGGGAAGCAAGGCAGCACGTACGCGCATTAATGCTCTATTCCGAGAGATTCGAGGAGTCAGAGGCAGTGAAGCAAGAAAATAGAGATGAACTACACAGATTGGACGTGGTGGAACGGCTTATCACAAACAGATCCTTTTCACCTCCAGCTTCTTTCCTAATGGTATATGCCACTACGTTAATGCATTACATGGGTTTTTGGGTTTTTAGAATGACACACAATTTTCATCAATTTGTGGTCTGAAATGTAATCCGCCCTTTTCGTTAATCCGTCAGTTTCCTTGGGAACGGAGGAGGGCGGATTAACGGGGGTCTAACTGTATTAGAAAACGAAAAAAAAAAAGAAGCTAATTGTCAAGATAAGAGGCTACTGTAACTATAAATGATTATAATTGGCTACATAGCACAGTTTTAGAGTAAAGAGGACTTTTGGGACACATTACGTACGCAAGGTGGGAAAAATCCCATTACTTGTTAATATACTTTTGAATCACCCTGTGTGTAAATTGTGGAATATCTCCCATCAATCTGAAAGAGAAAAGAAGGAAAGTAATAGATGTGTAACAGCCATATGACTGTAAATAAGTCTTTATCATAATTTGGTAATTGAATTAATAATAATTAGGCCTCTCTAGAATCTGTTTGGTAGACGCACTTCTGATTAAACTGATCAATATGAACTTCTAATGAATGAAATATAGAAATTAATGTGTTAACCTGTTATTAATATCAAACAATCAATTGTGTTTTTTTTTTCTATTATTCTTATTTATGTATTCAATTATGCCCTCAACATTTTTCTCTCTTCCTTGTCAGAAGCTTTAGCGGTAGGACGATCCAGTGACCTCATAAAGAGACTGGATGTGATGAGGGAAAAGCAAGTGCTGACTGATCTGACATTGGTAGCAGGAGACCAGCGAATCGAGTGCCACAAAGCAATCCTGTCTTCCTTCAGCCCATACATCAGGAGAAAACTCATGCAAAGCAATTCACCTGAGATCAAAACTGACAATGTTGACTCCGAGGGCCTTCGCCTTGCAGTCAAATGCGCTTACATTGGAATAAGTTTTTCCTTGAATGCGGAGAATACCAAGGGAATCGTGCAGGCTTTCACTCTGCTGGAGATTGACATTTTGCAGGATTCGACTGCACTGCACCACCGGATCAATTTCGAAGACAGCCTCGATGTACTTCGCATTGCGAAAAGCATGAACCACGCCATCTTAGAAGAAGCGGCGTTTTATAAGCTGAGGTTAAGCTTCGCTGAGGATTTCCACATTTACATTCATCCCAGCACTCGTGCGGCCGCTGCTTGCATGATTAAGTCACTAACCGAAGAGGAACTCATTCACATTATATCTCAAGACTATCTGAATTTTCATCACGAATTTTATGTATTCAAAGCCGTGGTCCGCTGGGTGAGGGTTGACCCGGAGAGAGAAGCAAGGTTTATGAATATCTTAAGCCATGTCCGACTCAATGAGTGCGGAATTGCATACGGAGTGGTTGGCATTAGAGAGGATCCCCTGATGAGAAACCCGCAGGCTCGACAGTTGATCAAAGAAGCCGAAAAGAACCCTAAAAAATGTTCCAGAAAAAAGATGCCTCCAGATGGGTACAAATCGAAAACATTCCTCGAAGATCGATTTTCAATTCTCCAGGAAATCCGAGCAGAACGTAAACTCACTGATTTGGTTCTAGTCGTGCAAGATGAGCGTATCCACTGCCACAAAGCATTACTTGGCGCTGCCTCTTTGTTCTTCCAAGTGATGCTCGTCTCTGGGATGAAGGAATGCGAAGAGGGCGTGGTCTCCCTGCATGGAACAGACCCCGTCACAGTCATCAGTATTGTAGACGCACTCTACGGTTGTGAGCTGAAGGTGTCAGGTGACAATGTCCAGGATTTGTTTGTGGCGTGTCATCAGTATCAACTGAGAGATATTCTGCAGCAATGCATTGACTTCATGAAGCAGCATTTAGATTCTCAGAATTGCCTGGATGTCTATTTCCTCGGCAAGAAGTTCTACAGCACTGAGTTGAAAGGTCATGTCGGCCATTTTTTAAACCAGCATACAGAAGAAATTGAAGGTTTGGAGCGACTCTCTGAGGACGACTGGAGAGATATTGCTGCTCTCTCGAAGCATTCGTCGATTTTATTCACTCATCTCATCAAATGGGCAAAGAAAGACTCGGATCACGCCAGCTCACTGCTCTCTCTTGTGAAGGACACTCAGCTGCTGGAAGGGATCGATGTTTGGGTTGATTCCGAAAGTGAAGCTCTCTGCAGACTCCTTGTTGATGAGAAAGTGTTCCTCCAAAATGTTTCAGTTCACGATTATATCTTGGATAAATTTTCTGACTCTGATTGGCAAACTGATACGTCATACACTGACTCCGATGATGAAGAGGAAGATTTTGACGATGAATTTTGTCATTCATTAGAACGCTGTCTGTTTGGCATTCACCATTGCCCAGATTGTGCAATCTGATTTTGTTAATGAAGTGCATTTTATTTGTTCGGTTGTTTCAGTAAGTTTATAAATAAATTTTACTTTTAGTTACATAATTCTATAGTACGGTTTATTCTTAGAAATATTATATTCAATTCTCACATAGCATTTAATTATTCTATACTTAACGCCACTTAACAGTATTTTCGTGATACAAATACATGTACATGTAAGTAATGATGTAACCCAATGCTTCAGAATCTGAGACTCCAGCTAACGCTCTAATCGATTAATCATAACGGATCTTAGCGATGATCGCTCACGAAGCGCGCTTGGATATTACGATCATAACGTTCATTAGTCACTTCTTTTTTTCACTCTCCTTTGCGGCCAATGGCGGGGACAAATCGGGTGCATTTGATGGTGAAATACATGTATGTGAATACTCTATAGGATGCTGGACTAGCGTCCCACGGTCAACTGCATCCAAGTAGGGACGAATCGAAGCCTCTTTCTTGACAGCGAAGTCAACCGCTGATTCGCATACGGAAACCCGACCAAACCGCCGAATAAGTACCGGCATATCTGATCCGCAGGCGCCCATTGACTATAGCGAGCAGACGACGGCCACACCACCAAGCGGCCAACTGGTTGCTGCACAATGGCTGGCGCCGGAATTCTTCAGCTCCGCCGAAAAACAGTTGTTTACTTTCGCTCGTATTTGTCGCCGTCGGGATCCTGCAATTGCAATTCGAGTTGCGGGACGGACACTCGAATAACTCAGTTGGATTGCAGGGTGCTTCCTCCTGGTGGTCACCCTCGGTCTGCTTGAACCCACTGCACCGCACAGGCGGCACACCATGCATCATGATACGTGTACTTGCACTTCTCAGAATATCTTATTATAAATAGAAAAAATAAACAATACATGATGGCAAAGAAAAACATACTTAATTCCGGAAGGTATAATTAAGCCTTGCAAACCTTAGCCACCGTCTTCGAACAAGGTATAAGGGTTGTATCGAAACCCATGAAGACCACACCCGTTTCTCAGAAGTTATATCCAATGAAGCTCTGCATGGCTTAGCACACTGGCTTTTTATATTGACGTCATTCAACCATCTCCCATTTAAACACGCCCTGTCGATCTCACTGTTGAATGTCATATATATAAAGAGACTTAGATTGTTCAGGAATGATTTGCTTGTTAATGCGAGAGGAGTATATGGTGACATCTTTGCGAATGAGACCTAATATATATTGAGCCTTGTGTCATTTGCAATATTTGTTTCTTCTTAATTAGCTCAGTACTATTCAGACTGTTGTTTAAAATTGGTTGAAATTTGAATTGACTCTTTTTCTCTTTTTTTTTTTTTTTTTTTTTTTCCAACTTATAACCAACTTGCTTTGTTTTGCAAATTTGTACGATTAATTTTTACTGAACTGAATAAGACAAGTGCAATAAGTACAATGATATCCCCCCACGGATAAATCAAAAGGCTATGAGTTAGGACTATAGTTAATTTTATTAATATTTATTAAAGTTAATTTTAATTAATATTAATTTTAGTAGACGCCTAATAGGTAACCTCTTTATGAAATGTGTTACTTTTGTCCACTTTCCCTATCGCTGGGTCGTTTCAATTGCATCGATAGTAACCGTAATTATAAATTCAGTTCATTGTCATAATGCTGTTCTCTGCATTGTTGCCCACCCGAATAGAGTACTGCACATGATCAGTGTGTCTTATCGGATCAACCTTTGATCTCCGTTCGCCTCGATTCAGCGCACGCATGGAAATATTTGCCAGTTGGATATTTACACCTGTCTGACCAATTGTGAAAGGTGAGCTTCAATTAAGACGATTGTAAACGTATTAATTCCCTCTGCGTGCATTTAACTTAGTTGCACCTGTGTACATGTATCCGTTATCGCATGATTATATGTCCATATTTCACCTAAACAAACCGACTTGTTATAGATACGAATACATACAGTATAATATAAATATCTGAAAACCTACGCGTATATCAATAGTTTAATGCAGACCTGTATTAATTAATACGTGTATTTGCTATCCATCAACCTAACAAATGGCCCTCGTGTGTGCATGGGATTATGGGTGCGTGGATCTTATAGTACGAATTATTTCATTGTGATGGTGCTGCTGTGGGTGCAATTGTAAGACGGCCAAATAACGAAGCAACCGTATAATATAAAACGATAAGCGATTCAAAATGAACTGCGTGCATTATTTGCAACTAGGGCTTCAGGCAAGAACCTAATTGGCGTTTTACTTCCGAGATTTGTAAACATACGTTATGAAGAACCCAAATTGCAGGCGAGGTAATCACGCATGGCCTTATTAGATATTTACTGTTAAATTCACCTGAACCCAGTATCCAGTTGTCATAAAGTGTCATGTAACTAATGGGTTCTATGTTAACCACCATCATTCATGTACATTCACCTATTTTATATCCATTCCAGCATGTTGATATTTACACCAACACTTAGTGTAGCCGTATGATTATTGTGCTTTGATTCTCGTGTATAATTATACATATTTAGCAACTTGGCAAAGGGGGTCATTTAAGGAAAATGCTTTCCTGGGTCTGTTTCTATACGCTGTAGACTTCTACGGGCCATATATAGATGATAGACATGGATGGCCATGAGATCGTTTACGGCATTATTACAACCGGTGTAAGCCACAAGTATATGTATGTCTCTCACCTATAGCTCACGAAAAGGGATCTAAGCTTTTGATCTCAGGTTCTGTACAAACACGTTTTCCCCTCATCTTCGTACCTGTCGCTTATATCTCTATCGTTTCAGTTAGCGTTTCTAATATTGCGTGACCAGACAAAGAGATCACAACCATGGTGTTACGGTGGGCATACTCTGTGCATTATGCTGAATATCATTTGCAATTTGCGCACACTTCAGATTTGATAAACTGATGCCGTCCGTCGGCATGCTCTTCATCCCGATCGCATTCTCCATCTTCATGATGACCATCATCCGATTCTGGATGGCGCAGCACAGAGGCAAGCGTCGGGAAATTCCCCAGTACTCCCTGGATGCAATGAGGGAACGGCCCCCTAAACACATCCAACGCATGGCCCGCGGAGGGGAAGGCATGCCCATTGGTCTATGCCACACGTACGGCATCAATGTAAGCCACAGCACCCTGAATCTGGACAACATTGGCCTGCGCAGTACGACACCGCCGGTTGCCAGGTCCACCTCTGCATACAAACCGGCACAACCGTTGTACTCGTCCGGTTCACTCACCAGTCGAAGTCAACAGTTGCATGATCCACGCTCCAAGTTCATTTAGACTGATTGATGGTTTTGAATTATTCATTGGCTTCCTTTGTTCTCTTGCTTGTCATAATGCTAATTTGCATTTTGTATGTTATTGCTCTGTTAACACAACTATAATGGATCTATACATAAACGTGTATATATACATATATATTTTTATATTCCGCGTTGTTAAACGCACATGTACATTATAATGAATAGTAAATTTTATCTGAACATCATAGGGAACCTTACTCTTTGTGTATACTTGTGGATTTATCGTAAGGGTACTCGGTAATATAGTGCACTTTTATTTTATTCTGAGCTGTGTACCAAACACGCCATATGCCCCGTGAGAATGAACACGAATGAATGCAATCGGTTGCAAAATGGGTTCCCTGAATTATGTGTCTGAAGATGAAGATCAATCCTCCCGATGAAAGCATCTCCCTATTAATAGGCAGATGCAGACGGTTAATGGGGGTGGCTCACAACTAGACAACGCCTTGCATTATACAGATGATGACGAATTACGACGCTAATGGGATGTGGAGTAATGGTAACAGTTTATTGGGAATTTACCCCACGTCAAAAAAGAACAAGCTACACGCTCGATAACTCCAGAGAAATATTTGGTGATAATTCTGTCTCAGTATGGATCAGCATCGATGGGCACTGCGCATGCCTCCTCATAATCCCTCGCACCCAAATCACGCATGTTCCCCATGCGCACGAAATTCACCAGTTGTCTGAGTGGACACAAACCAGATCGCTCGATTTGGTCACTGTTCCTACAGAACGGCATTAAGTCGGTGACCACTCTGCCGTTGTACAGCACCCTGACGTATTGCTTCGCAGGGGAGAGTGTGTTGTGATACAGCTCGAATACAATACGCGAGGCGTATCTGGCCCAGATGCCTGAGCTGAAGCCCAGAGCAGCCGCCAATGGTTCGATGGTGGTGTCGTGGCCGGAATAGAGCACAAATTTTAGTGGCTTAGTTTGTTTTGCTGTCTGTTTGATCATGCGCTCAGCAATCTCATAAAGCAATGGTTGCATGTTGAGCCTCACCCCCCGGAGGTAGTTGCTGTCCTTCAAAGCCTCCTGTCCGTTCTCACTAAGAGCATCGTAAAGATTGCGAACTGTCCGCGAGGCGAGGCACTGCCCTCGGTTGCCGCTTAGTGGAGTCGCGTGGCACACGTGCGCCATGAAGATATCCATGTTATGCGAAGGAGGCAAGATCGCTTCGGGATCAACTCCGAACACTTTAGACAGATTGTCATACACGGGGATTATTCGACGGCTGGTTCGGATATTATTTCCTAATTGCCTGAACCTTGCAGGGAAAATGTCTTTGAACTTCTCGGATGCAGCGCACTGACAGGGATGTCCTGAGTTTATTGAGCAAAAAGACACATTGTCTACCTTTTCCATGTTAAGAAGAGTCGGTGGGGTGTCGGGTAAGAAACCATGCATGAAGGCAATGGCGCTCTGGAAGTTGCGTGAATATTTGGTGCTTTTGACGAGAACAGCTTCTTCTGGGTGCCCGTGGCTTTGCATGCTCAGCATGTGTAGGTATTTGCGTCTGAGGTAATCCCCGGTAATGACGTGCTGCATGGCCCCGTAAGGCGTTAAATGACCCAAGCCGCACCACTCTTGGTCAGGGTGCAGATCCATCCCATGGAATGTCTGGTTGGACTGCCTCTGCGCGAGGCTCCGCATCGCCCTTTCATAGCGGGCAGCAAGGTGTGATGACTTCAGTTGTGAAACGCTCAGGTGACAAGGAATTCGAAGGAGGGAGTTATCCGGAAGAGGATTCAAGTGGAGGCGGTCACCATGACGGATGACGACGTGGACGGAGAGTAGCTTCAGTCGTCCGTCTTTGTTGTAGAAACTGATGTTACCTGAGTGTTTCATGAGATTCAAGCAATCTAATTATGAATCAAAAGCTGACCTTCTTCGCCTTGGGAAATGCTATCGTGCGAGTGGCAGTAATATTGCACGTGGCTCAGATCGGCGTCTGTTGCGTAATCCTCTGTGCATGCCTTGGTTGCGAACCGATCTGAGGGTGGGTGAACAACACTGTGACATATAGAAGAATGAAATGCACTCACTGTCGAACAGCAGCATGAGCAGGAAGAGAAAGGATGCAATAAGAACCACAGTTCGCCATTTGAGTCTCGCCATTGCAAATGAACCTGCAAATGCAACAAAACACCTAATATCAAAAGTGGCCTCATCAGAGAAATATGAGTTGAGATTTGTTAATCGATCGTGTTTACAATGACATCTGATGAAAACGAGAAGCATGGCTGAATCGAAATTAATTTGTGAATCGATCAATATAAATGCTCTCTTAATTATATCGCATGAAGGATCCGAAAAGCATATATATATTGCTATATAGGCGGACCAATAAAATGTACGCGCCTAATAATGTTAGTACTACATGCAGCGCGACTGTACTGTTGCATTCATTCACACAGAATTCAATATCAAAGCGATTATAAAGCGACGTTCAACAGGTGTCACTTGTAGGGAAGGGGAGGAGGAGGGCTTGGATCGAAATCCCAAATCGATTTCCATTCTTTTTCGCGAGGCAATCGAGAGAAAGGTCGTCGGCATGGCTTCGATCCTATACATGCCTTCGTTCAGCTTCACATCCTTTGTGACATTGTGTATTCTATGCGAAGCCAAAAATCATCACGACCGTGGAGTGATTATAGCCCTATATAATCCCTACATGGTGAATTAATGATGAAGAGCCTTCTTATATGCTGTATCATAACGTAATTAATCATACAATGCCCGCATTACCCGCTTGTATGAACACGCTGTTCAGTGCACAAACTCTCGATTAATCACTTCGATTGTAAACTACCAAACAGTCCATGTTTACAATCACAACGCTAAGCACACACAACTCGCTTCTCCCCTTGAACGCACAATTCAGATGCATCGTTTGTGTGGCGTTCGGCATGGCGTAATGTTAAATGACAACCAATGCCAATCGATGACAGACAATCCGACCGAGCGATGCCAAGTGAAGCTGATCGACGCTGGGTCGCGCTTCGTGTCCTCCGATCCAGGGCGACATGGACACTCGTCGCTCAACCAACGCCTCTCACCTCGCTCCCTCTTTGCCCATGCATCCGTGAAATCAAACGAAACCATCACCGTGCTTAATGTGGTCCAATATGAGCGGTTTATTTGGAGGAAAGTGGCTCAGAGTCAACGGCAGCTGGGCTACTCTCACACGCACATGCTCCAAATTGAATGCGAATTACCATGCCCATAATTATCATGACATGAAATTTAATAATTCCCCTGAGGGAGGAGGAGTTGAGTGCCCTGTTAAGGGTTGCGGATAAACAAAAGCGTCAGCCAATGAAATATTGAAATACGATGTGCATTGCTCTGAACGTATCCATGTCATCTATGGATTAATTAACAGAACGGAGATTCATCAAAGTTAATTGTATGGATTTCATTCGACGTATTTCGTTTATAATTTCATGGAAGACATGAATATTACATGGATTTAGTTTGAATGGATATCTACGTATACGGGGGGCATGCAGTCCATCGGACGTTGCCATGCCGACAGACTGCACACACTTTCGGGTTGTTTGTTCCGGGAAACTGCCTATGGGGGATATCTATTGGGCAATATAAATACGAAATGACCTTCCATTTTTCTCTCTCGTTATTCTTGTATGGNTG
>KB295343.1:19484-72122 GCA_000328365.1 Capitella teleta | reverse complement strand
GTCTGCATGCCCTCGCTGTGTCACAGATGCAGGCGGTTGTGTGTTGCCAATTCCCGATAAAAGGGTATGTGTGACGCACGGTTTAATGCAGCATTTGATCTCAGGTATTAATATGCACTCAATTGTTAACCTGCGAACGTACAGTGGAAATTGTGCGGATCTGTAGAGTGCACGCATCGAAATAAATCAAGATTTAGAGGCTTTAGCTCCGCTTCTTTCATAGCATCGCCTTTTTCCTCGTTCTATGCACACGCTTACATTTATTTTCTACATTTATTTTTTAATAACTGTTTGGCGAACCCATCAAGTCTTATATGTACTGATCTCAACTCTTGTATAAATACTCGTTGTATGTCTTTATTTGGCTGCTCAGCCCATCAGAACACATTTGCAAATGCAGGTATAAATTGTTCACGAATATATAATTACATGACAAATCCATTACCATCGTATATGCACGCATCAGAGAGGCACGTGACCTAATTATACCGGTGACACAAATACGAACACGTATATATTATGTGTGTACAATTCAGCTGATACACATGACCATGAGAATATAGACAAGCATTGAGACAGTGCTCATTAAGACCGTATTGTTAAGCGTCTTCACTTGCATTGCAGCTGCGTCCTCTGCAGCTGCATCCGCTGCATGTGCAAGCGTGTCGTGCAACGCTAATTCTTCGATCATGGATCAGCGGCATATCGTGCGGTGATTAGACCTTGTGCCGATTCTGTGCTTGCCTCATTTAGCTCAATCAGACCTCAAGCTGCTCAATGCGTCCGAATTAGAAGCATTTTCGATGAAAATAGAAGCATCCCCGATCGCGTTATTCCCACTTTGGTCTCGCTTATTAATTGTGACCTCACTTCGCTTTACGCAATGTACAATGTCCGAACAATGTGAGTCCTTTTTCTGAGGGTTGTCATTTTTGAATTGTGCGATTGTTTTGCAACGGAGAAGTGATATTAATTGTAATTTAAGCAATCGATTTTGGATCAATGTACATTATTTTAGACACTTTAGGTTATTATTGTACACTTGCGCTTTTACAAATTGTTAAACTGATTTTATTTATACGTTATATTGCTTGTTTGTACCTAATTGTATGTGAAGTAAATAATAGTATATGTAGACCCTACACTTTCGAAGATTATCAAGCGTACGAAATTAGTTTTTTTTTTTTTTTTTTTTTTTTTTTTTTTCTTCCTGTGTTTATGCTCTACATGCACCCATGCGAGTCACACGGAGTGGTTTGTATGTCGGGTTTTTGTCGAATTGACTGTAATTAGAAATATGGAGAACGCGGACGCTATAATTTTAAACGAGTATTTTCTGCAACTCTATCGTTTACTTCCTCGTTCTGTGCATTTTGTGGGTTCATTTGCTTGAAGCTTCCCTGTATACAGTGTACGAGTTTCTCTCTAGTGCTATATATACGCGAATGACGTGCATTTAACGGAAATCTTCCTCGATTTCACTGAACGTAATCAACATATACTTTTATCGACTCAATATTTATTGATTAACCAGTACCTTAATTTTTCAGGTATTAGAATATATATATATATATGCTCGTGCATATATATATATATATATATATATATATATATATATATATATATATATATATATATATATATATATGCACGAGCGTTATCAGCAGGATGCTAAGAGTATTCAGAGCACGCAAGCTGACGAAGTCCACGTCTCGGTCGACCATGGCTATTTTTGGTAAAATTGATGAAAAACGAGAGGTTTGCCTTTGGGTGGTGTTTAGCCTCAGTCATCTCAGTCATCTGGAAGTGGAGACTGCGCACGAAACATTGCATGTACAGCCCCAACACACCCTGATCTAATCACATGCACACGTTGTAAATTGTATAACGTACATTAATGCAGGGGTTTCCTAGATGTGTACACCGGATTTCCGGCACTATGGTCTGTACCCTCGATTATAAGTAACTTTGCCTTTAACTACGTCATTCTAAAGTAGGTACTTAAAGCGTCGGACCTACGCCAAATTCAAAGAGGGATTCGCATCAGTCGCTATCATCACCGTAAACAACATTCCTTCGCTATTCGTCATGTGTTGATCTCACTTGACGTAAACTAAAATTTTTACTCAAATGCAGAATTATGAATGAAGAAATTCAATCTCAACCCTGGCTATAATTGCAGTCTATTTGGAAACACGCGAGGGCCAAGCACATCAGCAATTAAGTCCTTGAACATCGGCCTGGAAAATAGAGGGAGGAGGAGTGGGGAGGTGCCTTCTGTCAAGGATCGTTAGGATCTGTCTGTTGATAAAAGTGAAGAGAAAAACCCCAACTTATTTTTGGTCGTATAGAGGCTTGGAGATAGCTCTGATAACCTATTTATCAACAGAATTAATTTATCTCCTGATAACGCCTTTATAGTGACAGATGATATAAAAGTTGATTTTTTAAAAATGCATAAAAAATATAAACCGTCTAAGTATATACACGTTCTGGTATTTGACCGTTGATTAATAGATACTAATAAAAGAATCAAGGAGTGTATAGTTCATTGAAAAGGGAAGGTAAGAATGCGGTCTTTTATATCTTATTTCACCATAGACCCAAAAACATTAATGCTTGCTTCCTCATTCTTGACAACTTTACTACTTGCCTGTAGGCCCGATCAGTGTTAAAAGGTGAAGAATAAGAAATGCATAGAATTTCAGCCTCAACTCCGAATGCATAGAATTTCAGCCTGAACTCTGAATCAGCATCGTTTCACCGTCATCGCTTCAAAAGAGAAAACAGATTCACAAAGAACGCACGCATTGCATGAGAGTTTAATGTATAGTGTTCCGCGTCTTCCAAACCAAACTCTTTTCACCGTTATCGTCATTCCCATGAAAGACATATTCCGGGTATTAACCTGGAATAATGAGATTAAAACCCGGATTTCTATAGAAACAAAGTAACAACTGCGGATTGACATGATCAGAAGCATCCATCAAACTTTATTAAATACTGTAAACAGAAAAAGCAGAGTTTCATTTCGCCTATAATAAAGACATCACGAATAGTCACCGAAAGTACATTGAAAGTACTCTCCACGTGTACCATTCAATGCAAACGATCTCAGGTACAAATGTTATGGCAAGAGTTGTGAAAAAGCGAGAAGTTGTTGTTTTTGTTTAGGGGGGCGTAAAGCATAGAATGATAAGAGGGAAGGGGGGGGGGGCTGACTGAATACACAAGAGTATCACAGGATTGCTTCAGGTTCATGACGCCAGGATTCGGATCTCGGATATTCAAGAGTTTAAACATCGTTTTGTTCTAATAATGAGTACATAATGCATAGAGCGGACAACAGAAAAATTAGGGTAATTTATGCACCCTCCAGCCTGAGCCTTAAACCATCATAGGGTGTCAATGTTTCGCTTCCATCGGATCGGAGGAATGGCTCCATCTCAATCGTCATGAGGAAGATTTCTCACGCTCGTTCACAGGTGGCCACCATTCCCACATGTATTTTATAAACTCATTTAATAGAAATAATTAGGCCTATAATTCAAAACAAAATATATATAAATAGATTACGATAAAATATTAAATAATTTGTATGTTGACCAAATTTCTTCTCGTTTTGACAATTACTTTTTTTGTTATATCTGTTTTATATTTGATCATAATCAAAATGTGAAAAGAGCGGAGCCCACCACCAGCACCTGGTCATCAGGTCTCTGACCTTTGCCTTTTTCAAAAACCCAAATGCAACAAATACAAGTAGTGAGAAGAAAAAAAACGAAATCATATATCATATTGAAAGGCAATGAAAAAAAAAATGTACATGCACACATAATATATACAAAATGTCCAATGCAAAAGATGCTCAGAAGGGCAAAACCAAAGAAGAAATCAATCACTCACAGTAGAAGGGAGTGATTGATCAAATGAGTTCATCAATACCAATCTATGTGCAAAAATTTAATTATGTGGGGCATTCTGTCATGATTCATTTATAAACGACACGTTAGAAAACTTAACCTGAGAAAATGTACTAAGTCCACGAACTGCAGTATTTTCATGGGGGGGGGGGGGTTAAGAATAAAACAGCAGCTTTTTATATAGTGGGGGGGGGGGAGAGAAATTTTTAATGAGATTAACAAAATCCGGACAAAAGAAAAGAACACCTGGCACAGTGCCAAGTGAAGCAATCATCTGATTCACAGCAGAGGAGAGAATACTTTTAATGTTTCATCTTTGATGCTCTTTCAAAGGTGGAAGACATTAATGCAACGCAGTGATTAGGACAAACAGCTGACAAATTCATACAATCTAGCGAGAAGTTCTACAAGAGTACAATTCGCCTGTTGACCAATTCACAAAAAGCTGCATCTACACTCGAATTCATCACACAACTTGCATAGCGAGGTTGGTAATTACAGCTAATGAAGATCCATTCTCTTTTCAAGCTGTCATCTTCACAAAGCATAAGAAAAAAAAAAAGTGCTCCGTTCCAAACAGGTGCAGAAAGACGAGAAATAGAGAACATTTGTATTAAATAAATATGAGAATATAAAGAGAACCCAGCAAAATGTACAGTTGCAAGGAGCTAGGAGGGTGAAATGAAATAATACAACAGCCAATGACAATTGTTGGCAATGCAGACCTTCGAAATACACGAGAAAGGAGTTCGAGGAGTAGGATAGCTAGAAAAATGCAGCTATCATTGGCACCACATCATGTTACCGGATTAGCAATCCTTAATATAACAACACAAAGCGTTTTGAATACTGTAAAAACAGCAAAATTCACGATAGCAATTTAAAAATTAATTACTCTAGATTGCAAAAATTTCACACAAGAAACTTTGCTGATTGTACAGCAATATTACATATCTAGCTCACAAGCACACAGCAAATATTTGGGAGAATACTTTAAATCGTTAAGTCACGAACAAAATGAGCGGGATTGGAGCACCACTCCTGATTGAGAGTGAGACTCCTCACATGTATTTCACTGAATCAACCAACCAGTGCAAACACATCGATGAACAAAAATACTCGTACAATGAAGTCAGTTATAACCACAAAAACAGCAATCAGCTGTTAAACGTTGAGCAAAAGCATGCAAAAAAAAACCCACACACAAACGAAGATCTCAATTTGGTAAAACACTCCCTAAAAGTTTGAAAAAAACCCTCAAAACCTAGAGCAGTTCGCTACGCAACCTGTACTTGACATGCGGTAAATCCTTGTAAAAGGTTAAATTGAATTCAGGATTGTGGATCTTTTTCACTCGGTATCTGTACCACTGCTCAGCGCAGTGGAACACAAGCGGGTGCGCTTCCAGGTGTAGCTTGTTGATGAAGTACTGGGGAGCGTGCCGCACTTCCTGCAGATCCCGCAGTCCGAGGCTGCAGATGCCGTGGATCCAGGATCCCTGACACTTGTCTCCCTTGTACCACCACTTCTTCACGCGCGATACAGTCTTCTGTTCTTCTTCTTTACCTGCATAAGGGCAAAAAGGTCATTAGTATTTCACCAGGGAAATAAAAATAAAAATAAAACACCAGCCTACCGTTATAAGAGCCGGGAGCATTGAGCACCATGGAGTTGTGATTCAGAGTGCTCCAGAACATCTCATCTGGAACGCGAGCATCCCTGAGCCACTCCAGCAGGTCGATTGATCGCTGGTCGTTAACCGCGAAATCCACAAATTCGCGACTGGCAGCAATGTGAGTTGTGCCTTTGTTGATGGTCAGATTGTGCGGAGGAGAAGACTTCGGAATGAAGGTGGGGATCATGGCGTGGTAGCCAAGCACTTCGACCTGGTGGTAGATGTGGTTCGTCCAGCTGGTCGGCCGCCTGCAAACAACGAAGACGAAATTGCAATTAAGACCAATTACATTGTGTGAGATGGCAAAACGAGCAACACTCGAGTGATTTATGGACAGCAGAAGATAAGAGACCCGGAAGCACCCACTCACATTAATATAATAGACCCCAAGAGTGCTCATTCTGCATACTATAGACAGTGGCAGACAACGCACGGCTTTGTTATAGGCAGCTGGGCAGCACAGTGTAAAGGTCAGTGATTAATTAATTTCAACAGATGACCCATTTTTTTCCGCAAGGGATTGTGAAGGAACCTTGCTAATTACACAGGGACAATTAAGACTGTCTTTGCAAGGCAAGGCCTTGAGCGCAACACTTATTGTGGTAGAAGGAATTAGATTCAGACCTTGATCCTCATTTGACACAATGTGCAATCGGAGCCGCATTTCTTCAAAGGAATCCAATAATCAAATATGCGCGCTCACAAAAAAACTGACAAGCTTGCGCCGACGAGGCCACATCCGACCAGGGCACACACACCCGTCAGCCACGCATGCGCACACAGAATTCGAGGCAAGAAAAGAGAGCTTCAAGACAGACGGCACACAAGAAGCAGCAGCAGCAGCAGGAGGGGGTACGATGTACACGTGACTGATTCGCAGCACACCTTGAGCCTCCACACAAGGGTTTCCCAAAAACGCCAACCAACGCTGCACCATGGCATCAGCAGCATTCAGCATTTGCAGGGAAATTTTTGTACAACGTCGAGCCGCTTGCTTTAATACAAGGGGAGATGCACTCTCCCTGCCCAGCGCGACATGGGAGGGGGGAGGGGGGAAGCCGGTCGAATTCACTCAAGAGGAGAGGCGGCGGTCTTTTCAGGATGCCATGGCGCTATGAAGCCAATTGATAAAAAAGTGAATCGTCAGCGAAAAGGGCCAGTTCGATGAAAAGGTCGCAGAGGTCACGGCGACTTGTATAATTGAGGAGAATTGATGCTCGCCGGTCTCATAGTATGCCAGCATTGAACAAACAGTTTGATCAACGCACCTCTTCTAGCGCAAGGTTCGAGTACTGATAACGCTCCTGCCATGTTGGTTCAACACGAGGGCGAAAAAAAAAAAACCCCAAACATCCAAGAACACAAGTAAACAGGTAAACATCTGCATTAATCAGAGGCCAATGAGTCATGCCGGTGATGCCGCGTCTATATTTTGATTTGTGTCACTAAGGTGGAAGTTTCCATGACAACACTCACATTGCATAACAGTTTAATGTGTTCCGCGTCTCCAAACCATAAAACCATAAAGAAAAGACAAAACAAACTTCTAAAAGGGGAGGGCCGTAATAAAGAGAAAAAAAATATTGTTGGTTCAAGCAGTTCCAGCACATGTTTATGCTGTAAACAGATGCATGTTTTTAACGTTATATAGATTTTATGTAGATTCCAGAAAATATTAAAATGTAGATCATCACTGTTTACATTTCGATTATACAAAGACCAGCCTGGGGCCTGGGGGCTGGGGCCTGGGACCCCCGTGGAGTTCTGTTCGGAGCGACGCTAGAGAGCCTAGACTTAAGACTGCCGATCCGGAAGAGAGCGAGAGGAACGCATAAATCAATAAGCGAGTTTGGCAAGAGACAGCGGTGGTTTCCAAGCCATCTTCTGATTACGTAATCTGATCGCCGTTGGCAGGAGAGGTTCTGGAACCGGATCGAATATGGTTTGTGAACAGGAGCATTTGCTGCTACAACGTACACCGTATGCAATCGAATCCTGACGGACACGATTGCGTAATTCACACACTTTGCGGCGATTGATCGAAGCCGGCTCGTATATATAACAGCGTAATGGCCGCTCAAGACTCTTTCGGACCACGTGACATGCCAAGGAATCGTTGCGCCCACTTAGAACCTCCGCAGTGGAAGGGGGGGGGGGTAGAAGGGAGAGGGGAGGGGATAGCAGACAGGGGGCGCAGTGCACCAATAAAGAGACGGCAAAAATCGCATCGAACAAAAGAATGAACAAAAAGATCAGTTGAGATCGATAGCTAAAAGCCGCGAGGTGTCTGAATGGCGTCTCCAACGTTGAAGAAACATCTCCCAAATATGGCGAGAGCCTAAATTAATCTGCGCATGCTCCATTTGAACAAATGCCATCGATCAAAAGATCATTGCAGTAAAATGCGAAGCTGATGTTTGAATGTACATTTTTTTGCCAAACTTTGCCGTAAGTTCTACACAATTCAGGATTGCGGCTGCTTATGATCTGAAATAATGTGGCTGTTGGCTGTGTTCGTATTATCATGATTCAATAGTGACGCTATCTTTCGGAGCCTTCTGAGCGTTCGCAGTATTAGCTCGCTTTCACTGTTTATTAGTGTTTAGTAGCAACAAGGAACATAACAGCGACTTTAATTCGTAGTCAGTCGTCAGAATATACGTACTAGTATTTCGAGGGCAGCTTCTCAAGAGATCAGACGTCATCATGAAATGTCATGTGAATGAGAACAAAAGGCCACTCCTCGCTATAGTAAATAATTTTGTAATTATTCGAGCTGTTTGGAATAAATGAATACGACTAAAGCGCACATTCCAACTATGCAATAAAAGTAGCGAAATGTTTATGGGTGAATAATTCTAATTTGCATATCTGCATTTTGCATGCAGTCGACATGTCGGCTCATTACGTCATTAAAAATTCAACTGCTCTGTGCACCACAATGGAATTAGCATGAAAAAGGCGAGTGGGAATCCGCTATTGTCAATTCATGTCAAGAGGGTGACCTTTTGACCTCATTCGCGTTGCCACACCTGGCTGAGAGCCTTTTAATCAAAAATTTCGCTCAGGTACAAAGCTCAAAACACTTGGGAAACAATCGAAACCTCGCTCACTAACTATTAATCATATGTATAATTACATAGCTATATACTAGTACGATATACTACTAGGAGTAGAATGGAGACAGAATAAAGATTCGTTTCTATGCAAGTAGCCTGTACGTTAGTTGAGCATATTAGTAATGCTGCTATTCGTAGCCATTGTGATAATATAATGTGTGTCGGTCAGTCGCCGGTTGGCTGTCTGCCAAGGAGAAAGATCGAAAGAAGAATCAACCGATTCCTAGAAGCGAATTGTGTGCCAAAACCAACTCCTTTGAATCGAAAAGGAAACGAATATGAACAATTTAAGATACCACGTGCTCAGTCTATATATAGACCAAGTATCTACGGATGAATTCGTACAATCTTAACAATTACGCAAACAGTGAATGCGTCCAGCGACGTCAATCAAATTCATAAACAATGATCAATTGCGAGCAACAACCGATGCTGGGAAATCCTGCATGATTAAACACCCAGGGGAATGACGAGTGCGTGTTATTGGGGGGCCTCGATGCAGCGACGGTAGCCGTAACTAAACTATATCAACGGTGCATAAATATTTACGCGTCATCCCTCACCAATGTCACCCGCCCGCATGATTATAGACTCCATAAGAGATGGGATGGCGGGAGTAAGGAATCTATTTGCGGAATGATCTCATGCACGGCCTGTAATTACGCCAGAGATATACAAGTAGATCAGAAAACTCACCAAGCATTCTGCGTGCGTTTTATTTCTAGGAATATTTTCCAGGAGTTTTTTTTTAAATCCATGGGGATGCACACGTGCGGGGGTTTTATTTATTTTTTTTGCTTTTTGCTGTTGAGCACACTTACCCGTGAGTGATGCCTTCGATGTCATTCGCTCCTTGGTAAGCCTTGAAGATCTGCACCAGCTCGTAGTTGGTTCGGATAGGGAAGTCCCTGCCAGTGAGGTTTAGGAAGTACTTCCACTTCTTATGTTTCAACAGATCCCTCATGCAAGCGATTTCCGCGTCCATGACCGAGACGTGACCCCACGTGACTGCGTGCGAGACAGTCGCAAGAGCAACATTGTCAAAGCAGCTGGCCATGTTGGACAGCGACTCGTGCAAGCCAGGAGACTTGGCGTCGACGTGAATGCAGTAGTAGTTCTGAGGCCTCCAGATGGCTCGCAGCAGATGCTCCGTCTGCTTGGCATTCTCGTACGTGATGATGTTGAATGCAAGCGGGAAGTCGCGCTCGTCTTCAGTCACGACGTGGTCATGGTAGCCCCGCGACTGACGAAAATTGGGGCAGTCGTTCGCCAGGGCCTTGAAGTCCTCCTGAACGAGACTGTCCTCGTGGTGACAGGTTTCAAGACCACTGAGCGCCTGAAGCACATCTTCCTCGCCTTGGAAGACGCCGTAGCAGTCTACCTCCTGCGGTAGTTCGTCGGGGGTCAGTCTGATGACTTGGCGGCGAAGGGGTTCTGGGGAGTAGGTGTGGAATTTGGGGCATGGGTCGCGGCGGTAAAGCACAACTTGGTGTTGCACTATGAGCATGAGCAGACACAAGCACACGATCAGGAACCAAGTTGAACGCCATAATCGACGCAGACTGGACCCGATCCGCCGCCGCCAACCGGGATGGGTGCCTTTGTTGGGCGTCAGCCGCCAGCTGGCAACGCCCCCCGGTCGCAGCAGACCTAAGGTCCGAGACGGGGCCACTCGCCATGAGAGATCACTGCTGTCCAATTCCTTGTGGAACGTATGAGTGAGCAGAGCCGGGCCCTGTTGAGCATCCGAAGGGACCGTCATGTCTGCTTCGGTTCCCTCTGAGGAGAGAAATGAATGCAAAATTCAAATGTGATGAAAAAGACCGGTGAACGATTATATAAGGGCGGTTGGTGACTCAGCGAGTGGGTCACTTACCGGTCGTTTCTTTCGGCCACGGAAAGCGAATATTGCTGGATTCTTCACTTGTGTGTTTCATATTAACACTAGCAATGTTGACAACGTATACAGGCTGAATATCCACACAGAAATCCGCTCATAATGTGCACGTGCTTATTGCACTCCAGACCAGACCTCTTTTGAACAGACAGCTTGTTGGGGCAGCCCGCACATCCGTTTTTCACGCTGCGCCAAGTTGCTCTGAATGCGCCTTTTATGAGCGAAGAGAGAGGGCCGAGAAGCACACACACACACACACTAGACTGGCTGCTGCACACCGCTAGCGGTCGTCGCATTGATTTCTGAGTCATTCGCTGTTAAAGCATACAGCGCTCTAGGCTGCAGACCGATCTGAGCCCAAGACAGCGGTCAGCTAGTGGCCGCAGTGCACGGGAGGATGGGGAGAGGCCGCGGAGGGATGCTCTGTACGAAGGTCAAAGGTCAATCTGCACACAGTGCACACCCTGCCGAATGATGCACGCGGAAAACACATGCACGCATGCACGTGACGTAATGACCCAGAAGGGATGACTCACGACATGTAAAATGCATGCGAGAATGCATTTGTGAGGCGTTGTATTACAAGTGTCATGTATCTAATCCAGTTTGGCTAAAATAATATGGGTGATACAAGGGTATTAAACAGTGAGCAATGCGCCCCATAAGTAGTACGTTGTACAGCAGGCGCGTCACTTCAAATGCATTGCGTGGGGCGAGTGAATAAAGGAATTAATAACATTTTAAAATATATCGTCATCGAATGCATGTTTCCTAGCAAGTGGGGTTAGTCAGTGAGAAGGCCAGCGATCGCATTATGCACGAGGGATCTATCAACAGCTGCATGCAAGAGACACGGTCGTATCAGGCAGCGATAATTACCCACGTGTGATGAATACACCTGGCATTCCTCTTGATTGCACCTTTTGTCGGCACCAATTGGCCAATTTGAACAACAATCCACGGAAGAAATATGTTGACGCATGGTTGCAGCGGGATCGAACAAAGTGCCGTCAATTGGCACCGTAATTAAAGCAAAATATAAATGGGAGCTTCGTGCTGCAATTAGGTAAATTGACTCTACTCACACCTCAAGCCTAATCCCAGAAGGAAGTGCCAATTAGGTGAACATATAATTAATTATTCGTGACAAGAATTTGCCGGCAGTACCAATCACCATGTCATTGCAGTTTTATAATATTAAAGGCATTATAGCATGCATTCGACTATATTTATTTCAGACGGAGCAGTTTCCACGTATTCTAAAACTGACATATCGCCTGTGCTGATATGCGGGTTAATCGTCTGTGCTGATATGCGGGTTAAGCAGGAGAACTCGCGTGCCTTGTGGATCCGAGCTCATGCAATTAAACGTGACAGTTCATCATCGTTGCTGCTGGTATACCCTCTTCTTCGGGATTCAAATAACAGCATCAATACAATGGGTATACTAATATGTACACGCACTCAAAATATATTAGTATATTTTTATACTCCAAGCCCATGGAAACGCAGGCACACAATTCTGCATTCAGCGAGGTGAATGAATGTCAAGGTCTTTCAACCCGTGAATGCAAATATTTCAGGTAAAAATCAGACTTGGATAGATGTCCCACATCCACGCTGAGCAAATAAGTACATCAAGTGCAAAAAGCGAGAGGTGCCCACAACCCCAGGGAGAGAAGCCCGCCGTTGGGGGTTCTACGCTCAGCTCTATAGCCACCCCCTAAATCTCGATTCCTGGACACATTTTTTCTTCTCTGAGCGTCGCTTGCTTGAGACCAGAGCATAGTCAACATCGTAGCTATGGACAACAAACAAATAATAACTTTCCTTGCTCAACGCATAAGGCATATAATATACATATATACCGATTGCAAGCGGGTAACTAATCGTTTGTATTAATGATACACGTGTAATGTATAGCAATCAGTGATCACATTCACCTGCGTATTTAGGCAGCGTCTCCCCCTTCACGTTCCTTCGTTCTGCAGAAGCACAAATGATCAAAGGATTAACGCTCTGGATGTCGGCCAAGGGATCAACCTATGACCTTCGTGTTTGGCCGTCGATTCCATAGCAGAGCTCTTGATCGGAATCAAGTTATAAAAGAATGTCTGTTGGTTTACTAGGGTCGTATTGCACAATAGTATGTTTGATTAAGGACTTGTGGTGATCTTATTGTGGTGATCTTATTGATACAGTTACTATGCCATGTAATTAATGGTGTTGTATTGTTGAGTGGCGATTTAGCCGCGATACAGACTTCATCTATCAGTCGATTCGTTTACCACACAACCGGGGCACTCATCTCTCCTCCGACAAGAATTTTTATGGTTTAGGTAAAGTCCCCATTAAGGATGGTGCGTGTAAAATTTTCCACCTTAAAATTCCGTAATTACCTATCTACCTGTTTAGTGGAACGACCGGTTAAATTAACAAGGAAGCCCTCGACGACAGACCAAGAACTAAGAAACCACATGCATGTACCAGCATGATTTATGTCAGGTGTGCTTCACTGATTGCTGAGGACTTTTTTTTTTTTTTTTTTTTTTTTTTCGCGGATAACAAAAGTAAAAGCACTACGTGCTCTCTTCTTGTTTGTTTGTTTGTACTGGAGTTTCGGTGCCTTTTGTTTCCAGAATTTTTTCTCTTTATTTATTTTTTTTTTATTTTTTATTTATTTATTTATTTTTTTTTTGGTGCTATTCGTGTACATGTATACATATTATTATAATTATAGACGCAAGTCACGCGACCTTTTGAGCATGCATGCTGATTTCTTACTGCACGCATACCAGAGATAATACTATATATACCTAATTGAAGGACATGTACATGCATTACGATAATTACTGGCAAATCGGTAGCAGACACAGCTAACCGTGAAAATATGCACAAGCAGACGGGAGTGAACTACTGTACAAAAGCTGACGAAACGATCTTGCATGGGTTGAATTTTCAAGTTTTCCGGACCAACCGCGATCGAGAAAATACAAATATTGATTATGAACGTACTAGTATACAAAAGCTAGGTGTGCCTGCGCGTGCCTGCACGCTGTGACCAAAGAGGAGGAATACTTATTCTCTCTCCATGCTGTGACTGCATAAACATGAACAGCATGTTCGATCCTGAAAATTGGATCCGCCCCATGAAAAATTGAACCACGTTCACTTATTCATAGAATCGGAGTTCCCTGGATATGTATACCAAAAGGGCCAGAGTTAGACATTGTCAAAAAAACGCTAATAGTTAGTAAAAAGGTTTATTTTTTACCATATCGCAGTGACCATGGATAACTTAATTTACATAAAACGATGTCTACACATTCAGAGTGGCCAACATCCGGTCGATTTACATTATTATGTAATAAGCAATACCAAAGTCCGGATGCTTAGCCAGGTATTCTTTAATGTGGTCAACTGGCCCTATCTCGCGTTTGCAGTGTGTGTGTACTTCATTCGACCGCTTCGTAAATCAGAGTCATAAATAATAAAATAAAATAAATAATAAAAAATAAAAAGTCATAAAAGAGATCCGCTCACTGTCCGTTTCACACGAATGGTCCCGCCTCGTGACCACCCGAAAATGTCTATTACAGTATACTTGTACAAGTATATAAGCTGCGCCAGACTTGTTAGTTTATATTTTTAAGAGAATATGCATCCAGCCAGAACATACATAACTTAACATACTCATGTAGGTACATGTTTAGTAGCAAGCTGTAGTACCCATTAAAACTCCCGCAGCGAATTAATTGAATGGTAAATCTAGAATGGAGTCTTAAATGAGCACTTGAGGCCATTAAATCCGTGCTTTGTAGGGCAAAAGATCGGCATGGTAGTTGGTCAATTGTTTAACGATCAACCATTAAATCATTCTTGCACCTATAACACAGTCAATCAGCCAACTTACTTGCTTGCAATGAAATGCCATTGTGAATTTCCGGTTGCTCGGCACATTCGAGACCCGTTTTCATTTTAGTGAATACCACACAATTCCGCTGCATAAATATCACACACAAAGCAAGATTAACTTGTATTTGACTCGGATTTGAGATTCTTCTGGATCGTGTATTTACGGCGAAGTGTTCAGTGCTGCTGACATTTGTATATAATATACCAAACGTACAGGCGGGATGACACATTGGAACCTCCCTTATACCTGATACCCGTACTCGTAAACTGATTAGCTGTACGTCACTCTGATTAGCACATCCACTGATAACACCCCCTCTGCTCTCGATTCCTACTCGAAAGGCAATTTAGCTCATGGTCCGAATACTGTGCTTTGGGAGTATAGACTACTTCACAGTTTCAAGGGTGCTAATACCATCCAGGCTTCCGTTGTAGTCCTCGTTCAAGAGCCGTATCAAATGGGTCTATTTTGGGGCAATTTCATAGAATGATGAGATGTCGCATACTTTAGTAATTATACTAATGGGCGGGGCCCATTGGATGACTATTGAATATACAGACATGTGCTAATGATGTACTTTCCCCATTCAAATCGATATCAAGGTCAAAGGTTAAAGATTTATATACACCGCAGTTCCGGCATGGTCGACGCCTGATACTCAATCTGATTGCGATCGCGTATACAAAATAATGATTATCATAATTGGGGCAATGTTATCAGCAGCACACCTTTGGAATGTTCTGCCTTTCTCTCTTTCTCTTTCTGTCTCTTTTATTATGTAAGTCTGGTGTTCGGAAAATCCAGGTGAAACTCATCAACGAATATTCGTAATTGTAGGTATGCACACAAAGAATGAACGTCATTTTCATGTTCAACTTCCAGTGCTTCATTTTAAATATATGAGACACCTTTAATGAGTGGGTTGCAACGGCACACACAGGAGTGCCCCCCACACGCCCCCCCCCCCTTCCAAGAAAAAAGAAAAAAGAAAAAAAGAAGTATACAAATTATCAGAGCACGATATGCATAGATCTTCTGAGGTGGGGGGGGGGGGTCATAAGGTTACGACAACATTTGGGGCATAACTAATATTATTCACCTAATTTCCATAGCATGCATGATAGTGCGCATCATTTATCATTTACAGCACAACAAATTAAAACAACAATGCCCATAATCAATCTGCTCACTTTGAAATAGAATCAAACTCTGTCAAGTTTCAAATGTGATTGCTTGGCAATTAAGAGACAAACTGAAGAGGCGTGATAGGTTGCTTCTGTGTGCCGTCAAACAATCGCTCTTATAATTGCCATCTATATTCCGCGGAGATGACGTGTAATACTATATTGTTGACGAGGCAGCAACTCCTCAGTCCTCACATCAATGCAGGACTCCGCTTCGTCGATCGAAATCAATGATCCAGAACATTGGATTTTGTTGTCTTCATTTGAGCAGCTGTCACATAGACCAGGATTATCCTTTTTTATAGACGTGAAGCGATTAATCAGTGAGCATAATTCCACAAGTTTATCTGGGCCATTGACTTTGAATCAAGGCGAGTAATTGGCCCGGTTAATTAGATTTTTGTGATCGTATTAGTTTGCCTATTATTGACGTCACAGGGCAGGGACGGAATCAGAATTATAACTATTTATGAGAGTCCTTTATTGAGACCCATGGCCCATTCATGAGCCTCTTCTAGATCATTCAGTGCCTTCGTCGTGATTTACAATTTATTTAATTGAGCATCCTCCACGTTTTGGCTTATTAGAAAACAAGCTGATGATGACGGCAAATCAATTTGAATTCTGCTTATTCTCAGCTCTTAAGCTGAGCAACCCAAATGTGACCCAATCAGACCATCATTATACAGGCAATCGGTATATTCTGTCTGTCCCTTCATTTTGCTAGTTGGTCTGATCGTCCAAGTCCATTTACTAAGCGATTGCATCCCACTCACTCCCTGTTCGGATGTGCGTGTGCGTTGTTGTTAAATAATATATTATAAATAATGTAAGTGTGTGTTCGTTATACCTCGCACCCAATCTGAGTGAGTGCCTACACGTTGCACATAATGATACAACGTACTGCTTCATTATGCATGTCTGGCCAATGCGTGTGAATTTGTTACCACCCTCTGCCCCAAAAGCAGTGGTGCTCGAGTTTCTGTTATGTACACCGTAAAGGGCGGTGACGCTAGCTGAGGTCATATGCCTCATTTAGTTATATCATTTTTGTGTTCCTCTTACAATAGCGCTAATTCTGTTATATCAACTTGCTGCATGCACACTCACGTTCAATAGCCATTCAATGGTAGCCAATAATCATGTCCATCATACATCTTAACTATGACTACCCTGCTAACATCCAACACTCTTAGCAACCAATTCAATAGACTGAATAGAACTCAAAACCACCCAGACACCTCTACTTGCAAATGCATTATGGAATTTATTAAAGGGATGGGGAACTAAATTTTAAGTGATGTTCTATTGACTCATAGCACCAATTGATAGCATTCCGTGCCAAAAACACCATGCCTGGATGCAAGCGTAAGGAAATAATGCATTCCGAATATCGGGGTTAGCATTGCGCTTATGGGAGAATGGCTTCCATTGCGAAGTATAGGAGGCAAACGTCAGCTGATGGCTTGGTTTGGCTGATGGCTGATTGGTTCCGTTCTCCTCGTGAAGCTATCGATTTCAGCCAATCAGAGCAGAGCATGTTCGCCATAAAAGGACATCTTTGTTGTTTACGAAACGAAAGCGCATGCGTGGTGCACTCTGGCTGACCTTTTTACTGTTTCAGGATGAGAAACATGGTAGGTGTCCTAGAAAATCGCTTGTTAAAATAAGAAAAATAGCGGAAATTTTTTTTTTTTTCGCGCCTGACTGGTGGCAAAATGATTATTCTATCTATTTCCGAAAAGAAAATAAAAAAATATCCAAGGGTTTAGTTGCAAGACACGCTGATATGACGAGGCCCATTGTAACAGATGGGGAACTCGGTGTTTCATCACAGCTGCTGACGTCACGCCTAGTTAGCAATATATCGCCCGCGAAATCGTTAGCGATGATATTCCTTGTGTGGGCCAGGCATAGGAATCATTTATGGTGCATCAAATAACGACTCAAAGTCAATTTTTAACCAGTTCTCCCTCCCTTTAAAATGCGAGACTGATTTGTTGTCAATACTTGGCTCTTTGGAAATTGAACAACTTTTATTTTTCACCTGCACTGATTAGGCTGATCTCTCTCACTGAGTTTGGTTTTTCTTTCTTTCATTTTTTTAATATCTAATATATCATGTAGGAAATAATAATTATGAATCAAACGGAATACGTTTGTTTTTCTCCGTGTCCCGGCCACGATAGATATTTCAGTTTTTTAGAAGTATTAAGTTGAAAAGGTTCGACGTCTTCGGCCACATCACTTGTTTGACTCACAAAAACAATCGTTCAGGGTAATGAAGAAGTGAGAAGGAGATGACGACCAAGAAAGAAAAGGACTTACAAGTTACAACATCAAAGAATGTGCTGAGATGAGGTTGGGCGAGTCTCAACGCATGTTTACCAAGGAGCACAAATGTTGGAGAGCACTCAACAACGAGCTCCTGTGTCTCCACAGGGATCTAATGGCTAGGTAAGACGGATTTCCTCACATTACTCAACATCTAAGTGGAGGAAAATCTTCCCAATAAAATGGCACCAGGCCTGGAGGTCGAAGAAGAACGGCAATCGCCAAAGTCGTGCAATCTATCGTATAATGTATCTGTTCTAAAATAAAGCAGACAGCACATGTAGCATAACGAGATAGCCACTGCTGTCTGCCACCGCGCTCTCAGACATAAACACAGACGTGAGACTCCACCGAGAGCTTCAACCGTCCGGAAAACAAGACTGAAAACGAACTGCGAGACAGGAGCTCAAGACTACAGGACACCACCGGAGATACAGAGATGCCATCCAACGTCTTGGTGAATACGAGCGTTATGATCACATGTAAATATGACTACATTTGTGTATAGGGGTCGTTAAGCCAGAGACTGCAACTACACTCGCGGCTGCAATGATACCAGGGCATGTGAATATTGAAAATATATTCCTTAGTGCCGCACATCCATGAACTCTCATATAGAACTGCGACAACATACAGGGATTGAGTGAGAAATGGTTTAAACCGACGAAATAAACGTCATTGATTCTGTTGTTAATAACTGCGATGAATTTGATTCATCCAAGTTATTGTTAATAATTAATATAATATATTGTTGATGACTACCGTTTCCGCGCGAAATCCAGCATGACTGAGCTCACCATCCAGCACCGCACTGTTTGTTTTTAGAGACTTGAGGTTATCGTTGGTTCATTCAAATACATGTGTAACATGCCGAGATGAAGATGTGCAGACGGGCTGTACATTTACCTGTAGAAATATTTCGACAATTAAGAAATATTAAATGATGAGATCAGGAAGATGATTGGATTGGAAAAATAAGGTAATAGGTAAGACTGCGACGGTAGGGATGGATATATAATTGAAAGGGGAGAGAGTATGGATACATGAGGAGAAGGAAGTTGGAGGTGGAGCCTCTGCAATAACAGGAATAGGTGGGAGAGGGCGCTCAAGGTACCGTTGACTAAACACCACCAAAGCGGACATGCGAGCAGTGATGCGATCAAAAAGATGTGTACAAGCATTACTATATACGCATGTTCTACGAGGATTAATATTGCTAAAGATTAATAATATTTTTGGTATTCTACACTATATCGGAAATAAATTCACGTTGATGAATTAATCACGAACGAAAAACTCTGATAACATTTCAGACCATTATCTGGACGAAAAGTTGCATAACCTCAAATCACCGCAAATCATCTACCAATGAAAAGCAGCCAATGTTACGCTAACAAAGCTCTGTTTATTATTGTTAATGATACTTATCTGAAAGAGTTTCCGAGAGAAAATCCAGGAAAGGTAACTACATGGCTTTGCCAATTTTGGTCTTGAAATTAGCTAGGTTGGAGGGAAGCCCCGAGATAATGAGAACAGCCCCCGCGGCGGATTGCCCCGCCCTGTCTGCTTAATCCGTCCGTGCTCTTAGGCAGGGATGGCGAGTAACGAAGAGGCTCACTTCGCATTCATAACGCATTTCGAAATCTCACAATCTTATCGCATACTACAACGGTGTACATTATGCGTTGACCCAAGCACAAAAAGTAGGTTTTAAATTGCATGAGTTGAGATCACGCTAATCTCACGCTTAATCCCCCCCCCCCCACCGGATCAGAATGTCTCATAGGTGTTCATCCCAGACAAGTGCACTAAAAATAATGTGTTTATCCTTAAGACAGAAATCCCACATCCTACAAATAAAACCTACTGTAATAATAATAATTATAAATAAGCACAATTCCATTCACAAGGGGCACATATGAGTTTATTTGGTAAACTTTCAGAAATCTTAAGCACATTCATCATTCACCCGTCGTTCAGCCCTCACTCAAAAGAAAAAGAAAAAAGAAACAAAGCTCTGTACATCTTCAGGACAGCATAAAAATCGACTCCATCATTCAGCAGAAAACGCGTTCACACAGAAAAATCGTTGCATCAGGACGATGATGATTGTGACGCATCCATGCTCTCGTCCAGTGACGTAGCGGCAGTGGGAAGTTCAGGCAAACAGCCGTCCTTTGTGGGGTCATACTTGAGGTCAGGGTTCAACTCCTGCTGAAGACCCAGGATGAGGAGTCGAAGGTCTTCTCTCTTGTGTTTCGCTTCTGATTCTTCAAACCAGTTGCTGAGGTTCATCGGGATGCCGTAGTCTTTTATTGGGCTCTGGAGAAAAAACGCAAACGCAATCAGACATTTGTTTTTGTAGCTGTACGCAGAATATTGGCTTGAAGAATTCTGCGAAATTCAAAACAACAAACACATGTCTACTTTCTACTTTCTAAATCAAAAGTTCACTAAAGTTTTTTTTAGTTCCAATCAGAACACAAATAACCGCTACCCACAAAGATCACAGATTCACAGAAAAATTGAAAAAAAAAAACGCCAATTTTGCTGCCAACAACTCACCCTGAAGAAGCACTCAACATATTGCAGGACATAAATGCCACAGTCGCTGAAGTTGGTCTGCTGGGGGCACTTGGGGTTGGCCCCTCGCATGTTGTCCTTATCATAGAGCCTCATTCCCTCAGTTGAACCTTTCCTCATATTCCACTCGGTCTGAATATACCTAATCACACAATTATCAAAACGATTATTAACATAACGAAAAAACACCTACTCTCTCAAAGTTCTCACAACTCCAGATCGCCCCAACCCAGATAAGGAATCAAAGATGAGAATACATGGCCTGCAACACGCAACAATCGATAGAAGGTCACGCCACAACAGATCGCTTACTGTTTGGCGATATAAGTGCTAGATTTCAGTATTCGTGCTGCAGCTTTTGCCGCTGTTTTTGTTTGTGCCGGGGTCTTTGGCTTTTCTTCTGCTGCTGACTCCTGACTCCCTTCAGATGACTGAAGCGCTGCTTCGGTGCTTTCAGACGTTGACTGAAAAAAAAAAAGAAGAGGAAATGGAATCAAATGATTTACACTGATGCCACAATGAATGATCTTTAATAAGAACAGAAATTACGGAACGTTTAAAATAAGGATATCTCTCACATTTGAAGCAGGTGTACTGGTAGAGTCCTGTTCCTCCTTGACAGTTTTGGCTGCCACGATTGGCTTCTGAAGCCAAGGGAAACAGATGATGGCCAGATACCAATGAGCACTGTGGACAAATAGCAGAACATCACGCAACCGTCAATCAAACTGCTCTCACCTTTCATTAATGGGAACTATGATGAAATCCTTGCTGAAAATATCAACATGCCGCGTCCATGTCTTCACACGGCTGTGCCTTCGCTCAGGCAGACTGTTGCGAGGAAGAGAAAAACAAAATCGCAAATGTTGCTGAGAGAAAGAGCGAAGAGTGAGTACCTCATGTTCGCCTGATCCTCATTGGTTTGCCTCCGCGACTGTTTCTGCGTCAGACGTCGATAGAAAAAAGAACTGAAAAGGTGCGTTTTCTGTTGCTGTTCTTCGGACAACATTTCCGTAAACACGTATCTGGAAGAAGAAAGAAATAGAACCACAGAACGCAAATCACACAGCACTCACTTCAAGTAAAAATCAATGATGACATCATTTAGGAATTCTCCTTCATTTAAACAGAAGAGATCTTCATTGGTGACTGAAATGCCACCGGTGGCAGGGGGAGGGGGGTACGTGAACAACCTGCAAAGAAGCAACGTCCAATGAGAGAGCAGCACCACAGACAGCACCAAACCCACTTGACGATCGGAGCATTGAAGGATGCCTGGAACGGAGAAGGGGATCTGCTGCGATCCATGAGCTCCTCCTCTTCCCCTTCCTCCATGGAGTCAGCCGGAGCGTCACTGTTGCCTGCCAGCATGGGCGGCAATAGCTGAGTAGACACCAGTTGAATCTGACTACCTCCGTCTTTGGCTGGCGTCACAAGCAGAGAGAAGGCGTTCTGCAGGAGAGTCTGGCTGTTGGCTCTGCTCTTAGCCAGCTGCAGCCGGCTCAGCTGCTGCAGGCCGCCACTGCCGCCCCCACCCCCGGACTCCTCCATCAGGCACGCTATGAGCCGCTGGTCCGCATCAGCGTTGGTCATTTCATGCAGGAATTCTTGTTTGCTGAAATCCTCACAGATCAACATGCAAATCTGACGGAACATCATGATGTTTGATTTGGTCATGTCGTCCACAATCAGAATGATGTACTTGTGACACTCGGCTGAGGAGGAGAACGTCGTTGTGAGCGACTGGTGATCACAAAAGCACTTACATTTGCCGCACGGATCAAAGTACGGCTCTTTTCCCGCCTCCAATTTGCACCCTTGTCGGATTTTCGCTCCGCAACCCCCTGTGGTGTGCAGAAACAGAGTGGTGGACTTTGTCGTCATGCAGGCGTCAATCTTCACCACTTCTGTCGTGGCTAATACCATGTTAAACTTTTGCTTATCTATAAAACATAAAAAATTATCAAAAAACAAAAGCATAAAACATTCACCCAACCGACCTTGGGCAGTGAAACGAATTTGGAAATTTTCAACAGAAATATTAAGTGGATCTGCCTCTCTTGAACGGAGGGTCCCAATCCGAACAGAACGAAGTTTCAATTTCACTTCAGTCTTGCGGGTGACTTTCACCGCTTCAGCTGGACTTTGAGGAGTGATTCTTGCAACTTTCAATGCCTGACCATTCTGTAACAACAAAACGCGTATGAAACAACAAAACTAAAAAAGCAAAATGTATAAAATCTGACCTGATCTTCTGCTTTCGAGATACGGCTGAGCGCTGCCTCTCCCAGACACTTTGGCGTAGATGCTGCGCTGGAGGGCTGAGAGGGAACACTGCCCTCCTGCTCCTCATCATCGGAAGACAGAATCGTCACCATTTCTGTAAGAGAAGTACGAGAGCGTTTCATCAGGTTTTCAGTGTTAAAATCTCACCAGGAGCTTCTTGCTTTTTTGGCGCTCTGCCAGCAGGGCGGGCGGGGGTTTTCCTCAAGGAGGCCACTTTCACCACACGCCCGTAGAATCCTTGCCGAGTGACGACTTTTTGCCCCGTGTCCAGCTTCATGACTTTTTCTGGATTTTTCTCAGGAACAAAATATCTGGGATTGTCAGGAAGTTCCTTGTGACACCCGTCACATGTGTTGTAATCAGCTGACATATTTCCACAGTGATTGCACACGGCATATTTTCCTTCCTCACTCTGTGTTGAAGATGAGAAATTCATGATGAAAATGTGACGCAGGAGAAAATCGAAACACGTACCGGCTTGAGGGTGCGTTTTTGCGACACCTTTGAATCGGACGATGATTCTGAACCTGTTAGAAATAAAGTGAATGAAATGTTCCTTTTCCTGCGCTGAATAACCAACATACTTTGAATGACTTTCTTCTGGATCAATTGGCGAATGGGCGGCCTACAAAAGATGAAACACCGATACAAAACCATCAAAGCAGGGCAGTCAATCTAGACATGGCAATTATGAGGAAACAAAAATAGATACTGCTCAGATAGTTGATATTTAAAATAAGTTAGCCTTTGACCCTCTACGATTGAATACTGTAACTTAAGAATCATGATCTCACCTAGCCAGAGAATCTTTGCCAGATGGAGAAGTGACCACTTGACCATTCATACTGACCACCTGAGGGGAATGGGTCAAGACTGGGTCAGCCGGAGTTCTAAGAAAGAGACACCATCTGATAACAAGGCCGAGCAACTACATGCATCACTCACCCTGCAACTCGCTTCCTGGAATTTCCACCACCGCGTACCTAGAAAGAGAGAATTAAAGGAAAGGATGAATATCCGTACATCAGTGATCCATTAGGTAGCGAGGGTGTTCAGTAGTCTCCGTTATCCGTGTTTCAGCACGGTTTAAACACGAATAATGAAAAAGAGAAGAGTCAGTTGCAAGTGCACAGCCACTCCACACACAAACGCTGCTCAATGAAGCTGAGCAATGTCAATTACAATGATAACTCAATGATAACACCCCCACAATGTCAACATTGTACTAATTCTCCCTTTGTTTAAAATAATCAAAAATATATGCCCTTGAATTTTGTCAGTCATCATGAAAAAGTGACGTAACCATGCATTGTTGACTATCTCCTTCAGGGCTTACTACTGCAACACGTATACGTGGCGTCTTTATGTCTATTACAGTTTTCGTATAAACCACAAACAGCGCTGCATTACATGCCTTTCTCGCCCAAGAACCATGTTTGAAATTAAGTGTACAGTGTAACACATAATACACATTGCATCTCAGGCTGCAACTCATGCCGTTGGAGCAAAATATCCTATATGCAGGCGGAGTGTGGCCTTAGCGCTCAAAGCGTGTGCCAGGTGCATGCTGCCGTGTTGGCCTTTATTCGCGACACAAATCATTCGGGGTCAAGCGCATAGGGCCGTAGTATAGGATGACCCTGAAACATTTTGTGTGCATCTGATTAGAAGAATATTGTAAAAGTTCCATGCAGCGCAAAAATTTCCTGTTCTTCAGCAGCAACAAGGATATCCAGTATCCCCCATAAAGCACTATTCACCCAGCCTTAAAAAATTACAATTTAGTGTTATTTTCATTGCAACTTACAGGAGAAGATGTGAGGGAAGTACTGACCAGCTGTTTAGCTGTGAAATAAAAACAATAATTATGAAATGAAAATCAGAAAATCAGAGCTGACCATCGGCCGCAGTCGGTTTAACACGGAAGAATTCACCGTCCCATTCTCCCAGAAGCTTCCTCCCTCCCCCGTAGTTGATGTGATATTCCTGACCAACCACCAATTCGGACTGATTGAGCGAAAGCTGAGAGCAATCAACCATAGTTTCGCCAGGAGTCACAGGCTTCCTGGCTGCAGATGCAGCTGCAGCCTCAGCCACCGAAGCTTTAACATCCGTTTTTGGCATTTTCAACTGCACTGTTCTGGGAGAAGGGCTCGTTAATCGCGTGGGCACCACCATTCTAGGTTGAACAGCGGTCTGTTGCGGAGGTAGAGTCGTTTTAGGCCGCGCAGTTTTCTGACGTATATGAGCACGCACAGAGACAGAGGACGGCTGGAGAAGAGTCATGCGAGGAGAGGAGAGCCGAACATTCGTCTCCATGCTCGCTTCCTGGTTGAGTCGCTGCAAGACGGCTGTTTCCTTAGGGTTCGAAACATCCAGCGACTGCAGCACTTGCTGCGTGGCCACGGAGACTGGTGCTCCGACACTCTTAGGCCGAATACTAGTCTGGATCGGTGTCCGGGGTCTAGGGGTGGTGAGTACTTTGGTCAACGGCTGCTGCAGACGGATGCCTTGAGTAGCCGGCCGAACAAACCGCAGAGGACTGGAGGTAGATGCGGAGTTCTGGGCCGCCGGGTGATAGATCACCTTTGGGCAAAATAAGATTTTAGCAAGGTGACTTAAAACTTATGCAAGACCATACCAGTGTGTTATGTGGACTAGGTGATGATGATACACTCTGAGCTGACAACACAGGCACAGCACTGTTATAGACAGACAAGGGGATGAATAAAAAGGTAAATAGCTAAGCAACAGACCTTGAAACCACGCTCATGCTGGTCGAAGCTGCTTGAGATTGCGCCTGGAGGATGGTGGTTACATTAGACGGAGCCACGACGGCATTGGCCAGTTGTTGCTGGGGAGCCTGCCACTGTAGAATCTCTGCGACCTGCGCCTGGCTGACGGTCGACTGAGGAATAGAGGCGGAGACCACCTGGGAATGCGCTGCAGCGATCTGCAGAACCAGAAAATAATAAACGACTGAAAGAAAAAATGCGTATCCCGGCTGACTTGAGTAGCAGAGACGGGCAATTGCAACTGAACATTTCCCACAACGGAGGTGAGGCCAGTGGAGGGAGCAGCCGACAGGATATTTGTCTGCACAGCCGAAGCAGCTTGAATCAGACCTTGAGGATCAGCTATTGTGCCTTGCACCACGATCGGCTGGCCTTGCGCAAGGCTTCCTGGCTCCATGCTTCTTCACTGGGACAACTGAAAGTTGAATCGGCATTCAGTTAATTTGCAACAACAACAAAAAACAACTATCAATTACGGTTCTGAAGCAATGACCCACATCATCATGATGAATATTAGTGAATATTTTGATAATCCCTATTGATGTGTCTTGCATACCTCTGAATGAAACTGAGAGTTCCAACAGAACAGGCAAAAACGAGGGAGATTGGAAAGCAGAAAGAGAATCCAGGAGGGTGTCCCTTGAAAACCAGATAAAAGCTGCAGACAAAATATCTGCCAGGGTCATATGTAACGAGACGCACCAAAATGAGTCACTTGTTGCAAAAATTAAAAATTCCCTTATCTAATTCCAAGTTGTAGCAGAGTCAATCTCTAACAGATGTAATAAACATTCAATAATCTCCAATGGTGGTTAAGTTACAGCCATTAGTATCAGTGAAAGTGACAAACTGTCAGGAAATTGAAAGCTGAGAAAAATGGGAGTTAAAAAAGGAGTAACTCTGAAAGAACTCTGTTACCATGGCAACGCATGTGCTGACATGGAAAAAAAGTGCCCTGAACATGCTATTGAGCATAAAATCGCTCTTTGACATTGTATTTTGACCAAACCCAAGTTCATTTTTGGGATTATGACGAAATTTGGCTTCTAGTAATATCTTTTTAATAGTTGTTACGACGTTATGAAAAATGGCGATTATTGGTCAATATTACTTCTTGACTAACTTTGCTTGCTGTTGGAAAACTCACTTTTGTAGAACAGTATTATTAAATTTTAATAATGTACTTAATGGCTGGTGCAATGGATAGATCTTGATGCATCTAGATCCACACAAATATTTAAATCACCAAATTTGACGATAGCCTTGTTTTCATGTTGCTCCCAAGCTTCAGAATTTGTGACAAACAACTCATTTTGGTGTGCGACGTCACATATACAGTGTGGGCCAAAAGAAATCTTCTACCCCATGTTAAAAACAAAACACTAAAATTGGCTAAAATGTATATATATTTCTAAAAAAATTACTGCCTGGTATGGATTGACTGTTATTCTGCACCCATTTATGCAAAGATATCATAGAAAAAGTGCATTTTTAATGAGACAGGAGCATTTAAATGTGAGTAGTGTGTGATTGCAAAAAGATTTTTTTTGTGAGCTAAATCAGATGAGCCGATGTACAAGCATTAAGGAATATATCCTCTCTTGTATGGAGCTTTATTAGAAATTCTGGTTTATTTTAATTTTAGAAAAATAAACATATATGTCATTAGTGCTACTGTCACAACAATAACACTCTCAAATAAACAATAGTATGAGAGCGTTGCCTTATTTATGCATTCAATGAAGTTCATCCATGGTCCGGGGCCCTGCTGGCTGCCAAAAGTGGAAATATCGCGGAAAATTGAGTGCACTCTGTTAATTAAGATATATCGTATAAATGTTGATAAAATTGGATTGGAAGTGATAGGAATAGCAGCATAACATGTTAGACTAACCATACAAAGCATTGATTTCTCTTATCTTTGCCTGGTTTTTACATTGCGATATGTTTTGTAACACTTTTTCAGAAATGTGCAGCCCCATTTAAAAGCATTGAGATCTTTAACATGGAGTAAGTAAACTACTTTTGGCCCTGCACTCTGTATTCGATTATGAGATTTAATCAAAATTTTAAAATGCCAAAAATTCCTAGGAGCGGATATTTCCACAATACCCAGGCCTGCTGTCAGTGGCGGAAATACAGCCTCCAGCTATACGCGGGTAACACGGATTTCCGACTGCTGCCTCGAGGAAATGCTTCTTGACAAGCATAACCCCCCTTCACTTATAAATTAAACTCAGTTGCAAGCCTGATACACCATGCTAGACAGTGGAAATACACCTCAGAGCTAGAAGTATAAATGTCGTTGCTCCATGAGCAGATCAGTCGCCTTTCATCGACTGCCACCATCACACTGACAGCTCTGACAGTGACACTCACACTGATTGACTGACTTGGAGTTGGAAAATCATAACTTGAGAATGGGAATCATAATTAATGTCTGGATCTACGCAACAAAACCCATCGATAATTCGCAACCAGTATTATTACCAGAGGAAGAAGATTATCCCTCTATGTGCGAGTGGATGCAAATAAAGGCTGCATTTTACGGAAGAGAAGTTGAAAAATCTCTTTTTCAAAGCAATTCCATTCGCAACTCTCTCACGATGATGGCCGCTTCGACGACTTCCGGTGCACAGAGATTGCTCAACAAACAATTACGAAATAAAACGAATAAATTGAGTAAAATACTCAAAATTTGACTAAAGTTGAATGTTCTTAACAAGATCGCATCGTACAAAAGCACTTCAATAGCTGGAAATTTGTACAAAGAAAGAACAGCGAGGTGCCGCGATTCTCGCCATTCCCGCAGTGCGGCGTGCTCGTCGCTTCTGAGCATTTGGCGCCAAATCTTCTCTCAGTCGAAAAAGCACATGAGAATTTTAAGTTAGTATAGGATTTTTCTATTATAGATATGCATGTAGTTTCTTATGAATCTAGATCATGGATGATCTACTTCTCTGTATTATCACAATGAGAAGTCGGTTGATAAATCAACGCCTCTTATTTAAAGGAACCTCCGAAATATTATAACATACAAATATACAGAGTGGGTCAAAAGTAGTTTATCTACTCCATAATCGATGTTTAAGATCTCAATGCTTTCCAATGGCGCTACGCATTTCCGAAAAAGTGTTACAAAACAGATTGCAGTGTAAAATCACATAAAGATAAGAGAAATAAATACTTGGTGTGGTTAGTCTAACATGTCATGCTGCTATTCCTATCATTTCTATTAAATTTATCTCAATTAATAGAATGCATTAAATTTATCTCAATTAATAGAATGCACTCATCATTCCGCAATATTTCCACTTTTAGCAGCAAACGGGGCCCCAGGCCATGGATAAGCTTTATGCACGCATAATTAAGGCAATTAATGCTCTTGTACTATTGTTTTGTTTGGGAGCACTATTGTTTTCATTGTAGCACTAATGTTTATGTCCTGAAATCAAAACAAAGCAGAGAGTTTGTATTGAAGCACCATACAAGAGATGACATTCCTTAATGCTTGTTCAGGGGTCCATCTGATTTTGCTCTCTCCGCGATCACTCACCACTTGATTTAAATGTTCCTCCCTTGTTCAAAATATACTTTTAACTTGATTTCTTTGCGTAAATGGGCGCAGAATATCATACACAATCCATACCAGGTAGTTATTTTTTTAAGGAATAATTGATACATTTGAGCAAATTTTAAATTTGTTTTTTTTTCAGCATGGAGCAGATAAGACTACTTTTGGCCCACTGTATAATATGAGAAATAAAGGCTCTCTATTAATAGTCTTTGTTGAGAGATGTGTGGTCTTAATAAGAAAATTAGAAATTCGCCTTGAGAGAAAAGCAGATCAAGAAAAAGTATAGATCACAAAAAGTTTGACCGCAGGATATGATTACAGCAACTTGGGATTGAGCCTGTAGTATGAACAATTTGTTAAGCTTAGGTAGATATTTTATTATTTATACAGAGAAAGTCTCATGGAGGCATGATATTCTGTGGATTGTTTACAATTCGCTGTTTAGCTCTATGCATCTAGTTTAGTTATTCAATTACTCACTCTGCTCACCATTCAGGGCTGAAAAGGTTTTTTAAAATGCGGGCAAATATCTGATGCATTTAGCCTAAGCAAATAATGGTGTCTAAATTTATTGGTGATTTTCTGGAGCGTTATACCCATCAAATAATTCGCTGAATTTCAGTATTCGCCCGTTGCTTGTTCAAAAGATGAAGAAATATTTTAAAAATGAGGTAAAACATTGGAAATCTAAATTCACTAAAAACAAATGCAAATACATAACAAATATAAAATTTATTGTATAATAATTTCCTTAACACATGCAGGTAATATGCATAGCAAATAAAATTCTTCTTATCGAGAATCATACCAGAACAGTGTTATATTCAGAATGCTGTTGAAGCTCAATTCACAGTACAATAACAAATAGCAAGAAAATGAAACAGAATTTTATAAATTCACCAAAAGCGTAATTACAATTAACAAGAAATAAAATGTGGATGCTGACGGAGTTCAAGCAAAATGGATTCTTCCGATGGTTCCTGCAGACCCTCTCTGAAAACAAAAAAATTAACAAATCCTGGATATATTTCAACACTGGAGGGCTCTTAAATTAATTGTACATGTATTATTAACTAGTGAAATCGAGGAAATTAGTGGAAATATATCAGCAATATAGAAACTCTACCTGAACATTTGATGCACAGTCATATAATTGGCCTGGAAGCTGTCATGAAAATCCGAGGGTCCGTGTGAGTCTTCTGTGACTGAAATACGGGCGTGATTCCGTTTGTCCCAACGCATAATGAAATTCTGAGAAAGAACAAAACCAAAAATGATCTCTACTCTGGCAGCAGCGCTAATTGAGGAGCAAAAACATATCACTAGATTATTATTTTACAAAGCAAAAATAAGATAACAATAACCTCAAGAATGAGAGCTGTGAAGAGATTGGCACTGAAAACTACCGAAATTAACCACCAGACGATGAAGTAAATTTGTGACCACCTGAGAAAAAGAAAAGAGTGAGAGAAAGTAGGAAATTATGAAGGTCGCGACCTTGAATTACTCACTTGTTGGTATATCGCGAGTAAGCGTCAAGAAAGACATGCCAGTTGTTGACTATCATAATATCCCATAGCACCACAAGGGATGACTGCAAATTACCATACAATTAGCACAATGGAAGGAACTCAATCGAATGAAACAGAAACTGACCATCAAGTCATCAAAATTATTTGACCAATAATCCAGCTGCTCAAATGAGCCGCATATTTTTGTGTAATCGGTCCTGTAAATGATACAATCAATCAAGTGTGAACTTTGAACTATGAACTCTGACTTGTTTGTCATATTCTTGACATCTTCATAAGTAATTGATCCACGGAATAATTCCATTCCCAGTAACGCATATGAATAATACAACACCTAAAGGTTAGGATGATTTGAATAGGAGGAGACTCAGTTGAGGAGATCTCTCACCACCATAAGGCCAGCAAAGGCACGCAGATTTTTGATCAGATCAAGTAGTGTGCTGGCAACTATGAACATACTCTGGTGAGAAGAGGAGATTATTAGAAATAAAAACTGTCTCAAACCATTCTTGTTCCCCACCGAAAAAAAAAGAATTTCAGTAAAAAAAAAACCAATGATTGATTCATGCACATCAGTGAATTAGAATGCGCAATTCACTTTAAATTGGAGTGATTCCATTGAAAGGTGATTGTTAAAAATACTAAATAATAATTATATATATAATCATTAGAATAAATTGTGAAAATCAGGAGAGAAATCGCACTTTGATCTGTGTGACCACCATGCGGGCCAGCCGCACCAGAATCAGCATATTTGTAACTCGCACCAAATCCCAGAGTTCAACACCAATAGGATGATGATTGCTGCAGAATTTGAATTGCAATCATGTGATTAAAGAAACCTGCAGGGTATGAACCTTGCTGTATATGGAACGCCAAATATGATGAGATAAGCCAGCTCTATCACCTGAAATTCACAACATAAACTGATGTTGCAAAATAATCATGATAATTAAAATGCTACTCACAATTAAGACTATAGTGATGGCCGCATCAAATATATTTCCCCGATCCCAACAGAACCTCTGCCAACCTAGAGCCCAACATTTGAGACCTTGCTCAAAACCATAGTAAATAATAAACACCAAATTGAAAACCTGAGATGAAAGAATATTTCAACATTAATGAGAAACTGTACGAGTGAAAAAACGAACGCCTAGGTAGTTGTCTCTGGTGCTCTCAACGTGATCATACTCGATAGCCAGCTCAAGCTATGGAGAATCACAATGAACTATCAAAAAAGACATTCAAGAAATCCAACTTACTGTGATTATAATAACATTAATTCCAGCAACAAAACAGCCAAAGAAGACAAATTTTCGATGAGAACAAATTCTCTGCAGATGACTGAGTATTGGGTTGTCGACTGCTAACAATGGAGGTTTCTTGAAAATAAAAAATATAAATTCATACAACAACAACAAAAATAAAAAAAATTGTCAAGGAGAACAATGATCAATTCAGGTGCATTTTCAAAATAAGAAGAAAGCTTAACTTACTGGCATCTTTGCAATGTTCATATCAAGTAAGCGGAGTATGCGCTGATATTCTGAGTAAGTTAGGCTTCTGGAGGGGTGGTCATCCAACTCCTGGATAGGGGAACAAAAACGATGTCAAACAAGCCGAACAAGAATGCTGGGCGTTCACTTTTAATATGGCTTCACGAATAACTCTTTGGATTTTGATTTTCATGAACACGGATTTCAGATCATACAGCATGAGATACTGCCTGGAGAATGAAAATGGTGAAATGAATGTTCTCTCCTCAATCTTAGAAGTATACTCTGATCCCTGGAACGATGATCTGAAGCCTGTTGCCACATGCCGCATCTTAAGCACTTCAAAAGCTGCTCTCAGTGCTAAATGGCGCCGGAAAAAACTTGCTTGCATGGAATCCTGACAGAGAAAGGAAGGGAGAAACAAGAAATGAGATCAACCGATATAAATTTTAAACTCACGGTGAAACAACCTCGGAACTGATTGTAAATAACGGCAGTGAGCATATTCAATAAACAATACAGCCCTGAAGAGATAATGAATATTTTGATTTAAAATATTGATAACATTACACTCACCAATTGCAAGAAAAATTATGAAATAAATGCTGTAGAACCTGTTAACATTGTAAGCAGGCATTGTGACTGAAAATATAAATTAATGTATCAGAAAGAAACATCATGACGGCAGACGACTCACCGTCTGGATTATTGGCAGTGGTTAGAAGAACCAAGAGATTCATGAATCCCTTGTCGAGAGAACTGAAAAACGCCTTGTGCTCCGAAATGGGCTGGAAGAAACTCAAAATAAAATATGACTCCAGACAATGTCACCTAATACCTCGGATACGAATGCTTCAGTAGTCTCGTTCCTCGGTTTCTGAACACGAAAGATCACCAATGAATTGCACAGATTTCCGTTGTATGCTTACGTGAATTTTTGGAAAGAGCAGCATTCCAAAAAGAGTGAAAAAGTAAAGATGCATGAAGAGCAGAACAAGAACACTGTGAAATAAGAAAGATGAGTGAGATTAAGTTCTGTGAATAATTCAGTTTGCACCTTATGACTTGAGGCATAGTTCTCTTCAGACTTTTCACTGTTTTTTTCATAAGCGATGAGTTTTGCAGTAGAAAGTACGGTCGCAGCATTCTCCTTATCCGTATCGACTGCACAATAAATATTTTGATTTCAATGACAAGAGAATCTTCAACAGTTCGACATACCTCATGGCACAACAGACTCATAGCTGCCGTCCATTCAGCAACAGAGAAAATTATAATGACAATGTATCCCAGAAGCCATGAACTTTTCAAGGTTTGCGTTTTTCCCCTCAGATAAGACTAATAATAAATTTCAAAATTAGCAATTAACCAGTTGACTGCTTTTACCTTGGTAACGGCGTCTGTTAGCAATAATAGGAGACAAACCAGCTCCACGCTTTCTGTCACTCCACATGGTAGCTCAGGACGGGTGTTTCCCAATCTTAGATCGGAAGAGTGAGTGAGGGATGATGGAATCTCCACAAAGCCCAATAAATGAATAACGGCAATAACAAAATACACAGACCTATAAAATTAAAAGTTAAATCAACATTTTATAGAGCTATCAATTACATTACCATTGCATTGGTTTTGAGTAGTAAACTCGGTACAACTTTAACGAGGCTTTGTCAACTCTGTGTTGAATGGAACGATACTGCAAGAGAGGAGAGATTATTTTAAGTAAGATTTATTATTCATAGCCCACTGCATGAAATTAAAATTTATCACGCCATTTTACAGATTCACCAAAATGTGCCTCATCTCTAAAATAAATAGGTTTCTGTCAAGGTGTCAAACTAGAGCTTCAATTCAGAATTTGATCAGTAAAGTTTTCCCTGAAATAATATCAAGTGTATACTCACATGTATACCATCTTCAATGAAGACAAGTGCTTGTAAGATGCTTTCTGAATCTGCATTAGAAATATTAAAATCAACAATCGGCCTCTATAAACTCCTCACCTGTACAAACTTCTTGGAATGCATGCTCTTCTTCAATTGAGGAACTCTGTTGCAAATTGCATCTACGAGGGCGATGCAGGAGAGAGTCAGTGGACCGAGTGCTCAGTGCTTCATTACTTGGAGTCTCATGAGCAGAGCCATATGCTGAGGAAGGTGACCCTGTCAGCAATGGCTCATTTTCACCTTCCATGAATCACTGCAATTAATCAAGATTACATCATTAATCAGATGCATTTGTTATGCATTGTACATAAATTATATCACCCAAATTCTGCAACAATTAGTAACATTTCACAAACATAGAATTGAATTCAGGTCTCCATATATTCATATATATATATATATATATATCTTTATTCACGCACAACATGTCATAATGTGGCATACCAATGAAAAAAAAAACCAAGGAACAGGAGAAAAAGGAAAAAAAAAGGGAAAATTGACAATCTATACCGCATACTGTCAGAGCAAGTCGTATTAGCCGAAGCAGATGACGACTTATTATTAATTTAATTTGATGTCAATTAGATACCCACGCAGAGTGTCTGCAAAATATTCATTGTGTAATTAAAGAGCATTTGTTAAGCTTGTTACCAGCCCAACTCACCTCACGGGTTGTTGACCGTTTTCAATAGGACTAGCAGACGGTTTACGAGCTTAATAAATGCTTTAATTTTACACAACCAACAATCTGTGGAGACAGCTCGCAAATAGTTGAAAAACGAAAACCTTTCGGATGCTTGAAAAAAAGTTTAATAACTCTGTAATTATCTATGATGAAGATTTGAGACTTTCACACTATCATGACCGCGAATATAGCCAAAAGTTTGTGTTCTACAGTATAGGAAAAACACATGTTAAGTGGGACTGGTGCTCACTTCCTAATTCTCACAATCATGACAATGTGATCGCGGGGCAAGAGACATATTGCCCATTATGATCATTATGATTATCCTATAGGGTTTTACTGAAATGCCCATTCTTCTTATAGCTCCCCAAGCCATATCATTGTCTGCTATGGGCACTGTGACTATGGCCGTATCACGTAAGCCTAATACGTATGGGGACAACTGAAGTCGCATGACTTCCATAACATTAACAAATAACAGATTTTGAGACTATCAGTATCACCATGATTATAAAATTTATAACTCATAAGACAGTTAGACACATTATCTGATTTATTAAATGATGCCACTGAACATAATCAATTAATTAACCCGTCTTTAAGCGTTATATCATCAACAATGGGTTCGCCCAACAATGTGACATGGATAAACACGCCGAAGGGGCGTTGCCAGTTAGCTACCAAGGATTATATTATTATCATGTGATTCCAAACTTTGTTGTGCTTTAGGAAATAAACCGGAAGTTGTATCTTGATAGTCTGACAGGTTCAAAATATTTTCTATGCGTAAGTAAGATATCCGTGTCATATGCCAAGGAACCAAAAAATATGATGAGTTACTAAGTCTACGCAAGGAGCTTTTTTGTATCTAAGCTTACTTCGGCCCAAAACATCAAAATTGGTATTAAAGGGTGGGAGAACTGGTTAAAAATGGACTTTGTGTCGTTATTTGATGCACCAAAAATGATTCCTATGCCTGGCCCACACAAGGAATATCATCGCTAACGATTTCGCGGGAGATGTATTGCTAATTAGGAGTGACGTCAGAGGCTGTCATGAAACATCGAGTTCCCCATCTTTTACAATGGGCCTCGTTATATCAGCGTGTCCTGCGACTAAACCCCTGGATATTTTTTTTATTTTCTTTTCGGAAATAGATAGAATAATCATTTTGCCACCAGTCAGGAGCAAAAAAAACATAGTTTTCGCTATTTTTCTTATTTTAACAAGCGATTTTCTAGGACACCTACCATGGTTTCTCATTCTGAAACAGTAAAAAGGTCAGCCAGAGTGCACCACGCATGCACTTTCGTTTCGTAAACAACAAAATGTCTTTTTATGGTGAAGATGCTCTGCTCTGATTGGCTGAAATCGATAGCTTCACGAGAGCAACGGGACCAATCACGGCAAGCCCTCAGCTGACGTTTGCCTCCTATACTTTGCAATGAAAGCCATTCTCCCATAGGCGCAATGCTAACCCCAATATTCGAAATACATTATTTCCTTACGCTTGCATCCAGACAGGGTGTTTTTGGCACGAAATGCTATCAATTGGTGTTAAGAGTCAATAGAACATCACTTAAAATTTAGTTCCCCATCCCTTTAAACTAAAGTAAAAACGCAGTGCAGAAACACATTCGGTTTCAAACAATGTGGTGTCATAAAAAATATGGTTAGTGCAACAAATTGGCTCTGGGTATCTCTACTGCAGATGCAGGCACAATCCAACCAAAACACAGAGCCTAACAGAAATACATTGAGACAAGAGACACTAAATACTACACGTACGTGACTGAGTAATAATGTGAAGTCACAAAGAGAACATGAAAAGCAAATCACCCAAACCGAAAAAAAAAAATGACTCCAGGAAATTCTGGAGTTATCTGTTGCGTTATGAGTGTTGATGCGTTATGTACTGCTCTCTTCTGTTAGCTTCCGGAATATAGCATTGAAACACATGTCGTTTGGTCCTGATTAAATGTGACTTTTAATCAGATATACATTGCAACACGTAACATGGTAGCAGCGGTTTGGCGCAGGAATGCGTGGACCTCATCTTTGACTCTGTGACGTGTCAATTAAGCCTTCATCCAGCTTGAGCTTGTGCATCGAAGTGACTAGGTGCTGTGTTATCGCTCACTGTAAATCAACCTCTGTGGATGGACAGGACGTCCCGAACGAATCCAGGGAGCCTGTGGGTGCCGACTTCCACCCAGCTGATTGCACATTGTTTTCTTTCTGTAACGTGTGGATTGTGTCGTCTCTCTGTGGATAATGGAGCAACAACAGATGCTAGAGCTGATTCAGCAGCTCCAGGAGAGAGTGGAGCAACTGCAAGCGCCGCAGCAGCAACCAGCACAGCCGACACCTAGTTTTAGTGGTATCAAACCACCAGCAAAGTTGCGGCTGAATGACAATATCAAGGCAAACTGGGAGCTCTTCGAACAGAGTTGGTCAGGGTACTACAGTACCCTGACCAACCCTGCAGCACAGCCGATGCTGTACCAGGGGGCACTGCTACTCCACTCTCTAGAGAACGTTGCTCTCAAAGTCTACAATGGCTTTACTTTTGCAACTCCGCAGGGTGACAAAACCACCCAGAAAGTGCTCGACAAGTTCAAGGAGTTTGCAGTAGGAGAGGTCAACCCAACCTATGAGCGCTATCTCTTCAACAACAGGAAAAAAAGGAAGGAGAGAGTGTTGAAGCATACCTCACTGCACTACGCTCATTACTGAAGACATGCGACTACTGTGTGAACTGTCAAGATGGCTTATTGAAAGATCGTCTCTTACTGGGTATTAGGGAGAAAGAGACTCAGAAGGCTCTGCTGGAGGAGAGAGCGCTTACTCTTAGGCAAGCAGTGGACATTAGCAAGGCTTATGAAAATGCAGCAAAGCAAAGCAAAGAATAGGAAGCAAAACCACAGCTCGAGTCAAGTGTTCATCACGTGACAAAGAAGGCAAGCAAGCCAAGGAACAATGCTAATGGTCAGAGAGCTATGAAGCCAGCACAACCACCGGAGCAAATCACATGCTTGTACTGCGGGCAGAAGCACCCTAAAAACAAGTTGAAGTGTCCAGCATGGGGCAAGTCATGTAGAAAGTGTGGCACGAAGAACCACTTTGCAAAGATGTGCATGCAGAAAAAGACCAACGCACTGTACATGCAGGAGATGGACGTGGAAAAGATCAACCATGTCTGTGTACAGTCATCCTGTCCAAGCAGCAGTCTCCATGCTGAACTTCTAGTCAATGGGAAACTGGTCAAGTTCCAAATATTGACACAGGTGCGTCCACCAGCATCATATGTCGAATATTTGTTGGCAAGCACAAGATAAGGCCAAAAAACATTCTACTGATGTGGAACAGGACTAAGAAGATGCCAGCCGGTGAATGCCTCATTAACTTGATCAAGCCTGTGACTGGCTTAGAGCACCAGGTGAACTTCGTGGTGGTGGAGGACACACTCAGGCCTTTATTGGGTCTGCAGGATGCTCTCACAATGGAGTTCATTGCTGTCCAGGAAAACTTCAAGTGTGTAAACACAGTAGAAACTGGCTTGCTGAAGAAGTGGAATGAGGTATTTGAGGACACTGCTGGATGCTTGCCTGGGGTAGCACACCTCCAAGTTGATTCAGCCGTACAACCTGTTGTTGCCGCAACCAGGTCTGAACCAGTGGCTGTACGAGGTCAGCTGAAGAAGACGCTGATGAACATGGTTCAGAAAGGCATTCTGGTTGAAGTGGAGGAGCATACCGAGTGGGTGTCCAACATGGTCAATTTACTAAGAAGAATGGCGACCTGCGAGTCTGCATAGACCCAAAACCTCTGAACAGCCGTCTCAAGAGGAAACATTTCGAGATGCCCATTTTGTGTGACTTCCTGCCGGAACTGCCGAAGGCCAAGGTCTTCACAACTGTTGATCTGCGCCACGGGTATTGGCACGTGCAGTTCAGGGCCTTCCGCAGGATTTTTTTCAGGCTTGTGGTGGCACTTAGGCAGCTAAGCAGGACAAACGGATAACGCGACACAAATCCCACCAAAAATGATAAATGCTGAATTTATGCAACTAATATTATAAACCATTGAGTATTGATGTATTCTTAGATATATTGGAATGATAAAGATGCAAGAGAGACGTGTGCACAAAATTTTAATCCTGCCTCAGCCATATCAGGTAAGTAGACAATGGAAGGTATACACTAGGAAAAAAAAGAAACTGCATAAAACACAACATGACCAGTGAGTGACCAGCATAGCCAGGTCTAGGGAAATAAATTCAAATAATAAAATAAAATAAAATCAGCAGATGTCTGGCACAGTTTGAGAGATCACTGAATGAAGTAAGTATTGTGCTTGCAATACACACTAGGGGGGGGGGCAAGACAGAGAAAAATAATAGTACACTCATGACCAGTGAAAATATGCAGGTAAGTAACTAAGAGACAGTCAATGGAGTCGAGCCAATAACTATCGTCGTTTCGAATAACTCAACCCGTGCCCGTTTCTAAAAAAAATCCGGTAATTGTTTGACAAGATGTCTTCTTCGCTGGGATTTTAGCGCGAAGCTTTGTGCCCGACATCATCGATGATCATTGAAAAATGAACTCCGCAAAAATTCTCTAAAGCAAAACCATTTGCATAAAGACTCAGCTAAGTATTAGCAAGTGGTCAATTATCTTGCCTAATTCATCCCGTCTCTTGTCGCAGTGATGGTGCCGATAACACAACTAAAGGGCAAGGATGTACCATTCGTCTGGTCGTCCAGCTAGCAGAGAGCACTTGACTTGGTGCGCAAGATGTTGTCAGGCGCACCAGTTTTGAAGTACTTCGAAGTGGAGAAGAATCTTGAAGTACAGTGTGATGCGTTCAACAAGGGGCTGGGATGCGTCCTGCTCCAAAAAGACTGCCTAGTAGTGTATGGCAGTCGTGCGCTGACAGACACGGAAAGCCAATATGCTTCCATTGAAAAGGAACTCCTGGCCATAGTTTTCACGATGGAGAAGTTCCACAACTACACGTATGGGTGTAAAGTGACTGTGTGGTCCGACCACCAGCCACTTGAAGCGATCTTGCAGAAACCCTTGCACAAAGCACCCAGACGACTGCAGAATATGTGCTTGAGACTGTAGAAGTACCAATTCGAGGTACACTACTGCAAGGGCACAGAAAACATGGGCGCATATGCGCTGTCTCGCGCATATTTCCCAACATCGACCAAGAGTTGACCTCAAGATGACCTGCAGTTGGTTCATATGAGTATGTACCTACCTGTCACAGACCGACGCTTCGAGGAAATTTGATGCTAGACGAAGAAAGACTCAGTGTTGCAGTCGCTCCGCAACATCCTCTTTCAGGGATGGCCAGAAGACAGAAGAGTTCTACCACCTGGAGTCACGCGCTACTTTGACTTTCAAGATGAACTGGTGGTGCATGATGTTTTAATCATGCGTGGAGACTGTGTCGTCATCCCTCAACAACAGAGAGGTCTAATAGTGCAGAAGATACATCAGGCACACTCTGGTATCAATGGATGCCTCAAGCGTGGGAGAGAGGCCCTGTACTGGCCGGGCATGTTTGTCGACATTAAAGAAGCTTTCTCCAAGTGTGAAGTATGTTGTGAAAGAGATAAGGACAACAACCTCTCATGCCACATGACATCATCAACCGACCTTGGGCAAAGATTGGAACTGATTTATTTGAGTTGCATGGGGACCACTATCGGGTCCTAGTGGACTACTTCTCAGGGTTCTTTGAGATTGATCGACTGAAGGACACTACTGCATCTACAGTCATCGAGAAACTGAAAAAGCACTTCACAAGGTACGGTTCGCCTGAAGTGGTCGTAAGTGATAATGGGCCCCAGTAAGCGAATGACCTCTTTGCATCCTTTGCTCACGACTAGGACTTCGACCACAGAATCAGTTCACCTGGGCGTCCTCGTGGCAATGGCAAAACAGAGGCCGCCGTGAAACAAGGAAAAGCTGTGTTGGAGAAGGCCAGAGATTCGAATGCCGATCCAAATGCTGCACTCTTGGATCTCAGGAACACGTCTACTGAAGGAATGGACGGCACCCAAGCACAGAGAAGCCTTGGTCGCCGCACCCGCGTCATCAATGTCCCAATGGCGCAGGTTCTTCTTCGTCCAGCCTTTGAGTACTGGACACTGAGGTTCATCGAGGCTAGAGAGTCTGACGATCTAACCCCTCGACAAACGGTGCCAGTGTTGGGATCAAGATTCTTGTGGAAGAATGGGAAGCAATTAAATGAAGCAAATCCACACAACACAACCTGTAGAGTGATTGACAACATGCAAAGGAGATGTGCAGTGAACATTCGAGTGAACAGGGACCACACTCAATATTGAGGAATGTTTTTCTTCTTGTTTTCCTTTATCATATAAGTCAAGTTTCTTCATGTAAGTGAACTATGACCCTCACTGACCGATTGGAGAGATTTCACGGATCTGTGTGAAACCTACAAGTTTACTCATGGTCTATACAAAGCCCGGCTAATAATTATTGACCTGTCCAGCCCGCCGGCTTCGAGGTCATTCCTGGAATCTCCAGAACCCCCGCACCAGGTGCGAGACAAGAAGACACTTCGAATCATTGAGAAGTAAAATGTGGTACTGAAGCACGTGGCTGAAGTGGACTCACTTGACCAATTCAAGCAGAAACTGAGGTCCCTGCCCCAGCGCTAAGAGGGACAGTCCACACAAGTCTGAACCCCTTGGATTTTTATTTCTCCGTTGTTGCTTTCCTATGCCACCAATCTATGAAACAATTTGGACACGGGTCTAGAAATGCTTCGACGTACACAGTGCCAAATTTGAATTAATTCGTCGTAATCTCACTTCCCCAGACACATAACTATGCATAGGATGCTTTATTTCAAGGTTCGAATATTTTAATAATGCGGCGTTATGATAGCCAAATGACGCTATGATCATTGGCCAACCATAGGGAAAGTAGGATTTTGTTTACAAGGCCAACCGTCATACGACGCCATCTTTGTTTTGGGTTTTGTTGAGAAAACGAACAGTATATTCCAACATATTTGTCGAATTCATGAAAAAAATCTGTCATTAATGAGGTGCCCGTTTTCCCGAATTATGAATCTATGAATTGAATGTGTTTTATGATCCTTATACGTTCAAAATTGCTTTTCACTTGTTTAGCTTGGGTTACGCTTTAATTTAAACTTTAACATAAACTTCAACTTCAACTTGTCTAAACTCGTAAAAGACAAGTTCGTGATTATTCAATATTTGTTGTTGATAAGTTCGATTCGCCGACTCATTCAGAACCAGAACACTGTATACGACGAGTCGCACCTAAGAATAACGACACAGGAGATGATAGTTCATTCCTAATCCTAGTTCTAGGCATGAACTTGACAAGTCACAAGTGGCAGTGCAATCAGTGCATTACTCATTTACTGATACTCAACTTACTGTAGAACTTGCATTTTTTGGTTATATACCTCTAACTTGATTGTAATACTATTATGCTGCAGTACTTGACAGCAGACCCCGTCTCTACAGTCCCCTTAAAGTACGAAATTGTGAGTGCTGGGATATATCATTAATTCATTATAAATGATTATCACATATATATCACACATATATCTACAAATGCAATAAGTTTCCTATAATTATTATAATTTATGAAAAGTTGACAGAGTCAGTTGGCTGTCAAGCCTTATAATTTAATCATTATAATAATCCGTGTTTCATCAATTCAAACTTTCATGTTTGTTTCAGGTCCACATAATTTTATTTGATTGCTTGATCCTCACCTCCTCTGCGCCCAGGGCTTTCCGCCCTTCTCCATGGATCCGGACTACCAGAAGCGTTTGCTGAGACAGCACAACGGCAGTCCTTCTCCTTACAGCTCCGTAAGATCTCTTTGGTGCCCTCTCTTGCCGATATTCACTACTCCCGCTTTCAGCCTGCAATTAGCCCCGTTTCATCGCCTCAAAAAGACCGCTATGGCGACCGATTCATTCCAAGTCGCAGTGGAGCTGTTTGGCACATCAACTTCAACGCATCTCCAGATGGCAAAATAACAAACAATCCAGCAACGCCTCCAGCCTCAGGGCCAGGCAACCACAGCAACGGCAACAACATTAACAATCGAGGCGTGGACAACGCTCCGGATAATTCCAAAGATGGAGTTGCCTACAACTGCCTGCTGAGGAACGAACTCCTTGGGGCTGGCATTGAAGACCTCAAGGTCAGCATCCGCCTGCTTCATTGAATTCTTGATTTTGAATTTCTGATCTTATCAGGATCATCAATCGGATGAACGCAGGGTTTTGATGCCAAAAGAAAGCAAAAATATGTTTCAAGTAAGTGTGCCTCCTGCTGGAACCTCATTATTTTTTAACATAACGTAATTTTTCTCTATTGTTTAGTACCGAGTGTCGAGAAGAAGTTTAGAAGAGAGCGATACTTCTCCGTATTCGTTGTCTCCAGTGGGTAATAAGAGTCAAAAACTACTCCGGTCCCCAAGAAAGGTGCGTAACATATTTTATGTCCACTGATCTCTCAATATTCTGTTGATTTTTAGGCTGTTAGGAAAATTTCAAAAATTCCCTTCAAAGTGCTTGATGCCCCTGAGTTGCAGGATGATTTTTACTTGAATCTGGTCGACTGGTCTTCTCAAAACGTGCTTAGTGTTGGCTTGGGCTCATGCGTATATTTGTGGAGCGCATGCACAAGCCAAGTGACCAGGCTCTGTGATTTGTCCGTCGATGGAGATTCCGTGACCTCCGTGTCATGGAATGAAAGGGTTTGTGCTATGAAAATTAGCCGGTCCCTTATCATAATCTCGTTCATTACAGGGTAATCTAGTCGCCATGGGTACTCATAAAGGTTATGTGCAAATCTGGGACGTCTCCACCACAAAGAAAATCAACACCCTCGAAGGACACACCGCTCGAGTAGGGGCGTTGGCTTGGAACTCCGATGTGTTGTCGTCCGGGAGTCGAGATCGAATCATTCTTCAGCGAGACATCCGCACGCCATCTGTTGTCCCTGAACGGCGCTTATCAGGGCATAAACAAGAGGTCGGTTCCTGGTGGTTTGTCCTGTTTTTTGCAATCAGCTTCCTCTGTGTTCTTAGGTGTGTGGTCTGAAATGGTCTCCGGATCACCAACACCTGGCATCTGGCGGCAACGACAACAAGTTATTTGTATGGAACATGAACGCCACGACACCTGTGCAGACCTATGCAGAGCATGTCGCTGCGGTCAAGGCCATCGCCTGGTCACCCCACCAACACGGTCTGCTGGCCAGCGGCGGAGGCACGGCTGACCGCTGCATTCGTTTCTGGAATACGCTGACTGGTCAGCCCCTGCAGTGTGTGGACACGGGATCTCAAGTCTGTAATTTAGCATGGTCCAAGCATTCTAATGAGCTGGTATGCGCCACGGATTTACTTTTTACTTTTATTGATTATTCTCTTGTTGCAGGTCAGCACTCACGGATATTCCCAGAACCAAATTTTAGTGTGGAAATACCCCTCTTTGGTGCAAATTGCAAAACTCACTGGCCACACATTCAGAGTTCTTTATCTGGTGGGTTCATTATGTAATTTAGATGAAATTTTCAACTTGGATTTTTTTTAAACCAGGCTAATTCTCCTGATGGTGAATCAATAGTCACTGGTGCTGGAGATGAAACTCTCAGGTTCTGGAATGTTTTTAGCAAAACGCGATCGACAAAGGTTTGTTATTTTAACTTTGTGAATTCATTTTACAATTAATCATTTTCCGTTTTATCCACAGGAGTCGAAGTCTGTGTTGAACATGTTCACTCGCATACGATGATTTTTTTGATTTTTTTTTTTCTGTTTACCTTTTTTTCTTTCTGAGAACTAGTTCATCTGTCAAGTTAAACCAGACCTTTTGTTCAGGACTGTTCTTAATTGGAAAGGAGATCTTTCTTTTAATGTCTATTTCTATGGTTTTTTTATTTTATTTTTTTGAATGAATGTCGTGTTTTTTTGTGTTTTACGTGTGAGCGTGTTTGATTAGTGTGTTTATGAATGCTTTTTTTTTTTTTTTGGTTCTCATTCTGCAATTTTGAATCCAAAATAAATGGTGTACAAAATCAATCTTATATTTTGCAATATATTTTTTTTAATTCTCCTAATCAAATATGAATATTTTTCACAATTGGTCTATTCATATAAGAACTCAGCAATATAAAGTACAATAGTACATCAGGACGGCAGAGAAGATGAAAAATAAATTATGTTCGATACACTTGGTTATGTCAACACGGATTCATATGCACTGTTGGGCATTGAGCCGAGTCGAGATGAGACCTCAGGGGCTAATTCAGGTAGTCCATCCTCAATGCCAAATTTACTGAATGGGCTGGAGTAATTACCTGGAAATTAGAATTAACGAATGTTGATATTACTCTCAGCGTGAACGGCACCAAACTGACCTTCTTCGCCACTTTCTGGCTCCTCTAGAGTCTCCAAACGTGGACTCCTTGATGCTCTGAGCAGACTTCGGGGGTGTTCAAAGGTGGGGCTGAGCGATCTGTGACCTCCGAGGTCATTGTGGGTGGATGAGGATGCTGATACACCAGAAGACACTCCAAGGTCTTCATCGTGACAGGGACTTGTTTGATTGCGTTTCGGCTTCTTCTTTTTCCGCCGCTTCTTATCTGCTCACAAAGAATGTTTATTTATGAGCTAGAATAATGCTTCACATCACAAACCCAAGTCTGTGTGGTCGAGAGGAGCGAGGGGAGTCAGAGGTGCCAGGCCGATGCCTCGCCGTCCGCTGAAACCTTTATCTAAAAGCAGCTCCGAACTTCTATTAGCACTACCCAAGGGAGGTAAGTCTAATGACGTTGCCAAGTTATTTGGACGGGGGGTTGAGCTGGGCGGGAGCTTTTCGTCGGATGAGTCGTTAAAATTTTCTGATTTGCTGACTAAACGTCCGATGGGAGGAAGTGCGTGAGACGACGAAAGACTGGAGAGCACAGGTAAGTCTTTATTTGAATTGTTGTCAGATTCGTTAAGAGCACCACTACTTGACTTCAATGCTTTCGCTAGCTTGGCTTCTTTTTGCTGAATAAATGAATTTGCATAAGTCACAGATCAAATCCTCTCAAAAGCAAAGTACCTTTTTCTCAATCTCAGAAACACTGACGCGCCTAAAGGGGTCACCAGCGCCACCTGCAGGGTCCTCTCCATCCTCGTCTTCATCATCTTCTCCATTTTCCTTCCTTAATCGTTCCCTAGAAAAAACAAACACTTCATGAGCAACCGGACGTTAAGACGGATAAATCCTCATACCGTTCCTCCTTCTGTTTCCTCACCCTCTCCGCTCGTTCCTTTTTATCTTGAGCTGCTTTCTCCTTCATCTCTTCAACATCTTTTCTGATCCGTGCATCTAGTTTCTCAAAGTTGCTTGTGATGATGCCGACAAGCCATGAGAAGCCATCTTTGATAGGCTTGTCCAACTTCTTCCCTTGGCCTAAAATTGCTGAGCATGTTTCCTATAAACACGTGCGTCAATATTATTCGTTAAACAGCCCTGAGAACTAACCACTCGGCATGGACATTTGTTCATATTGACGGTTTCCTCGAGATCTAAATACTCGCAAATGTCAATCTCATCCAAAGCACCTTGAACATCTTGCTTATTGGCTAACCTGTGAACAAAAGCGCTATTCTCCACAAAACACGGTTTCACAAATCAACTTACACTAGGACGGGTTTTCCGGCCACTTTGGCATGCTGGAGAAGATTTTTGAGGACTCCTTTGCACTCTACGAGTCGTTCTGGTTCACTGGAGTCCACAACATACACAACACCGTAAACTTCTGAGAAATAGTTCTTCCATATGTCTCTGATACGCTTGCCTCCACCAAGGTCAAACAAGGTTATTTTATGTTTTTCAAATTTAAATTCAATGCTGGAGAAGCCCACTGTGGGCGCCACTGAGTCCAACGAATCTGAAATGAAATATTGAATTGTGAGAGAAATGAGAGAGATAGCATTAAGACAGAATAGTAATTGATCGAGCCAAAGTCTGCAGGAACAGAGTCTAACAAGGAAGTCCTCGGGGGAATTGTAAAATCATTCTGAGCTTACAGATAATTTCTTAATTCAATCAGCTTAAGTCATTTAAGACAATTTAAACTGAACAAACTCACTCAAATTATCATAGTTGAAATATAAGTTGTAAAACAGTATTATCCCAAAGGAGTAAAGGATGAAGATAGTCACCTCCTTGCAGGCCTTTGGCAGTCACGGTTTTCCCAGCATTGTCCAAGCCAAGAATGGCTAACGTCAAATCTCTGTGAAGGAAACTCTGTTTTTAATTCAAAATATCCATCAATACATGTAGTATTAACTATTAACATAATCACAAATAATATAAGTAATCGATAATATACCATATTCCCAATAAATAATTATTACCCGGTACTAGAGTGTGAGAACACCTCAATACACTAAACAACCGGAAAAAAAAGGTGGTTAAGACATACAAATGGGCAAGATGCCTTCTTAATTGGTGCACAAGTATGAGCGCTCTCAAAGGTCAACTAGGCCTTAAGCCAAAAAACAAAAAACAAATAAAAAAGCTCTTCAATGCGATCCAATCAGGCGTCCATACTTTCTGTGGTTATATATATATCATTTTATTCACAAACTCAAGTTTGTACATTTTATATGAAAAACAAAAACAGTAAGTTTAACAGAACTGCAAACAGTACTTAATTAAGTAATACATAAATAATAAAGTAGTGCATTAATTTCGATATGACTCAATATGCAGTCTATTGAGCCACACCGAGCTTCAAGTAATTCTTTTAAAACAGTAACATTTGCAATATCGTGTTCTGAAATGGCGCTAAAATATTTTGCGAAAAGTACATTTTTCAAACAGTTTTTCGGCATGACTAAATTTTGCTGATCACATTGTAGGAATACTGATGTTTTTTTTAAATTTTTTGCCACAACAGAATTAGAAGTAAGAGATAAGTTATGAGACAGATATTTCCCAAAAATCCAAAATTGGGATTTTCTTTTTGCAAATTGCAATGCGCGTGATGTGGAAGATTCTTGGGAATCCTGACGCTCAATACATAGGTATTATTGAGTCTGGGTGTTTGCCACTTTCTCAAGTGCAAATAACATTATTACTATTAACACCATTATCAGGGGCCATTGATGTTGACTCGAAGGCCGCGTGCAACACAAACACAAGGAAATGAAGTAAACAAATTACCTGCTCGGTTCCCTCTGCTTATGGACCCAAGATTTGCAGTTCCCCATCGAAGCAGTTGACGATCAACACAGATATCACTGGAGGAGAAATCAATGGAGTGTCATTACTGATGAATATTATTGATGGACAAGAAAAACACGCAGTGAGAGGGTGCTGCCATGAATACACAGTACTATTAATGAACAGTCATTCATGCATTGGAGGTAGCATTACATCATGTATGTGTTGCATGGGCTGACTGCCCAAGCTCCCACATTTCCAAGAACTTGTTTTGAAAACATGCTTTGTTGGTACATTTGTAAACCACCAGAGGAGATGACTTGAGAGATTGAGAACCTTGTACATGTAATAATCAATGCTCGCGAACAGAAAGATTTAGTTAGCCCCGGAACAGATTGTAAATAGCTCACTAAAGTAAACAATGACTGGCTTGCTACTTAAGCCACTCTACAAAATAGAGATATCAGCTCAACATTATGATCGGCAGCTAGCAGAGACTAGCACTGGCTAAAATATATAATAGACGTACCATAATCGATATCGAACTGGAATCAGTCATTGTCTGTCTGCTATATACAGTATAACCTTGATATGTCAAACTCCCATAACTCGAATTGCTCTATAACTCAAAGCCCTGAGTTCCTCCCTGAGCTCCTTCCTATACATTGAATTTTGTAACGATATGTCGAACTCCCATAACTCATAAAGCTCTATAATTAGAACTCATTTTCCGTCCCTGTGTGTAACTTTAGATACCTTTATGTCGGAGTTAATTCAAATATGCAAAATTTTCATGCATAGTTGAATGCTAAAGAAGCTTTGCCTGTGATTGGATAAAACTTTCTCAACTAATTGCTCGACTCAGAGCGTCCAATCAGCGTCATTCACACCTTTTTCGAACTGTCTAATCCTATTCATGCTTACAATAGGTGTTAAAACAAAGATGCACAACCTCATTCAATGTGTTCCTTTGTGGTCGGCATTGTTTAAAAACATGCAACGATTACAAAAATCTAAAAAGCGTTTGTGATTTTTTTAAATCAGCAATAATAATAACAATATCAGAGAAAATATGAAAGGCACACAAGACTTCAAAAGGAGATGAATTCTTGACATTTTTTCCCATGCTTGATCCATGTTACTACATCTCGAAAACTCTATAGTATAACTCAAAGTCATTTCAACGGTCTCTTGAAATTCGACATATCGAGATTATACTGTAGTTTCAAATTTCAGATGTAGTTGGAAGCAACAATGATAATGCTGGGAACAAGAAAGCTCAAATAACATATTTTTATTATACGGTATGTGCTATCAGTCTATCGCGGAAGAACATGTGAAGGACTCTCAATCTTATCAGTTAGATTAAATATCTATTGATAGTTTGAGACCATAACATTATCTCCACTAATTTGCCCTCTTTCATGAGTTATACGACATCAGACCCAATTTTTATTAGTGAACGCTGTGTGAAGTCACGTTTGTATGCTCATATTTCTCCGAATGTGAAACCACAGAAGTTGATTGCCATAGCTTCATTTGGCTTCCCAATTCCAATTGCACGTCAAATCTTTCATATGAGATTATGCTATAATACTATGTGTCACCCTAAAAACTGGAGAGAAAAAAACAAAAAACATCAGTAGTGGACCACAGTACCCTGCCTCATTTTCAAAATTCACACTAATCTATTATAATTTACAGTAAAACCTTGATGTGTCAAACGTCCATCCCTCGAATATCTCCCTGTGTCGAAGTATTTTCGAAGTCCCAACGATTCTCCTATACTTTACTATTAGCATTAACATCCATCCCTCGAACGTCTCATTCTCGAATTTATCCTTGTAGAATCCCTGCACTATAGTTGACGCATTTAATTAGACATATTAACCATTATAACTATAACGGATTACAGAAATATTTTATTAAATAAGGCAGACTTAGCAATTAGCTGTCATACTACAGCTGTCATATACTAATCCATGGGTCAACACCTCACCTGATTGATTTGCGCTGATTAGACTGCCTATAATAATATTATTAGTTATATTATTAATTATATTTACTTATAAATTGTATAAGTAAATATAATTACTGTAGGCCTATGCGCCATATTATTTCTAGATCTTTTCCTTTTATCTCAGATATTAATTAAACATTTTTGAATTGAAATTTGATGACAAAATTCCCATCAGCTATGATAATCATTATAACTTTTCACTGTTATTGACATAATGATACTTCATACTAAAATTATGAAAATAAGTGAATAACATCAATGATCAAACATTAACATATCACTTTTGAGAATACTAGTGGAGTAGTGTCAGTAGTGACAACCTTCAACTCAGCCTAATATAAATATTAAGCATAAATAGAGGAAGCACATCGATTAAGCAACACATACAATACCTTTCAATAAAGTTTCCGCGATATACTCAAGAGAGAGATTAACGAGATTATCGTTCCCTAAAAGTGCATTCCATTAGGGGCCGCCATGCTTCGCTTTGTTGCTGTTTATCCAGTGACGCAAGGGTCACGTGGTCCGATTTGTGATGCTGGTTGCTATTGGCAACTATCATTTAGAGCTCGCTATTCCGCGAAAGCCAAGATTTTTGTGAAATGATTTCTCTCCGCTATCAGTTTCATGCACGGAATAAAGACTGCAAAACAAAGAAAAAGCGATCGTGAAAGTCACAGAGAATGACTTGAATGAGATTTAGACGATCATAACGGTTTTATGACTGATTCAAATTTTCATTGATGCGTTATGATTCTCTCTGATGGCCACCGCCGACTGGCGTAATCATAACGTCACTCATTTCAAATCATAACGGTGTTTTACGTGTACTTAAACACAAAGAGCATTCGGATTTATTTTGTAGGGAATTCAACACAAGACGAAAACGTCTCAATCAACCATCATTTACCATGTTTCGCCGAAAACCCACACGCATCGAGTGCAAAATTGAAGACTTAGATGAATGGCAGTCGATCAAGAGAGACAAGGAGGCGGAAAAGAAGGATGGCGCACTGGCATCGAATGACGGGCTTTGTTTGGAGATGACGGACAGTGAGACTCCTTCGGGATCAGGGCCTCAGAACAGGAGGGAGGACATGCATCGGCGCATCGGCTACGACCCCACGCCAACACCTGCCCCGACCCGAATGCCCTTGAACTGAGTCATTGGTCCATGAAGTCAAAAGATTTGGGACTGCACGTGTAAGGCTTGATTACATTTTCTTACTTACTCAAGTTTCTGTGATTTGAGACTTATAACTCACTAACTGTAACTGTAAGTAGTCAGAACTGTGAATCATGCCTCGTTCGCTGCACTCAGTGAGTCAGTGAGTCAGTGACTGAGAAGTTTTCACAAAGGGACATATTTAGATCACAGTCTCAAGTATTGTATGTGTAAAAGTTTTGTCACTATTAATATTATGCAACCATTTTCTCGCAAAGATTAATACAAGCATTAAATTCAAGATTATGTAATACAGTGAAACCTCGATAAGTTGAACATCAGTTCCTTCGAATGTCTCCCTGTGTCAAAGTATTTTCACAGGACTGACGATTAGCATACACATCCGTCCCTTGAACATCTGATTCCCACATTTATCCCTCTGTTAGAGTGCTTATTGTACCCCCTATGTTATAAGTTTTAGCATTAAGTCTTCTAATCCTAACACTCCAACACTGTAACAGTCTAGTAATTTACCCTTTTATATACTGGGTCAGAATTTGGTTGAAAAGTAAGCAGTGTCTATATGTGTTTAAGTAAACGAGTTTTAGAAAAAAATCTTTTCATTTATTGATATGAATAACAAGAGGTGCTTCTCTTTCATTTCATAGCATGCACATTTTACAGCATTCATAATTTAATAATTCCAACTAATTATTAATGTGTTGGATGAGATTTCTGTGTTGTTATCATTAGGGCTTACGGGTCTGTGCCTTGGTTCACTTCCTTTAATTTACGATAATTGTTTTCCTTTCACAGAGTGTTTTGGAAGGCTGTCATGTGGCAGCTATGATGAAAAGATATTTCCTTCAAATCCTCAGCAAAGGTTTGCAGGATGGCAGCCTCAGAAGAGAAGTTCAAGATTACTCCTATTCATAATGCCTTTTTATTTGTCTTTGTTGAATAAATTGTTTATTTATTTTTCAATTGTACATGGCTTGCTTTTATCATAGACCGTGGGAAGTCAAGTAAAAAAAAAAAATCTCATCACCTCTGCTGTCAGTGTAAGGTTATGTTTCCATGTCAATGTAGGTTATGTTTCCATGTGTGTTTGTAACTGCTTGTCAACCTACGCACTCATCACCCGTCGTCCGTTATGATGAAAGCGAGGACCTCTTCGGAGGTTACCGGTAAATGGTTTGTACTTTGTATATGATTTTCTATGATGTCTCGTTGGCATGAAAT
>KB295343.1:0-18741 GCA_000328365.1 Capitella teleta | reverse complement strand
TCACCCCGAGTGCGGCTGAAACATTATTATTATTATTATTATTATTATTATTATTATTATTATTATTATTATTATTATTATTATTATTATTATTATTATTATTATTATTATTATTATTATTATTATTATTACTATTACTACGGCTTAATTGTTGATCTTTTTATAAGTTCACAACGTTAAAGAGGACCTCTGATTGTTTTGAATTCGTAACGGATGATAAGAGGATGCAACTCAAAATACAAATACGCCTCTTCATTGATTTTTTTTTTTTAGACAATACGTTTGTTGTGTGAAAATTTCTAGATACCTCGAATTTGAGATGTTTAAAATCTCGCTCTCTTCTCACGTTTGATTTCCAACTGTATACGTGACGTGACAAAAGTAATACTCCTATTGTTAACAATGGGAATCTTCGAGTGAGTAGATCTTTTAGCAGTTCTCATAAAATAAATCTCGCACTCATCTCGTTTCAAGCTATTTTGCTTGAGCAGGAAATTCATATTTTAATTTGTGTTAAATATCATTCATAGTTGATCAAATTCTTTTCAAAAATGGTCTCTTGTCCCTCAGAAAGGCCCATAGAGTCGATCTAAAAAGGTTCCTAAAATTAATGAATTCCTAAAATTAATGAACATTGAAAAAAAAAAAAAAAAAAAAAAAAAAAGTGAGAGAAAAAAAACTAAAAGAACTAAAACGATTTTTGCACGAGAGAAACCTAAAAACCTAGAACCATTTACTTTAATTTTTGTTTACAAAGAATGCAGTTATAGCCTTAGATGTAAACATTCATTAAAAAATACCATTCTATAAACTGCCATTCATCTGCAATCTATATGCATACACTTCTGGTTGTTAATTATAAATAGCTAGATTAAGCTAGATGTCCTACAGTACCCTGACCAAGTGTATGCATATATCACAAAACATGCTCATCAGACGTGAAGCTCTTTAGTTTGTTTTTAAAAAAAAAAAAAAATGAATAGCCATTGCTATTTTGTCTTCGGCATCTATTGCGGTCATGGCAATCCAAACTTCTGATCATTGGACTGAAGTCAATCGACGCCGAATTCGGACAAGGTCCAGTTATTGACTTGTATGTTTTGAAATGCAGAACAAATGTCTTTGTATAGTCACTCTAAAACTTCACCTTCTTCTTCTGTCGCTTGATGAGGTCATTTGCAATTCCTTTGAAGAACGAATGTCTGGATTTACATTGATGCTTGGACCCCCAGAACCCACGGGGATCGGGAATAGTTTGTATCCTGTTCTTGTTCTCGTGAAGAAAATGACACAATTGACAGAAGTAATTACGCGGGTAGGTCATTTTGCACCGCGTGCTTCGCTTCCGCTCGATGATTTCGTGGTAGGCCGTATCGTTATTTGCCAGGTAGTGAAGGTGCTCAGTCAGCGCTTTAACCGACGAGAAATCTCTCACATCAATGAAAGTTCCAGGTGTTAATATCGAACTGTAGTTCACTAAGCCCATCACCACAGGAATTGTGTCTACACCGATCAACCTCGTCAGTTTCTCCGTGTAATAGTCCGTACAAAAACTGTTTTCAAAAGCTAGATAAAACTTGTATGTCCCGATGAATCGCTTCAAACATTTTATTCGAAGATCCCAGTATTTTCCGCAAACCCTCCTTCGTCCACATTTTCCGTACACGTCAATGTGAATACTTTTCTGCATCTCTTCTATGTAGTATTCGCGGCCGCTTGTATCTCGACAGTTGCTGGCTATCCATAAAACACCGCCAGTTTTGTTCCTAATGTAATTGAAATCGAAGGGAGATTTTTTCTTGTATTCGGGATCAATTTTGCACTGGAAAGCATCCGCAGAATAAGTAATATCCGCGTTCTTAGTGTACAGAATTGAGGCATTGAAACTCTTCCAGAACTTCATTGCACTTCTGTGAGGTTTCCAAGACCGAAATGCAGATTCAACTTCATGAAAAATCCACTTTTGATTCGGGGGGTGGTATTTTGGAGGATGGTAACCACGATGTATCGCGAATGGACGAAAGATGACCGCATCACCTGTGGTCAAGTAGCTGAGGTTGTGTGAGAATGTCCACTCACACTTCCTGTTAGAGGACAGCTGTGGACAGTGCATGAAGTTAATATCACCCCCATGGGCGTCCTCAAATCCTTTTGTGGCGTTGGTAATTAATATCACCTTTGATTTGTCCACCTCAACGACGAAGTCGTCGAATACACGCAAGTCGAAAGCATAGAATATTGTTAAAGTGAATGAAGCAGCGCTAAGAAGGAAAAAAGTAACAGAGAGCTGAGATCCTTGCCTCATGTTGACTGCATGCTGAGTAATCGCGAATGAAATCTCAATTGATTTATATACAGACGCAATGCAAACACACTCGCTCAGCATCAATCAAAAGCTGTGGAGAAGAGTCGATTGTCTATTTCCTAATTCGATTCGCCCGAGAACAAATTGTCCAAATTCTGGGCCACCAGCCTCGCCACTGTTCTGCTAATAATGTATTAATAAACTGTTAATTTGCTCATAAGCGTGCAGCAGAATTGAATAACGAAATAGGTATACGTGTGCATAATTATCCACAAATACTAGCAACTCCTTTTAATTCACAAATAAACTAATTTCGGGTAGGTATCCTAGGCCTAATCAGTCAGTGCCTTTGTCTGAGCACTAATGGTGCAAAATTGGAAGTTTTGGTGAGTGAATATCACAAATATTTGTATTGTCGTGGATACTATCAACTACCAAGAGACTGTTGGAAACATTGATAGTATAATGTATATTTTATCCTTTGATCACTACTGGGAATCAAAGAGAGGTACTAGGTAGATGCTCTGAAATGGCTTGGTCAGATCATCTCAGATAAACACACAGTTTTCTCACTTTCAGCCTTGTGCTTGGTCATTGATCATCAGCGGAATTGGTAACCATAACGCACCCAGAATTTGCTTTGATGCAATCATAATGTCATGTAACAATTCTAAAAATTAATATATTCGTCTCATTGGACAACACTCTTTGAAAAGTTCTCCTGCGTTACAGAGAAAGCCTCCTCAGCTGGCCCTGTTTTCCCTATAATAATTCTATTTGATAGACTAATAATATTTATCTTCCTGACTCCACCGACTAAATTCGACAAACGACCGTTCATTTATTCGCACGAATCAGCTTTTCTGTAGATCCGCGGTAGATCCGCGGAATAGTGAACACCGCCATTTGTTACGATTACGCTTCAGGTAATATTTGCTGTCTTACTCTTGTTTATATGAGAAAACTTGTAATTTGATCACCGATTATTTATGCTCTAACGAAATTTAGTATATATTAACATATTTAGTCAGTCAGACAGTCGTTCACAGAGACAGTGAGGCCGAGGGACCACACTCCTGGCTCCACAGGGCCTCAGGCTCAGTCAATGACAGTCACAGTGACAAGAGTCACTGACTGAGTGACTCACAGGGGCTAGAGCCTAGTGTCGTAGAGACTAGAGTAATCTTGTTGAGTTATTCTTACCTAAAGTAACCAGTAGGCTCTGGTTACACGAAACGCCCATGCAGCCTTTCAAGCATAATAATATAGTATTGACAGTTAACATTCACTTCTAGTTCTAGCCTATTGCTTTTTCTTCAAATCTGCTAGCTCACTGGTACTAGTAGGACCCCATTGCCTGAAGGATTAAGTGATTGACTCTCAGCGATCATGCGGCCTCAGCAGCACTGCAGCGAAGTCTTCTTATAAATTGTTATTTAAAATCTCAAAATGCCCAATCATTATCTTACATAATAACAAAATTATTAACAAAATTCTTTTGAATGCTTCATTTTCAGTATGTGGCAGCAGCCTGGATTGATGGGAGCCCCTGGGCGGCCACCGTGTCCCCCAGGCCCAGCCCCAAGACCCCCAGGATGGAATGCTAGGCCTGAGTGGCCAATTCAACAAAGCCACTACCAAAACATACCACACCAGCAAGGTAGAAAGCTGTAATTCCAATATTTCACAATGCATTATGTGTCCTGAATATTCCAGTTGACTGGGCTAATTTGGCTAAGCAGTGGATAGCTCAGAAGGAAACTGTGCCTGGGCAGGAAGCTGTGAGTGTATCCCTGGCAATGCCCATCAGGCTCGCTATCCCTATGCATGAAAATGGAAACGCACAAGGTCTGTGACCATCGCTTGTCTATACGTCTCCATGAGCAATTATTTTTTAGCTTCTTTCCGCCCCCCGGGTGAGCAGTGGGGTCCATGGACCAACCAGTGGGTAGCCCCTGGGCCCAATTGGAACGCTGTGAACGCTGGGCCTCCTCCAGCCCCTCGTGCAGTTCCCCCTCATCTCCCTCCACACTCTGCTAACAATGAAGTCAGGGTATGTTTGAGAAAAAATCTCACATCATGATTATTTGCAAAGTACGCTTTGAAATGTCCTTTTAGGAATCATTTGATTACGGTCACGGTAATCAGGCGTTCGATTACAAGCACGGAGGAGATGAGCGGAGGCATCCCCCTGTTGGTTCAGAGCATCATGCGCACAGCAATCACCCAACGCCCGAACCAGCTCCTTTCTTTAATAAACCTGTGAGTTCTGCATGAATGTCTTGCACATTGCAGCATCGTGAAATCATTCTTTTTTTCAGCCGGTGACAGAGAGGGAGAGAGAAGTACCGTGGACAGAACCCGCGCCTGCTGAGCCATCATGGGAGCCCCCTGTCAGCAGCTACTGGGATAAAAGCAAGGCCGGCACTGAGGGTGGCGAAGAAGATATGGAAATGGATCAGGCGATTGAGGAAATGGCACTGGATGCTGCGAGGAGAAAGGCTTTACCACCGTGGATCAGGGAGGGCTTAGAGAAGATGGAGAGGGAGAAGCAGAAGAGGATGGAGCGGGAGCAACAGGAGAGGCAGCGTAGGGCAGCAGAGGAAGCGAGGCTGAGGGCAGAGGAGGAAGCGGAGGCGGAGATTGAGAGGGAGCGCTTAGCGGCCATCGCTGAAGGCAGACCCGTGCGGCCGAGGAGAAGTCGATTTGTGAGTGCGTGTGGATTTGTTAGAGATTTTGCATCAATGGGTTTCGTTTCTAGGATTCCGATGATGAAGACAGTAAGCCAGACGCGAACGCTGCTCGGCCTCGGTCGCCTGCTGAGCTTCTCCAGAGGAAATCTCCAGCACCCGAGAAGGAAGCCCCCGAAGAAATCATGAGCGAGGAGGAGAAGCAGGCTGTCATGGTGGGTGCTTGCTTTCAGAGCATTAACACATCTTTAAGAATCTTCTTTTTCTTTTTTCTAGATGACGCAATTGCGACAAACCCTCACTGAACTTCTGTTAACAGTGACGTCAGAAGAACTTGAAAAAATAGCTGACGAGGTTTTTATCCGGGAAAAGCGGAGGGCGGAAAAAGGTGGGCCTCAGTCGTACTTGTCATTTGGAATTTCTTCACTCGACGATGTATTATGTAATGTTTGCCTGTCGACGGCTGATGATATTTCCTTTACAGTGGCATTACATTATTCTTTTGACTGTTTCACTAATGTGTATGTATATGTAAAAAGCCCCAGCACGTCAATTGTCCAAGTCCATCGCCTTGGCATCTCTCACCGGTCTTGGTAAGTGCCTACAACTTGTTTTTTAGATTTTGCAATAAAGCCTTTTGGCGGTATGCCAGGCTGTAAACTCCACCTGGGTGATATTCATGAATGGTTTTTTTCCAGCTGTTTAATGAGAGGAATCTCATGATATGTACCGTATTGTTTCAGTTAAAAGTCGCCGTCTCTTAATAATCATGCATCGTAAAACTGACATGCTCTTAGTCTCTGCTGCCTGCGCGTGCATTTAACTGAGACAATACTGTAGTCATTGTTTTTTATGTTAGCGCATATGTCCGAAGCCATAGAATTAACATTCAAATGTAATTTTGCAGGACTCAACGTCTACAGTTCTGACAGTGAGGACGACCATGGAGGGAAAAGGTCATCGGGGTCAGATGATTCTGACGACGAGCAGCGTCTGCAGGAGAAGATTCGACACAAGCGCGAACAATTTGAGAGGAAAATGCGCCTGATGGAGGAGCAAGAGAGAGGTAGGATAGGTGGCCTGGTCAGCCTCAGCAACTCAATGCCATCTTCCAGTGGACGATGAACGCTTCAAGCAGAATGCAGCACAACAAAAAGCCTTTTTGGAGCCTGCGTTGTCGTGTGATGCATCCAAGAACCCGTTTGAAAGCAAATATCAATCAATCCCTGGCATTGACGCTCTTCCCGATGAGGAGGACGAGGAGGAGGAGGAGGAGGATGGGAAGGGATCACCTAAGAGGGCAAAGGAGAGGGGGAGGCGGTCACAAAGTAACTCCTCAGCCGATACAGACACTGAATCACGCAGTGATAGTGACAGGAAACGCCACAGCAGTAGGTCCGGGAGGGAGAGAAGCCGGGATAGGCATAGGAGTAGAGACGGGGGCAGCAGGCATTACCATGGCAGACATCATCGCGACAGGCATCGGTCATCCCGGAGATCAAGGTCGAGGGATAGGCGTAGGTCAAGGTCAGGCGGGAGGAGAGGAGGAGGCATGATAGGCGAGGAAGTTATAAGCACAGGAGGCGTTCCTCCAGCTCCTCCAGTGACGAGGGAGGTCACAGTAGGGCAGCCAGGAGCTCACGTCGGAGCTCCAAGAAATCCAAGAAGGACAAGCGATCAACCCCCGAGGAGAGCGGTAAGAAGTTGAGTAAGCCGCGGGAGGGTAAGAAGGCTTCTCGCAAACGCAGGTCTAGATCTCGTTCTTCCAGGTGAGCTTCTTTTACTTTCATCTCTGGCATTTCATTCTCTCCTATTTTTTTTTTTTATTTTTCCTATTTTTGTTTTCCTGCAATTGAGTGAGCCTCTGTAAGCCAATTAATTTAGAGTTCAATGTAGTATTAATGAGCTCAGGTGAGTGCCTTTTATAGTACGTTTGTGATTATTTTCCGCAGATTACGTGACTGAAGCAATCGGCCATCTCTGCGCTGAGAAATCAGCCGTACAGCATCTCACTTAACCTCATCTCGTCTTTATTTCTTTTTTCTTTTCTTTTTTTCCAATGTCCAAAGACTATTTCTCTGCCAAGTGAAAAATATGAATGAATGGCTCTTTTTGTGAAGAGCGTACCTTTTTTTTTTTTTACCTCTTGCATGTACTGTAGTCATGGTATTCAGTTATTTTTACTGATTATATTCAATATTTCAACCCTATTGGATTGATAACAATGATTTATCATGTTAGTTTTTTTTTGTTTTTTTTTTCATCAGCTGAGATACGTGTATGTGTATTTCGGACTTAACCTTTGCTCCAACCTGAATTATAAAATTGCAGTGCTTTGAAATTTTTTGTCTCTTTTTGAATTCTTTTGTTTTCAACCAGTTTGCATAGAAGGCAAAAGTTAAAACAAGCATTTAATATTATTACATTATTTATTTCATTTAAATACAAGTACAAAAACAAATCACATTACATTGTAGCTGGTCAATATTCTTCCCTGTTCATGGGAAATGTTGAAGCTTCAAAGCCGATCGAGAAAGTTCTCGAGCTTTGGAATAGCAGGGGCCAGCCCCTTCCTGGTGCGAACATCAGTCACTACGGATCCCGCCTTAGATGTTTGATCCTGGGGTTCCCCAGGAAGAACTTGCCAGTGGTCAAAAACGCACTGCGGGAACGCTTGGCCGCCAGTCTGCGAGCGCAATTCCTCAGTGAAACCTGGAGAGAAGAATTATTAATGTACATTAATGTACATTAATGTACATTAATGTACACTCTCACGACGCCTATCACGGCTGCCTCATTTGCTTCCCAGGAACGACACAATAACATCAGTATTTGGAGTAGGAGTTTCTGCACACATTATGAAGAATTTAAATGTCAATATTGGCTTCATATGCGGCATATCATTAGACTGAGGGCTTCTAAAGCCCTCATTATTTATTCATTCACTAAGGAGGAAGAAGCATGCATTCTGCTGCTGCTAATGCAGAGGTCAGTTCAGCTGTATTCCATTGCTAGGACATAACGCGTTCAATTGTACTAATACTTAGTATAATACTTAGTATAATACTTAGTATAATGTACGTGTATATCTTGTACTGGAAGCAGCCTGAAGTCAGGTGGTGAATATATTAATTTATCGTAAATCTGACGGTATCCAAGCCCAAATGCTCAGATTCGGTTCGGTCTCATTGGCTCCCAGGACGAAACATAACGATGGTCAGTGCTCCCGAACTCGGAAGACTGCGTGTTATTGTTATTGCTTCACAAGAAGGATAAATCGATATTACGATTAATTTCACCTTTAACAAAGCTTCTTTTAACTTTATTAACGCGATATCTTGGTATCTACCGCTTAACATATTTAATGAGGCGAGGAAACTGAGAAATGCTGACTTTCTTGAGCGTTTTTTTTTTTTTTTTTTTTTCATTTTTCACGATTTCAATCTGCAGCCTGCAAGCCCCATATATACATAGTGGGAAAATTCATAATAATCCACTCATTGATGCAGGAATTGAGATGCTGAGTCTTGTTGAGTCCAAACACTGGCCACTTTTAAATTTCGCCCAGGGAGCCAATATGAGACCGTTATATGTAACCGAGGATTCAGGAACTTGGTTCATTGAATAACACGAACCATGACCGGCCATCCTTCAGCTCCTGTCTAGTATGTTACGATTAACATCCAGTCACTCTTTATGTTAACACTGAATACATGCCCTAAACCGGCTTGTGAGCTTATTTAATTTTGCGAACCATTGGATCTGATTGTTCTCACGACTTAAGTGTAGGCTCACTACGGTACATCATACTTGTACTTGTCATGCACGTATACACTATTAAATTGCACACAATGTCTATTTATGTACATATGCACACGTATTTACAAACGCACTGAAAGTGCACTTTCAAAATCGACTTACCGAAAGATTCGTTGACCGGCAGGAAAGCTTTGATATCGAACATGGGAGTGCCTGCTTTGCGCGATGCCTCTACGACGTTGCCTCTCCTCTTATTCAGCACAGAATACACACCTCCAACCACAGTATCAGGGCACTATAAAACAACCAAATTAGTCAGTTCAAAGGTCAAACCCGAATGCGCACTCTACCTGAACTTGCACCAGATACACTGGCTCCAACATCCTTGGCTGAGCTGCTAGTACAGCAGCCATGATGCAACGTCTGGCTGTGGGGATAATCTGGCCTCCCTTCCGGCAAGCGGGATCCGTGTGCACACGGGCATCGTGGATGTTGATCCTCACTCCGCGCATTCCCTCCTCGCATAACACTCCTTCATTGGTCGCCCACTGGAAGCCTGCCACCACTGTGTCCTTGATGTCATTCAGGTTTTGAATCCCTTTGGTGCAGTCCACCAGCAGATTCTGGCCTTTGCCATCAGGACCAAAACACCAGACTTTTCTGGCTTCATTGACGTCCCATCCGTGGTTGTCGGCCAGGTATCTCGCTCTTTCTTTAGCGTCCTGATTGGGAGAAATCTTGCCGTCCTCCATGTCAGCACTGATGCCTTCCCCCAGAGGACTGGCCGTCATGTAGAGTCGGTTATGTTTGTTGGGTGATTTCGCGAGGCAAACAAGGGATGAGGTTGCTGCTACAGTTTCCTTGTATGCAACAACTGGCTCCGATACCTTGATGCCAACTCCCGAGTATTCCCGCAAGTCATTCAAGCAGATTTCCAAGTGCAGTTCGCCTGCTCCTGCTATGATGTTCTGCCCGCCTTCGTTGCTGACCTGCAGCATAGGGTCTGATTTCGCCAAGCGTCTCAAACCCTCAATCAAGCGTGGTAGATCAGCGGGCTTCGAGACATCAACGGCTACACGCACCACCGGGCTCACGGAAAACTTCAGCACCTATATATAGATATATATATATAGATGCAACATATACAGATAGAATAATGACATGTTAGCATGAATACTAACCTTCATGTTATGTGCTTCCTTGAATGTGGTCACAGTGCCACTCTTCACCAAATACTTGTCAATGCCAAGCAAGCCGCAGACATTTCCACAGGGCACTTCAGCCACTGCATTCACACTGCCTCCCATCATGATCACAGTCCTCGGTATGGTCTTATCCACAAACAAATCCAAAGTGTGCCCCGGTTTGAAATTTGGTCCCATGATGCGCACTTTCTGACTGGAAGATGCTGTTCCAGCGAACACTCTACCGAAAGCAAAGAACCTGCCCTTGTCAGTTGTGGGCACCATCTTCGAAATGTATATCATGAGAGGACCGTTTGGGTCACAATTCTTCATGGCTGAAAAAACAAAAAACACACATCATATGATATTGCAAATAATAACACTTTTGTAGTAGCGAATCTCACCGATTGCCGCTTCGTCATCTTCAGGACCCTCATAGAGCACACTTGTTCTGTATTTCTGTGCCTCTTTCGCGGAGGGCAAGTGCCTCACGATCACTTCGACCATAGCATCGCCAGCAGGAAGCCAGCGTCTCATGACTGCTCTCATCAGGTCCTTGCCGTTGAGCTCGCTTTCTTCGCTGGTGAGTTTAATGCCGAGTGTCGTCAGTACACTCGCTAACTCCTCCTCCTTCTTCTCCAAGCATGCGTGCAGCACCTTGTAAATGGGCCTCAACACAAACTTGTTGAATCCGCGTTCGTAACCTTCACCCCCAGTACTTTTCCACTTGCGTTGCTCAGCGTTGTAGAAATGGCTTCCCCACAATCGGGTCATCAGCTTCTGGGAGTCCACTTTAAGTTTGCTGGCGTAGAAGTCTGCGATTTGTCGCAAGGTGAAACCCCAGCCGTGCAAACCAGCGCCAAAAGCTACGTTGCCTTTACTTGGGTCCAACTACAAATTGCAATTCTGAGTTTTGACTGCTTCAGAACAAGTATTCTACTTACATTAATGTCGCCCATTGGGCACGATTCGTCTCTGTACATCGACACCACTGCGTTGGTTTTCTCCACAATCTGATGCAGTTGGCGGTAAAGATCCTCTTGGTCCATCTGTTTCTCCAGAATGCACCTGTCCAGTTTGTTGATCATCAAAGCAGGCTTGACCCGTTCAGCCAAAGACTGTCGCAAAACGGTTTCAGTCTGGACACAAACTCCACTGACGGCGTCGACCACGACCAGAGCACCATCGGTCACACGGAGAGCAGCGGTCACCTCAGATGAGAAATCCACATGACCTGGGCAGTCGATTAGATTGACCAGGACTCCTTGCGATCCTTCGACCTCATAGTACATTGAAATGGCCCTGGGTTAATCCACTGCATAAACAAATGTATCTGGCGTTATGATTGACCCACGTGGACTTGATGGTGATGCCTTTGTCCTTCTCGTCCTCCCTGGTGTCCGTCGCTCTCCGGCATCCTGCTTGACCCTCAGACATGAGGCCTGCTCGGCTGAGCAGGGAGTCGGTCAGCGTCGTTTTGCCGTGGTCCACGTGGGCGATCACCGACATATTGCGGATACGTCCTGGGCAGGCCATGACGCCCTGCATCTCTTCTATGTTCAAATTCACCTGTTACCGAACGTCATCATTGAATTAAGCTATAATTACATTGTATATATGCTGAGTTCAATTAGCGGTACATCTATCAACCGCATCAATTCAGCTGAAAACGCGTAATTGTTCTCGACTTCCTCTCTCTCATCTCACACAACTTGTTGAAACTGCGTTTGCATCTTTCCTGCTTGGGCCCTATCGACCTGCAATCTGTGTTATACATATACATGCATCATCCTGAAAGCATTCAAGTGCTCGGATACGGGCGGATTTAATATGTAAGTAGGCTTTACCAATTATAAGCCCAGCAATAAATATACATGAAAGATGCAAAAGAAAACTAACATTTCATTAATTGGAGCACTATCGATCAAACTTTGATCTATTCTGTCAGTGGAAATACTGTGTTTTAGCTATGCTTATTTATTATTCAAATGCATGCAAAGAGAATATTCAAAATTCTGCCCACGATATGTATTACCGAACTTAATTGTATTACTTTATGTATTACCTAATTTAATGACTACATGTAGGAGTTAAATTTAATCTCACCATGCTCCTTATTCCTCGGACTGGTACGGTCCAATGATGATAACAGAAAGGTTAAAACCAACTAGGTTAAGTTCAGCTCATGATTGAGAATGAATTATGCTCAGCTCTGTCGCGGATTTATATGAGCGCGCGAAAAGTGCATTTCGCAATCGGTGATTGCGCCAACTGTGATTGCGAAATCACCACTCCGGAAAATACCGAAGTTTCCCGAGAATTTCCGAATAATAATAAGTAGCACCACCTAGCGATTGCAGAGAATACTACGACGGTATCCACGGACGCTTTTGATAATCGGTTGCGAAATCATATTTAAGAGGCAGACAAGGATCAAGAGACAAATAATTGAGCTTTATTTCCATACATAATCCAACGTATTTACTTCGCTGGTAATCTGATTGGGCGAGCATACCGGATCATCTCCTAAATGATCAGTCACCGATAAAACAAAACAAGCACTGACTCAGTGACTGACTAACGTTATGAAACGGACTTGTTTATAAATTTGATTTGATGTTCCTGATGTGAATGAGACAAATACCCGACATTTCATCCCCCGTATTTCGTGATGGTTCGTTTCTTTCTGCACTTCTGTTATAATTGAAGGTACCAATAAATTGGTATAGACATTTAACACACCCGCTTATACTGCAAGGGTACTACTAATATGAACTAATACTATATTAGTATATAATAATAATATCTAAGGTACTACATCTAGACATGTTCTGATGTAGGCCTATAATTATTTATAATAATTATATTATATACTGAGTGGGCCAAAAGTAGTCTACCTACTCCATGTTATAAAAACAAAACTATAAATTTTGCTGAAATGTCCCAATTATTCCACACACAGACACACAAAAAACAACTACCTGCCCTGGTATGGATTGACCATGTTATTCTGTGCCCATTTATGCAAATAAATCAATTAAAAGTATATTTTATATGAGGGAACATTTAAATGCGGGTGGTGAGTAATCAAGAAGTGAGCAAAATAATAAGATGAACCCCTGATTGAGCATTAAGGAATGTCATTCGTCATGTCTCTTGTGTGACGCTTCAATACAAACTCTCTGCTTTGTTTTGATTTTAGGTAGATCAACATTAGTGCTACTGTCACAACAATAGCACTCTCAAACAAAACAATAGTACGAGAGCATTGCCTTAACTTTTGGCCCACTCTGTATTTTCAGCATACCGATATATGATATTGACTGCTGGACTCGCCATATATAGATTGTAACTTTGTATTCCTCTTATAACAGGGAGCAGGTGGATCACTACTCACAGATGAACAAATGAAGAAACTCAAGCAAACAACTCCTTGTGAGCCCAATAAGAGGTCTTCTGTCATGTACTATGAATGGCTCTTATGTTGATTTCAGACAATGAACAGGAAATAAAGCGGCTGCTCAAGAGGTACGCAACGTACGACAATTCCCCAGGAGGAACCGCGGGCATCAAGCAGGAAGAAATATTGCTCTTCCCAGAATTCGCAGGGAACCCCTTGATCCCGAGGGTGCTGGACCTGTACCTAAATTCAGAATCTGGTCGGATCTTTCCTGATAAGTTTTTGTATTTCTGTGCCATTTTGAGTTCAAGAACGGGAATTGGAGCCAAAAGACAAAGTAAGAAGAATTTTAAAAAGTAGCATAAATTAGCTGATGCTGTTTAATTTCCAACACAGTGGCATTCCGATGTTTTGATGTCCACAACGAAGGGTGCTTACAGTATGACGAGTTATTCAAGATGTATAAATCTCTGTTTGGGATGGCGCTCCCCGATGACACCATTCTCAACCTTGTGTTCACTGCTCTTCATGAATCCAATTTGGAAACACCGGGAATGATAACCCCAGAGGATTTCACTCGGGTACTACCTCTCTCTTGTAATATACAAAATAAAATGCCCCAGTATAATTTATGCTCTTGTTACAGATGGTGCCGGATCACGAAATCGCAATGCGATTCACAGTTGACCTGCAATTGCCGTGAATTTTCCAACACCTGTCCAGAACTGAATATTTCGAGATAACACTTACTGACCTCAAACCACTTGCATGAATAAATTGTAGAAGAAAAAAACACAATATAATATTCAACAGCAAACCATTTCTTTTGGCGCATAAAATCACACAAATTTGAACACAAATTAAAATCTATGAACTCTCACAGAAAAAGGTAACTGGCATTATGAAGCATGTAGGATATTCCAGGGGGTTAATTAAAACTACGCTAATTAGCAATAATTCTCTTATCTCTGGCAAAAAGGGAATGTATGAAATTTGTGCACCCTTCTCCCAAGAATTAGCCAAGTGAGTGGAATTAACAGAGGTCATGCCCTTAATCCAAGATGTGCTTTAAATGATAACGAAAGATAGAAATCAAGTTGTGCTACACAAAATTTGCACCATGCGGACTAAGCACCATGGGTGACACGTTTCCCACCGACATAGCATAGTAATTGACCTTTGCAATCATACAAACCTGATAATTTTACCCTTTTCATATAATGATGTTGACCAAATCAGTAAGTGAAAAAAAAAGAGTTCATTTAGAAGAAAAATTAGAAGAAAAGAACTGAAAAAAATCAACAGTATGGTCAATGCATGTTTTTCCAACACCGGTAGTTGAACAAATTACCAGTAGAATTCTAACCCCTAATGTTTTCAAACAAACAGATGACGCACATTCATTCCAACAAGTATTCGAAAAGCACCTCTAGCAGAGAGTGAGGAGGGTAGGGGTGGGTGGGTATCATGAAATTGACCTACTATTCTGCGATGGGTAGAGACGTGCAAAGGCAAGATTCACTATACTATGACAAAATTCTCCAACAAGAAAAAAATTTATCCAAATTATTATAATCTATTCATTAATCAACACTCTGGGTATAGAAACAAAAGACTAGGCACAACATTTCCTGCCAATCTACTACTACCCGTCACTGCGCATAATATTATCTCAATGTTTGCACTTTGACACATAATTGTGGATTTTGAATGTCTTTCACGCTCTGAATTAACCTCAGCTCCATGCGAGCGGCTGGTGGAGTATCCGGGTGCAGCACAACCTGCTTGGAATGTTCCAAGGTTCGCCTGAGTACATGCTGCATAGTAGAAACGGCCTTCTCGCAGGCTAACTTAAAATCATCAGAGTGCTTGTGGAGCCAGGCGAGCAGAAGAGCCGTGAAGAGATCTCCTGAGCCTGTGAATTGAGCGTCTAAACGTGGAATGTTCACCTGCATCATGGTGGGGGAACCATCTGGAAAATAAATCATTCAAATGGAGACTGATTGGGATAAGAGTACTCTCACTGGCGATGGTGCTGCCACAGCCGACTAAATCAGTTTCAGAACCCAATTCTGAACTACTTATGACGACAGTCTTGGGGCCCATGCTGTGAAGTTTCAACATGGCTTGTTTAGCCGATTCAATATCTGTGATTTTCATATCTGTCAGTAATCTGTCCATTGGAAAATTTTTTAAAAATTGTGTTCACATGATTATTTCTAGTCTGGTAAGGTTTGAACTCACTCCGCTTCAAACTGGTTTGGAGTGACGATATCTGCGAGTGGAATGATGTCTTTTTTGTAAACCTCCAGCAGCTCTTTGGGTAGATACTGGGAAAGATACTGGATAAACGTAAAAAGAAAGATGCAATGGAAACTCACCATTTTCCCACAATCTCCCATAACAGGATCACACACTAAAGATTGTAGAACAAAAATTAATAATCATATTTGGGAAATTATGATTCAGCTAACCGTAAGTGAGTTTAGGATTATTCAATCGTAACTCTTCGATTAAATCTTTCACTTTCAGTAAAAAACTCTTAGACCCGATATAACCTGCAAATAAAATAATGGTAAAACATTGCATTCAGGACCGAGAACACAATTAATACCTGTTAAAAGATGTGTGTAATTGTGAATTTGATTCATTTTCAGGCCCTCGTATAAATCTCCAAGTTCATCAGAGTTCAGAATTTGTCCCTTCCATTTCTTGTACCCTGAAAAGAGATAGCAATTATATATAATTATGTAGACAAATAATGTCAACTGCTTCATTTGTAGAGCAAATTAACATAGGAATTCACTGATTAGAATTCACATTTCGAATGCAGTCCATTGTGTAACAGCGAACTTTCGCAGTCGCGCCTATGTGAACATTTTCGTGCATGAAAAGTTTGCGGTCGGCCGCGAACATAGCGAATATTTCCTGTCAGCGAAATGTGGCTGTTTTACAGTAAATACAAAGTAAACAGAATGGAAAACACATTGTTTTCATTCCTAAAAGTCATACCAAAAGAGAAGATAAAAACAAATCCATAAAAACTAAACCAGCATACACCGCAGATATGTCATTGTTCATTAATCATGTATTAAGGGCTTGCTACATAACATACGACATGCTTTGGATCATGAGTCATGACGAATACAGCTACACAGCAGTGTAATAATCTCTACCAGGTACATGTATAATTATGAGCAAAATTGAGCTATGAGCTTGAATAATACAAGTGAGATCAGATTACCTACATGAGTTATATTACTCTGACATGAAAATTTGTCAGCATAAACAAAGACTAAAGAGTCAACGATGAATTCAATTGAGTGTACTTTGTCTTTGAACAACAATCTTACAGATGTAGGAAAGGTGACGTAAAGTAGCAATTTGGCTCCGGAAAGTGAAGTTTATGGTGGCGAACATATATTCATTATTCAGGCATTGGCTTTGATACTCTTATGATATACTTATTTAAATCAAACTGGTGAAGAGATTATATGATTATACTTAGGGATGCACGGAGTTCCGGCACATCCCAAAATTTGTCACCAAATGAGCATTTATGGGATACACTGAAGTCAGTAATTCCTCACTGCCTCCCTCCTCTCCACAATAGCAGGGAGCTGATGCAGGGTTCAGAGTCTTACAGAGCAATTTGGTCCAAAAATCCTCTCATGTGTTATAGGCATGTGAGTCAGAGGTCAGGGAATATCTGACCATGAAAATCGAACATGTTTACTTTGACCCCTTGTCGATTGTTCCTCCAATTAAACCAGGTAAATTCCATTTGTTTTCTTTGAAATTTCACGAATATGTCCTCAAATGGCTCAACTTGATACACACGAAAATTCGTGTCTATGCAATGCATACCCGGAATGTGGTGTTGGCATAACCAAAGAATTGCGTTTCTTTTGCACTCAAGTATATTATTATTATTGTGATGATGATGATGATGATATGTAATGATGATGATGTCATTACTATTGATCCTTCTTCTGCTCTGAGTTGCGAGAGAACAATTTTATTGTGCCATTTATCCCTCACCTGTATGATTGGAGAACTGCACAGAATTGATGGCATCAATTTCAAGACCAAGAACCTGCAATTAGAATACGACAAATAGAAAGCAGAAGGAAAAGCCAAAGGAGAGTGCGTGTAGGGTCAACCTGATCCAGCAGGGAAGAATTTGTAGAACTACATGCAGCACTTCAGGGTCGGAAATGCATAAGGTATGCTGAGGCAGAGCAGCTAAACCTGAGGCATGTTCCGCAGGGCTAGCACGCGCAGCACTGTCATGAATGATGAAAATTTTGGTTCACTTGCCGAATTAACACGGACCCCCAAATTCCATGTTAGCGAGCAAGTGCGAGAATGAAAGACAATGTTCTGAAGTACCTAATAACTATACATGAATGTCAAAAAGCTTACTTTGCACACGGATATCCAAGGGAAAGTCGTTATCCAACTAAATTAATAGTTTCACGTTGAACTAACATTGAATCAACGATAATCCACCATTGTTGTATTACTACGCAGAAACAAACCATACAACACATACTACACATACACACGAAATAGTCCCTCAACGAAAAAATATGAACAAACCATATATTATTCTTACCAAATACACATATCGATGATCCAGGGTTATAGAACAGGCGAGGTGTCTTTGGCAACGGCGATCGGCGGACACTATTCCATGCTAGTCCACAGCATGAATGAAATACTACACACACAAGAAATAGTCCCTCGCCATAAACAAACAAACCGCAGATTATTTGCCATTCAACACTTACCAAATATATACAAATATCGATTATGCCAAGGTTAGGGTTTAGGGATTGAGCCGCATAGCGGCGAGGTGTCTCTGGAAACGGCGATCGGCGATCACTATTCCCATGGTAGCCCACGGCATGAATGAAATCAACCATTCCAAAAGTAACATAAAAAAAAACATTTGTGTAACGACCACAATAACCATTTCCTCAAAATCATGATTGACAACGCGTAAGAATACAAGGATCAAGCAAAATCACGTAAAACGGTTGTCACTTGACCCAACAAAGCCACTTGTTTCAGGAAATCATATATTCATGAGGTCAAGAGGGCCCATTTTAATCTTACAGTAAGACTCCATTAATCCGCCCTCCTCCGTTCTCAAGGAAACAGGCGAATTAACAAAAAGGGCAGATTACATGTCAGACCACAAATAAATGAAAATTAGATGCCGTACAAAAACCCATGTACCATATACTGGGCATGTACAATTAGGTTACAAGCAGGTCAAAGAAAAAGAAATAATCAAATGAAGTGGGCAAGGTAGAGAGTAGAGATAATAACTGAATGATGGTCGTTGTGGGCTCTCATTTTATGCATGTGGATCAGCTCTGAGTCTCCGAGTTCCAA
>KB295338.1:5945-18155 GCA_000328365.1 Capitella teleta | reverse complement strand
GGAAGAGTCAGAATTATGTACCAGAACTATACGATTTCTTAATTGTAACAATAACAACCATAATTAATAGCAATAATTACGATTATGCACCTGTCACAGGTTCCCCATCTAAACGATGGAAACATCGGAAGACATTTAGTGTTGAAAATCTAGTGTAAGTGAAAGTACAGGATGGGAATTCCCCTTAGTCACGTGACACATGGAGACATTGAAAGATGTTAAGTGTTTTCCCAAATGTACCCGCTAAAAGAATGATGAAATAATGCATTTTGGCATTAATTATTAAATAGCTTATGTTGTAATGTGGTACAGTTGATATATCCATCACTGATTTTACCTGTGGCATTAGATTGCTAACAATTACTACATGAGTAGGCCTCCACATACAATATCAATTTTACAATTTCAGTTTTATTGATATAAACAACAGAAGTTGTAAATAAACAAAACAAAACAAAGCCAAAAACACATGTATATTATTTTATGGTACACTTCTACATCATATTGTTTGTATGCCTGTATCTTCATGATATACACTGCTTCATTTGCAACGCCGTCAGTGGCAGATGCTTCATCTCTCCCCAGCATCGGAATCACAGACTTTGAACACATCAAAGTGAGTAACACTCTTGTGCGACCACATAAATCTCAATTTGCAGATAATCACAAAAGGATTCCGAGAGCAGATGCTGACGTACGCTCCGTTCTGGAACCGCAGCATCTCTCTGGTGCCCAAAGAGGCCCTGGGTAAGAGCAGCGATCGCTGTGCTCGCCTTCAACAAGATTTCTTCCAACAGGAATGTATTTGGAGAAGAAATGCATGACAGGCGAGAGGTCAAACGACTTAACATACAAAGCATTCTTGCGAAATATTGAGGAGTACAAATGAGAGCCCCCGATGGCTAATCACTGCCTGATTCTTCCACGAAACTAAAGACTTCTTTCGGAGTATTTCATCACGACTTTCTTCACCCGTGAAAAACCGCTGACTTCATATCTTACAAAGTATTATTAAAAACATCATCCTGTACCTTATATGCGAGAATTTTCCGTATAATTTATTCTCTTTTGTTGTTGCTCTCTCTTACATCATGTTGGAATACAATTCTGATTGGTATCAAATATTAAAAACACAAGCAAATATTTGTTTATTGATCAACATTGAATGAGAAGAAGCCGATGTATAGAATAATGAGGTGAAATGAAGATGAATGCATTCACATGAAGTCATCGGAATCGTTGCCTGCGTCCTGAAAAAGGAATCCCTCGGAAATCGAAGAGAAACAAACAGAATGCACTCACTTGATTTGACGTCATATTGTCTTCCGTCATTAACCGGTCGTAACTCCTGTTGATGCGTCAATCATAAAAATACAGACTTTAACCTTTGACCTGCTCACCTTAGTTCCAAGTCCTTCTTTCTCATATCCTCCTCCTTCTTCTGTTTCAACCGTTCAGCGCGCATCTTGGCTTTGCCGTCTTCCCTTTCCAGCCGATCCCTCTCTTCCCTCTCAGCCTGAAAATCCGGGAACTTCTCCACTTTCGTCTTATTCAACCGGTTGACAATCTCATTCACTCGCTTCTCTACGTGCACCTTTAGCACCTGGAAGCAGAGATGATTGGAGACAATCAATCAACGTTGCCTGGGCTTATTGCATAACACATATCTGGCATTATAATGCCAGGTGTAATCGGATAATGATGGCAACCATCTTAACAGGAGTGCGTGGGAATCAGCAGGGTAAGAGCTGTGATTGATGTAAAAGATGAACGCAACAAGAACAAACCTCCTTCTGCCGCCAGAAGCCCACTTGGCCCACGTCCATTCCACCCGTCTTCTTCAAATTATCCCACATTGTGTACACGACATCAATGTCATTCATTTTGTTGCCTGCAAATTAAGCGTCAGTGGCGTGGCGAAGAAAGAGGAGGTGGATGCGCACCTTGAATGCTGTTGGCCTTCACTAACTGAGCGCAGTCTTGGATCACAGACTCAGGAACGTCAACGAGTGTTTGTCCCTGGATCATTAAGCAGATTGATCGCCGATCGATGCATCATCAATGAACTCTGACCTTTTTTAACCGCATGTAAACGTGAGCTGAAGAAAGTTTGTCCACGTGGAACCTAAAAAAAGAAGAAAAAAAAAGAGAAATGATTGAAGATGAGAAGGAGCAAGCGCTGGTGAACCACACCACACGTCCTCAGGCCATCCCCATTTGATGAGCAGCTCATCTGCAAACGAGAGTGGATTACACAAACAACTGTCCATGAACACCACCCACTTTCGTGCTTGTCTTCTCCCATGTACATCGTAATTGGAGGCTGCACAACTGAACAGAAAAACAGACAATGAATGTTTGGCCCCAGGTGACAATCAATTTCAGCTGCTTGCGAGCCCAGAATGATGAGAATCACAGGGCTAAAAAACATGTACTAGAGTACGGTTTCTTACTGGTGCTTGTAAAGCCTGGAAAATTTAACCAAAACCTCTGTCACTATATGTCACAGCTAAACATCGCTTGGCGCTAGTGCGTGCTTACACAAAGTGACGAATATGTGATTGATTTAATGATTACCATAAATAATATAGATCAATACAAATTTTAATAACGCAGGTGTGCAGTTAATAGTGAATGACTGTTTAACAGAGACTGAATTGTATATACCATACACAAATTGGTCTTAGTTAAAGGTTAACTATATAAGTATATACTATGTGTTAATAATTATATTTATAATTGTGCTTATCATCATAAAAGGCTTATTGGCCAACTGAACGCTCAGACAGTTACTGAGCGATAATACATGCTCACCGCCGCGACAGTTCATAAAAACGGATTTAATTATTCGAGAATTTTCAAAACTTGAAATAATATATAATTAAATTGTACTCTAACCATTGCTCGTGAAATAGAACACCATGCTTGAATAGTTCTTCCAGATCTAGGAAAAAATCTGCAAATATGTTTGCAATGGCTCCCTGAGCCTCAAGAAGGCGATGCAAAGCAATGAAATCTAAAAATCTGACGTCATCGTCTGCAAACCGCGATTGTCACAGGAAGCGAGACTCAAACTACTGGTATTGAGAATCACGAACTTATTAGTGCTGGGGGTACTTCGTGAATACTTGATTGTCAGAAGTGCCCTGACGACCCGAATGGAATCACTGGCCTCTTGGTCAAACCTGTGCGTGTAATTGTGATTGACATATTCCAGCGTATCATACGTTATTTCCTTCGAGGATTTCCAAAATGTTAAACGGTCAGCACAAGTGAAGAAATGAAAATTTTGGCCTCATATCAGTCACAGCAGATAGATATCAATTTGACCCATCCGTGGCTTCAGAAGGTTTGGGCCTCTATAATGATAAACTATTCAGCTATTTTAGCTCTGAGCCAATGGCTTGAAACATTGAAGCTCAATTTCCCCCCAAAGAAGTGTACTACTATATTTATGGGTCACCCAAGCATCCGTCCCAGCCTCATACCATCTCTCTTCTTCGGGTGAACCTACGGCACTGACAATAGTTCAGACAGAAAAGAGCATGGGAGTTACCTGGTCGACTTGTCTCACATTCAGCGATGAGATTGCTGCCCTGGCGATATAATAGCCTACCAAATTGCTAGCATCATTGAAAGAACCTTCAACCACTTGGATGCAGAAAACTTCACCAGGCTACTCAATGCTCTTGTAGGCCGCAGATATCATATGCTGGCCCGATATGATCCCAACATACAAATAACTGCATCAAAAATCTAGAAGACGCACAGAAGAGAGCCACATAGCATGTCCCTGGTCTGATGGACTTCTCTTACCCAGAAAGACTGAAACATCTCAAACTTCCGTCCTTAATTAGTCTTCTGCAGGCTCTGCACTGACGTCATCGAAATATGCCTGCCCAAGCTGCTATCTTGCTTATATGGACACAACTACGCCAGCATCATTACCCTCAGTTGAGAGACAATCAATTGAGGCCCCGATAAGCAACTCCTGAGGGAGCTCTCTGGATCCGGTGTTAAGCGCAATTCTTTCACCCAACGAGTCATAACACACTGAAACAGCGTAACACAATTTGTAGTTGTTGATTAACTTGTTTCATTTATTTCTATTTCAATTATTTCTATTCAACTCATCACTATTTTGGACTGAGTTCTTCACCTCATCTCACTTATAAGCCCATTTGTTTCTGTTCTCATTGCACATTAATAAACCAGCCTCAGTCGATATATCTGGCAAGTATTCATTATTTTACAGTAGTAGAAGCCTCATCCCTCAATACCTTTCAAAACTGATTTGACGAAGACTGGAAACACCTTTCCTTAAAATGCAAAAGGGAAGTTACAGCCACTCTCTCTCGCGCGCATGCTCATTAAACTCACCAATGAAGATCTGGACATAGAGTCAGTGTGCCTGCAATCAGTACGTCCTATGGTATCTCAAGGTAAGGTTGTATAAAATTGTTTGGGGCCTCTATCCCTCTATTAAGGGTGTGTCCAATCAACTCGCATTCTATCTCATGGCAATACCTGTGCACGCTTTGACCCCTGTGCATGCGTTGAGGGCTACCAGGCGCCGTCCTCGTTCATGCACAGGATCTGCCAGCACTCACAGACTGGCGACCGCTGCAATCGGATAAAATATAATGCTTTAAAATTATGTTGCTACTTGGTGTTGTCAGTTTTTAGCCCAGGGGGGAGGATTCCACCATAGGTTTTCTCACATGCTTAACACTCAGCAATAGATTTTAGTTGTTGTTATATAATTCTTTCTTTCTTTCTTTCTTTCTTTCTGTATATATTCTGTATACATGTATATATGAAATAAATATTATTATTATTATTATTATTATTATTATTATTATTATTATTATTATTATTATTATTATTATTATTATTATTATTATTATTATTATTATTATTATTATTATTATTATTATTATTATTATTATTATTATTCTTAAAATTTCCGAACTATCCCGGGTCTAGCATTTGTAAATCCAGTGAGTGCGTTATGATTATGCAACCGGATGTTGACAGCGCTCTCTGGGTTTTGTTTATGAAAGACAGAGAAAGAGAAGAAAGCCTTGCTGTCGTCGGAAGAATCCAATATGCTCAACCCACCAAGCTCCGCCAGTTCTGACAGGTATTAAGTTTCGATTATGAATTCATAAAACGTCGTTTAGTTCAGCCTAATTAGCTGCTAAGTGCGCATAACTGCGCCCACGTTGCTTGTTGCGCCCACCACGTGGGGTTCGTTCGGGGAAAAACGACCTCAGCTGTCATCGTTCTCTGGTGTCTGGAGTTAAATTATTCTCCAGTGACGATCATTACAATGCCAGATTGATTAATATAGCAAATCCTAATTAGCTGTTTGGGGTATTTAATGAATTTTTTTTCATTAGTTTATTTTTATTTTTTATTTTTTATTTTTATCTGGTTAAACAAATTATTTATTTTAAAAACACATCATTAATATTCATTTTAAAATTTAATCGATCGCATGATTGATAAGGAGAAAATCTATGTCATCAGGTGGAGGCGTACCATTGTTTGACGTACGTACCTAAATCAACATACATACCTACATGTAGTAATAGGTATGGGTGTACCTAGATCGTCGTACGCTCCATATTGCAGCTTAAAACTATACATATTCATCTTTTTCTCATGAATATTGATGCCATGTAAATTAGAAAAAAAAATTTTAGTTGATTATATAACTTTGCTCTACTTCCTGCCTCTCCATTTGAGACACTCAGCCCTCAAAAGCTGCCTGCCCTTTACATGTACTGCAGGTAAATCGACATAGGAAAAGTACTAAAGAGTGTAGGGTTTGAAATACCAAATTGTGCATAAACCATCCCTCTATCCACCTGACTTGGCCCCTTAAGGATTCTATTTGGTGAACAAATTATATTTGACAATGAAGAGGGGAGAGGGTAGGGAGTACCTAATTCCACAAGTGTAACTGATCTGATTATCAGTTTGGCATTGTCGCCCCAATAGCGCACATTGTGGTTTATTATTGAGAGGGGATCGTCGAATCGAATGACCCGAGATGGCTGAAATGGGTATAACTTATGTGTTACCAATACCTGATGATGTAACAAGAGTTCAAGTTACCTAAAACACAATAAAGTTGGCAATAATAACATCGCCTGCCGAGAACGCTCGGGTTGTGAGTTTCCGGTGTTGTGAGCATGCACAGAAGATGTAAACAATAGCACGTTTCCTGGGCACCTAAAGTGATGACCATAGATGTCGTAAACATTATGACCGTTATGATTCTGGGCGAAGCTGAACATGCTGGATGTTTTCCTACGTTTTTGCCGTCATCAACTTCACAATCGGCGACAGACAGATAACATAGCGCTTAATTGGCTTCTCTCTCATCGTTACCTTTAAAGTTAACATTAAACTCTGGTGACAACGATTCAATGTGCTTGCGAACGTATTTCATTATTGATAAACAGACACATGTGCGACCACGTCTTATTGTTGTTGAAGAATTCACATGACGTGATCATGTGATATAAACACAAAATGGCGAATTAGCCGAAGCGTCATCTTTTCGGGAAAAAAATCGCATTTTCTTATTTGTAGCCTTGATTGCTCGGATAAATCGTTCGTAAGAGGTGCAATGTTTAAACTAAATATATAACAGTTCTACTGCGTGTATTCCTAGGTGTGCAATGCTTGCAATGGCTCTCAACGAGCACGCGCTATGGCTCTAAATGGATCCGAAATGTGCCTGTAATGTAAATGTCCTTAAGGGGCCAAGTCAGGTGGATAGAGGGATGGTTTATGCACAATTTGGTATTTCAAAACGCATTTTACAAACTTTAGTTCTTTTACAATAATCCACTTACCCCAGGAGTTATGGAATCATGTCCCTAATTCTGTTGTGTGTTTCAGTGGCAGTGGGGAAGACCAAGATGCCGACTCAGCGCTCTCCCTCAACCTCCAAACGCCTCCCGTCAGTCCATCGAAAATGCTTTCACCTAAAAGTCCTTTGAAGGTATGACGTGTTGACCTTTGTTGACCTGCGTGTGAACGATTCTCCTGCAGCTGAGCGGTGGCAAGCGACGTGCGCGCACCACCAGCTCCTCCGGGACGGCCGCAGAAGGCCCAGTGGTCAGGTACGGGTCAAGGACCATCTACACGGCCGGACGCCCTCCGTGGTACGACTCCCACGGCCAGTTGAAGGAGCCGTTCGTGATCGGTCAGTTGGTTCGATTGATTGGTGTCTGATTGTGAACGGAATGCATGCAGGACTGAGCGGGGGGAGTGCCTCGGGGAAGACAACGGTCGCCAGGCGCATCATTGAGGCCCTGGACGTGCAGTGGGTCAGTCTGCTCAGCCTGGATTCCTTCTATAAGGTACGTTGACCGTCTGTGGCGGCACGGGTGACTGGGGTCATCTGCAGGTGCTCTCTCCTGAGCAACACAAAGCAGCGTCCAACAATGAGTACAACTTTGACCATCCGGACGCCTTTGACTTTGATCTTGTCGCTGAGACACTGCAGCGACTAAAGGAGGGCAAGAACGTTGAGGTTCCCATCTACAACTTCTCAACTCACTCGCGCGAGAAACTGAAGAAGACTATTTACGGTGCTAATGTCGTCATCTTTGAGGGAATCTTGGCATTTTGCAACACTGAGGCGAGAGAGGTGAGTTTGTCTCTCTCTCTGTTTGACCTCGTTTCATTGTTTGTGGCCTAATTAATTGCGCTCCAGGCAATGGATATGAAGGTGTTCGTGGACACGGATTCAGACATACGTTTAGCCAGGAGGCTGAGGCGGGACATCTCTGACAGGGGTCGTGATATTGATGGCGTCATTAAGCAGTATGAGAAATTTGTGAAGCCAGCCTACGACCATTACATTGAACCCACGATGACCTTTGCAGATATCATTGTGCCCAGAGGTTTGTCTTTCAATTCAACTTCTTTATTTCCTTCCAGTTGAATTCTGTTTTGGGTTTGTTGATGCGATCGAATCAATTGCATTGATTTTTTTTACTCAACTGCTATCCGCTATTGATCCATTTTTCCATCTGTTGTTTGATTGTTGTTTGATTGTCGTTTGATTCTCAGGAGGAGAAAACAACATTGGGGTTAATCTCATTGTAAACTTGGTTCACCAACAGCTCAAAAAGGTACGAAATGTCTTTATTATGCACAGGGCCTCTCATCGCTTTCTTGCTGATTGCAGAGAGGCTTCAAGTTGAGGTCTAAACTGAAGCAAGCGGCTCACATTGGCCAGCCCATGCCTAACACCCTGCATGTGCTGGAGCCAACTCAGCAGATCAAGGGACTGCACACCTTCATTAGGTATGCTTCTAATGCAAATTCTTATTAATAGTGATGTCCTATCTGTTAATTTATGTTAATTTATATCTCTCTTCTCCTCAGGAATCGTGAAACAAACCGAGATGAGTTTATTTTCTACTCAAATCGGCTGATGCGTTTGCTCATAGAATTTGCTCTTTCTTTGATGCCACACAAGGTTTGCTCGTTCTCTCTCTCTCTTTGGTGCTTCATCGCCGGTTGTTGCTTTTCAGTCCGTCAGTGTGAACACTCCTCAAGGCTTCTGTTACGAAGGCAAGCGCCTGGACACGACCAGGGTGAGTAGCACAGCACTGTCGGCCGCCTTTGCATTCCGTCCAATGACAGTTGTGTGGAGTGAGCATCTTGCGTGCGGGCGAATGCCTTGAACCGGCGCTGAGCGAAGTCTGCAAACATATCCGCTTGGGAAAGATCCTCATCCAAACCAATCTGGATACAGGAGAACCAGAGGTACGTGTGTGTGACCTCTGCCCTGTGACCTTTGACCTTTCTTCTCGTGCTTGCAGCTGCATTATCTGCGTCTGCCGAAGGACATCAAGGAGAACCACATCATGTTGATGGACGCCACTGTGGCTACTGGGGCCGCTGCCATGATGGCTATACGCGTGCTGCTCGATCATGACGTCCCAGAGGAGAACATTCTCCTGGTTTCACTGCTCATGGCTGAGTCCGGTGAGAGAGCTGCGTGTTCCCTCGTTCCCTCGTTACCTGTGCATTTCAGGTGTTCACTCGGTCGCCTATGCGTTCCCCAAAGTGCGTCTTGTGACCACAGCGGTCGATCCCGACGTCAACGATCAGTTCCACATTTTGCCCGGCATCGGTGATTTCATCAGCGCCCTGTTCAAACGCATACTAATCGTGCACCTTTTTTTCAGGCAATTTTGGAAATCGATATTTCGGGACGGAATCGAAACACAGCTATAACCCTCAATCAGCGTAGATACTTCTGCCTTTTGCTCGGCTCCCCAAACCTTCTGGTATTCCTCTTCAATGTAATTTATTTTCACCAATCTGAAAATTCTCTCAATTTTTATTTATTTTTTTTTTTTCTCAGTATTACTTGCGGGTTTATTTTATGTATTTAATACGTACTGTGCTGTGCGCTAACATTGGTGGTCGGGTTTCTTCTAATTTGAAATATTTTTGAGTGAAATTTTGAGAAGTCAAATTAAGTGCTTTGAATGTAAGTTACCTGGACTTATTGATATCAACATATTCAATTGTATATTTTTGTCGTCAATTACATGTTTATGCAATGCTTTAATTTTTTTTGCATTAGTAAATTTGCTGATCAAGGACTTGTAAACTGATTTGAGCCGACACCAATGCGTGCAAATGTACAGTACAATATTTTCCTCGTCTGATCTCCATTTATACTTTTTTTTGTTATGGTCTCCCTTTTTTTTATCGGTTTCTCTTCCATTGTGTTCATTTCATTCGATCAATCTCGTTGAATGATGCCAGTAATTAACTCAAGTTAATGTTAATACCAGTTTCAATTGTATTTCTTCTTATTGGTCAATACTGTTGAATGTAAAATCATGGATAATTTGGAATGAGTAAGTTCCCTTTCTGAATGAGAGTTTTGTGGTTTATTGTGTGATGTAATGATTATTTACAAATTTCAGTTATGTTTATTTTAAATGAATTTCTTTGGATCTTGGATGAAATATGGACTTTGCTGGCTTTGAACTTTCATATTGACTTGTGTGTGATTTGTTTTGAATGATGTTGGAAGATGTTTTCATGATGGATGCTCAGCTGATGTTTTGGTGAATGGAATAAATGCTTAAAATTTCACTTTGGATTGCTTCATTTCTCATGAAATTTTGCTACTTTGGATTGAATTAGGAACAACTTCACATTTTTTATATCTGATGTGGGCCAAATTATTGCTGCCAGCCTTCAAAATCCTTGCTTGATTAGGTGTCATAAGCTGGCAATGCAAGACCTATTAAAAGAATGCCATCTCAAAACGCAAACACCAAATTCAATCTGTGTTATGCAACCGGAATGCCCCAAACCAATTCATTATTATTTTCTGACCATTCATCAACAGCTGAGTGACAAAAGAACACTAGAGAAATAGAAATAAGCACACAATTTTATTGCAGGACTCCACTGAATTTAGATCTTGTTGAAGGCAGCAATATCAACAGATTGAACATGGTCTTCAAATTCACAAATCTGCTCAATGAGGTCATCAGTGCTGACCTAAAAACAGACTTAATTAGCATTCAGTTCCCTCATTTGCATATCTGACCTTATCGTCCTCAATGACTGTGGCAATCTGCAGTTTCTTGATGCCGTAGCCAACGGGAACCAGTTTGGAGGCACCCCACAGGAGACCGTCCATCTCGATGGAGCGTACACACTTCTCCATCTCGGCGTGATCAGTCTCATCAGACCAGGGCTTCACGTCCAGAATGACGTTGCTTTTGGCGATCAGCGCTGGCTCTGAAATACGCCACAATTAGAAGCCAGCAACGTCAAGTCAAGATGAACCTACTCTTGGATTTCTTGGCCTGGTACGCAGCGATGCGCTCGTCCTTGATCCTTTGGGCCTCCTCCTCGTCCTCCTCATCCTCGTCCTCTCCAAACAGATCAAAGTCGTCGTCATCGTCATCTTTGCTGGCAGCGGGAGCAGCTCCTGCTGGGCCGTACGAGTCAACGGTGCCCTTCACTCCAGGCAGACTGACAAGCAGGCATTCAGCACATGAGCAGACACCTCAGGAGCACATACCTGGATTTCTGGCTGCCGTACGACTTGATCTGGTTGTACCAGCGGAGGGCGTTCACAAAGCTCTCAGCAGGCGCTCCGCTCATGGCCTCGAATACCGCAACATCGGCCTGGGATGGCACGAATCTGATGCAAACAAAAATAAGTTGGGATCTGGAGACTCATGCGTCATGTCATCCACTAATGAGGAATATTTTTCCAAGGATAAATCAAAAACCGCATGCAATTGGGCTTATAATTACAGGCTATTGAAAACTACATGTTGAATCGAGCACATTAAATCGATTAATCAAAGCCTATATCGCCTCCTATATAATTACGATACAGAAAAGAGGCACAAAGACAACGAACCCCGCTGACAGCTGGCAGACCGGCGTATTTGCTGTGAATCATAACGCACCTTCCAATAGACAGGATTTTTCACGAGCGATCTAAGCGTAGATCCCGTAACAAGGACTTACCCTTGGATGAAACTTTTGTCCGCAAGGAATTCGTTGAGGACCTTCAGTCCTGCGTTTGATTTCAAGTCACCGAAACCCATTTTTACTGTTTAAATGACAGGAGAAGAGTGAAGCGTGGAGCAGAACTGTCAGTCACGGACCGGAAAAGGAATGAGCAGTACGTCATTTCCGCTGAGCAGATCACGCAAACGAAACCGAGTGAGCATCTCGACGTTAAATAAGAATTTGATGGGGCCAAACTTCCGTGGTTTATGAACCGCATTTTCTTGGTTAAAAGCACACTCCTAAATAAACGCCTACCCCACATTTTTTTAAATGATATATTGATGAATTCCCATACACGCCCACTAGTATCAAGGTATTTTAGCAGCATTCACAGTGCTCACTCTCTCCCTTCCACTATTAACACAGCAGCATCAGCATAAAGTCATTTATAGTAATATAAGTGACCTACATAGCACACAGAGTAGCAGAGCAGAATGCGCCTTTAACACTTGCACCACAAATGCTTTAAGGTACAATCACTGCTGGGTGTGAATGAGTCAAACTAGAGATGCATGCTTAGATGGATAATCCTCCAATTCTACCTATATCGGTGTATATGTAGTTTCTCCCCTTAAAGTTAATGCATGAGTACACCTACAGGCTGATATAATATTGTGG
>KB295309.1:4528-18363 GCA_000328365.1 Capitella teleta | reverse complement strand
TCTCTCAAAAACAAGCGTCAGTGCTCCTACCTCCAAATTCACCCTTCACCATGAGTTCTCCTAGTTAATGTCCTTCTCCTTGATGCGCCATCCAAGATCAATGATCGCCTGTTTGTCGACGGAATAATCGTAATTGCCTCTTTTTGGAACTGGTTTTACGAGACGTGTGCAGAGGCCGTCAGCGTCTGATTCGTAATGCTGTGCAAAGAAGATTAAGATAAGATAAGATGAAGGTAAGATTAGCATCAGGATATTGTGAGGGGGGGAAAGAAGAAGAGAAAATGTAATTATAGACTGACTGAGAGGTATGGTAGAGAAATGGATTGAACCTAAAGTATTTAAATAATTTGATAACATTTACAAATGAATTATAAATACGAAAATTTTGTTTGAAATAATAACAAATGAGAAGTGGGTGTTTGTCATCTCAGTCGAATACTGAATCAGATTTCAAATATCCGAATTCTTTAGTTCAAGGTGATTGAGATAACAAGTATCCATTATGAACAGAATAAAGAGAAAAGAAAAAGTACAAATTTGAAGTAAAACAACTATTATTTTTGTTTACAAAATGACTACTCCAGAAAATAAAATCCATCTTAATTAATAAACACATGGTTTCAAAATAAACCGATGTACAAGTTAAGCGCCAACCCCCGAACAGAAGTGTGAGAAAAAAAAAGAAAAAGTAAAAACCACAAAAACATGCAGACATGCATCCAACAGCCACGCGTACCTTAAAGGGAGGGAGAACTGGTTGAAAATGGAATAATCATAATAATGTCATTGCACAAAATGGATTTTTAATTACAATATTTGATTATTTGATGAAATTGTATTTTTACAGCTAAAGTAAGCTGCTCGTAGACTGGTACCATGCATGAAGTACAATGTACAATGTACGAAATTCCATTTGCACTTAGAAACATAGAGTTACGGTATGTCAAAAACTTGATTCTACAAACCTCTCACAGACACACCAAATAAAATATATTTTTATGGTCTATATGTTTTGGCATATTATAATAATCATCATCATTATTATCAACAAAGGGCGTCGGGTAGTTCAGTCAAGTTTGATTGCGTGAGTGCACTCCTATGCTGATCGTGGGGTTCGAGACCCGATTGAGTCATGGGCCTTAAAATTGTGTAATATAATTGTAATTCGCTATAATAGTATGATTGTTCGGTGACTCTGCAGTGTTGCGTAACAACTAGACCCGGGTGCTGTTTACAATCGTCTCAATGGTAGAATGCAGGCTAAAGAACCTCATTCGGATGTTTCGATAGTGGGGATGTTTCGATAGTGAGTTCATGTGGGGCGAGACCCCGATCCCGGACTTCTGTATCAACGGAACGGGCTGTGGGAGCCGTAAAACCCAATAATGCCTGATCACCTAATGCCTCACCCTACACCAACAAGTGCATTTTAATATAAGCTGTTTACATGTACACTGTTTGTTGCTATGGGATATTGCAAGTTTAGAACTGACTTCAGAGATCAGATCACCCATACTAACAATAGAAGCCTTATAATAGGCATAATAATTAATCAACACACAAATATTTATAAAAAGAAATTACAAGTACACAGGGGTTTCACTGTACATGTAATTATTGATAACGAATAGGGAATCTGTGCGATGTGTCAGACGGCGCAAATTTCACGGCTGGGCCACTGGACTCGATGATCGATCTAATAGTGTCAACTGTCAAGTATCAACAGAGCAGAGAATCAGATCTCCCAGTGAATTATTCACGCACCAGAAAGCTAATTGGGATCTTCGGCTGCAAGAAGATAATCTTATGCCTTCTCTAAACAAATCTAAGGTAGAAAATATTACATAGATATTTTCATGTGAATCGCTGTCATCTTGCTCGCTCGCAGCACACGTGTTGTTGTTTTTGCAGGCCTACTGCACGTGCTTCCTGTTTTTGGTCTGCTCTGATTGGCTGAAGTGGATAGCTTAACGAAGGGAACGGGACCAATCACGGCAAGCCCTCATCTGACGTTTGCCTCTTATACTTTGCAATGGAAGCCATTCTCCCATAAGCGCAATGCTTACCCCGATATTCGGAATGTGCGTTATTTCCTTATGCTTGCATCCAGGCAGGGTGTTATTGACACATAATGCTATCAATTGGCGATATGAGTCAATAGAACATCACTTAAAATTTAGTTCCCCATCCCTTCAATTAACTGGGTCAAGTTCTCAAAGAACTCCTCGTCATCAATGGTTAGCTTATTCTCTTTGTACATGATATGATAATGCTCAACCCTCCAATTGCAGCAGACGCATAACGTGTAATCCCCAGGGAAGCTAGTGCTCTCCCGCACGAGGAAAAGACCCTCTTGGGCTGGGATCAGCAGAGATTCGGCGTCCTCACGAGAGATCTTGCCGTGGAAGCAGCTAGAAACAGAAGTTGCGACGGTGGAATTAGTGGTTATAAGCTCTGTGAGGAAATGAAGAAATCGTCTCGTTAACCCGATCTGCACCCGTGGGAGAAATAATTACTGTAGAACAAGAGTAATTAAGAGGTCATCTATTAACTGGCTTCACAAGCGAGTCGGCTCAATATTACACGGTCGACCAATGTTAGTTCTACAGGAATTATTACGATTCCAAGGGGTTCGTATCAGGCTCACGAAAGGGCGCCAGGAGTACGTTTAACCTGCGGGAGAAGAAAGAAATCCTCAGGGATGAGTCGTTGGTGGCTCACCTGCACAAGTTCAGTGAGATTATTGAAGTAGATGTCTTCATCGACGGTCAGCTGATTGTCCTTATACATGATGTGGTAATGCTCGACTTTGCTGTCGTGACAGATGGACAGAGTGTAATCTCCCGGGTAGTTATTACTCTCGCGCACAAGGTAAAGGCCGTTCTCCTTTGGCTTCAGCTTCTCTTCAGCTTCCACACGTCCTATTTTACCGTGGAACCAGCTGCAAACCCAAGAAAATGAACAACACTTTGGCCTTGCATCTATATTCACTCAACACACTTAATTTGCATCTTCTACTTTGCATACATCAGATAAGAACTCGCATTACTTCCTCGTTTGATAATACCATAAAAGAGACATTCAATTAAGAGACACTCACACATAAGAAAAATGTAATATTTCTTTCAACAGCAATTACGGCAGATATGAAATTACGATTTAAGTATTGTAAGTATTAAGTAGATCAAAGAGCAGACTCACGGCATAGCTCCGCTGCTTGGCGTAATTCTTAGGAATCATTTCTTCTTTTCCGCTTGACAGACACAACTATCTCTGTTGACGACTTGCGAATGAATCTCAAACGTCACATAGCAGCTTGTCGTGAAAAGTGATCAAATTAATCTGGTACAATCAGCAGTCAAAGGTCAAGAGGATGATCACAATTAAAAGACAAAAATAAATGCGTCACTTTGCAGGTAAGCGAGAAGCAGCTAAGTCGATATATAAATGAAGAGCTAACCTCCAACAATTATTCACAAATTAAGTTAATATTGATCAGAAATTTCCAGCCTAGTTGTACCATATGTGAGTGGCTTTGATGATAGTGAGGATTTCACCTTTTCTGAACTGCAGGTCGTCGTTAGAGTTGCCGTGGAAATTGTACATAGCCACGACCTCCGTCTTGGGGTCCCACTGCAATGGAGTGTTGTTAAATCGAGAGAAGCTTCCTGGTTCCCTCACTTGAGATATTTATATCTCAAAGTCAACTCGGGTGAACTATTTCCTCAAAGTATTGATCTTTTGATTAGGATCATTGAAAAAACAAAACATCAGGGGTCTATTGTAGGATCGAGTTAAGAGAAAACTTGATAGCGTATATACACAGCCCAGATAGCATTTGGATAGTTGTCGTAATGCTGCCAAATAGTTGCCGGCAATGGTTGACAGGAACGTTGATATGCTCATTGACGAAATGTCTTTTGCAAGCAAAAAAATCAACTTTACTGAGATCCTAATGGTAACCACATATCTACCATCTGTCAACGTTGACACAACAAATTAAGCATGACAACCACATTTATACCATCTAGCAACATTAGCTTAATGCATGGCAACTACATATTGTCAGTGGCTGGTCGCCTGTATCGTGTCTGGCGTCAGCTGTCAAGGGCTAATGGACGATCAGCCATTAGCGCCGGCGATTAATCGCCTCAATTTTAATTTTTGATATGAAACCAAGCCTCCTCCCGTGCGTCGCTGCAGATCTGGAAGTAGCCACACCGAACAGCATCTCTTGCGTTTTACCCTCTCAACCTTTAAATCCCAAGTAGAATTACATAAAAGTAACATTTTCCTTACATGGGGGCTCTTTATCTGGGACCAATCAATTTGGATATTTCGTGTTTGAGGATATCTACTACACTATTCATCAGATACGTACGTGTGAACCAAATGCCAATTACCAGAAGCATGTCGCGGAATTCGACTTCCAAAACACCAGACGAAGCCCAAAGCATGTCAGACGTTGCGCAAGAAACACTCACGGAAACGCAACAAATGGATCCTCTGTAGGAGAAGTTGACACGGCTCCCATTTTTCGTCGAAAGCCGACATGAGAGAGAAGAGACAAATGTACAGGAAGGAGCAAGAGAGGGAAGAACGGAGGAAGGAGCAAGAAAGAGAAGAAGAAGAAGTTGAGCGCCAGCGCCAATTTGAATTGGAAAAACTGCAACTTTCAAGCAGCAGCAAGCCCCGATCGCCACACGTCCACGCAGTATCTCTTCCGCCGTGAGTGCTACTCTGACCCCAAGAGCCCACTTTATAGAGGCGCTCGAAGACCTTCCTTTCAGCAAATGAGCGCGAACACCGAGAAGGTTGCCCCCAAAGGAGAACACGACCATGGAGCATACTATGCAAGCGTTGGAGGCCAGAGTGTGGTAGACCAAAGATATAAGAAGTCACCGGCGATGTATACATTGCACAGAAACCATCTGCTGATCTTTATCTGAGAGACACCGGATCAACTCTGAGTTTCTTGGGTCAAGATGCGCTGCCCACCGGGTGGTCACCTCAGATGACCGGCACCACTGTCACGGTGACTGGCATTTACCAGAGCCGCGGAACTTATCAACTGTGCAAAGTGCCCATCGTCTGCGACTTGTACAAAGAGGACATCACCGTGGCTCTCACTAATCGCTCCCCTTTGCAAGGAGTGGCGTTAGTCCTTGGGAATGACGTGGATGATGAGACGTATGAAGAAGATATGTCATGTGGCAGTGGGACCCGACGTCGGGTCTACAACCCTCCAGATCCACTTAATGATAGAACGTTGAGTGGCATTTTTGACAAAGAGGGAAGAGAAGACCCCAATACAGAGGGCAAAGAAGACCCCAGTAGAGTGCAGAGAAAACCCCAGTAGAGAGTGCAGAGAAGACCCCAGTAGAGAGGGCAGAGAAGACCCCAGTAGAGAGGGCAGAGAAGACCCCAGCAGAGAGAGCAAAGAAGAACCTCGCAAAGTGAGCAAAGAAGAACCTCGCAGAGAGTGCAGAGAAGATCCCAGCAGAGAAGGCAAAGAAGAACCTCGCAGAAAGGGCAGAGAAGACCGCCACAGAGAAGGCAGAGAAGACCCCAGCAGAGATGGCAGAGAAAACCCCAGCCGAGATGGCAGCTAAGACCACAGCAGAGAGGGCAGTGAAGACCCAGTCGAGAGTGCACAGAAGACCCCAGCAGAGATGGCAGCTAAGACCACAGCAGAGAGGGCAGAGAAGACCCCAGCAGAGAGGGCATTGAACACCCCAGTCGAGAGTGCAGAGAAGACCCCAGCAGAAAGGGCAGAGAAGACCCCAACCGAGATGGCAGCTAAGACCACAGCAGAGAGGGCAAAGAAGACCCCAGTAGAGTGCAGAGAAGACCACCGTAGAGAGGGCACAGAAGACCCCCACAGAGAGGGCAGAAAAGACCCCAGCAGAGATGGCAGAGAAAACCGCCGCAGAGAGGGCAGAGAAGACCCCCGCAGAAAAGGCAGAGAAGACCACAGCAAAGAGGGCAAAGAAGAGCCCAGCAGAGAGGGCAGAGAAGACCCCAGCAGATAGGGCAGAGAAGACCACAGCAGAGAGGGCAGAGAAGACCCCAGCAGAGAGGGCAGTGAAGACCCCAGTCTAGAGTGCAGAGAAAACCCCAGTAGAAAGAGCAAAGAAGACCCCCACAGAGAGTGCAGAGAAGACCCCAGTAGAGAGGGCAGAGAAGACCCCAGCAGAGAGAGCAAAGAAGAACCTCGAAGAGAGTGCAGAGAAGACCCCAGCAGAGAGGGCAAAAAAAAAACTCCAGCAGAGAAGGTAGAGAAGACCCCAACAGAGAGGGCAAAGAAGACCCCTGCAGAGAGGGCAGTGAAGACCCCATTCGAGAGTGCAGAGAAGACCCCAGCAGAGAGAGCAAAGAAGAACCTCGAAGAGAGTGCAGAGAAGACCCCAGCAGAGAGAGCAAAGAAGAACCTCGCAGAGAGGACAGAGAAGACCCCAGCAGAGAGGGCAGAGAAGACCCCAGTAGAGAGTGCAGAGAAGACTTCAGTAGAAAGTGCAGAGAAGACTCCAGTATAGAGTGCAGAGAAGACCCCAGTAGAGAGTGCAGAGAAGACCCCAGTAGAGAGGGCACAGAAGACCCCAGCAGAGAGGGCAGAGAAGACCCCAGCAGACAGGGCAGAAAAGACCTCAGCAGAGAGGGCAGAGAAGACTAGGCGTTTTATCAGAAAAACCCGCCATGTGAAGGCAAAGATGCCGGTGATGTGGTGTTGCATGCAGGTCTGGTTACCCCAGAACAGCTGCACGAGAAACAAGAGGCTGATGTAGGATTGGCCGTCGTTTGGGAGAAGGCACGTGGGTCGAAAGATGGCGCCGAAGCGGGATACATCATGGATGAAGCAACTGGCTTGCTAATGTACCACGTGGGGAAAACCAATGAGAAGAGTACCCAGTAAAGCCAAGTTCAAGTCGTGGTACCACGTGGTCGGCGTACGCAGCTCATGGGCCCATGACGACCCAAGTGGGGAACACCTCGGAGGAAGGAAGACCCTGGCGAGGATCCGCCGATACTTCACCTGGCCGGGCATTGCAGGCGAGATCAAGCGATATTGCCGCAGCCGTGGGCCCTGTCAGCGCTTGGGAAAAGGCGCTGCACCCGAATTTGCTCCGCTAAAATCGCTGTCGGTGGTTAGTCGACCTTTTGACCTCATCTCCGCGGACATTGTTGGCCCGCTGCCAAGTACTGAGCGAGGATATAAGTACCTATTAACGATCATCGACCACGCGACCCGTTATCTCGAAGCCTTTGCGCTATATCCCGCGGATCGAAAGGCCATTTGCCGGTCCCTAGAGGAGGTGTTTGCCAGGCATGGATTGCCAGGTCAGTTTCTCACAGATCGAGGTACAGAATTCAACAATCACCTGTTGAAAGGTATTTTAAAGCATTATGGAGTACAGTCGGTATTGACCCCCGCCTACCGACCACAAAGCAACAGGACGATTGAAAGAGCAAATGCTACCCTCAAGCGAATGCTGAAAACAGGAATTGAAGTCATAGAGGAGCGACAGTGGGACAAGATCATCCAGTGGGCGCTCTTTGCCTATCGTACAACGCCTCATGGGTTCAGTCCGTTCTTCCTTCTCTATGGCCAGGAACCCAGTGACACCCTAGGTCTGCTTAAAGCCTCATAGAGAGGGCAAGATCCAAATGAACAACGTGAGATTCCAGTGATACAATACCTGGGTCAGCTACAAACGCAGCTTTGCTCTGCCTAACGAGAGGCCTACTCGACTGACTATCAGAGCAAGGAAGACTCTGGAGATCTTGTGCTCGTCAACTTTCCATCGAGAGGAAAGAAGTTGCAGGCCGGGTGGCAAGGACCATACACTATTGTGACTAAGACAGAACAGCAGACGTATCAAGTATATCTTCCGGACACGAGGCTGAAGAAGCGACTCTTCCACGTCAACACTCTGAGACCCTGGACGGCCAAGAACGCTGAAGACCCTGGTAGTACGACCTTACTCGCATTAGATGGCGACCTCACCCTTGGCCAGATCATGGACGCCCCTTCGGATCTGACCGAACTGGAGCCACACTGACAGAACTACTCCCAAGGGGATTCAGTATCAAGCAAGTAGCAAGAAAGCAGCGTGGTGGAGGTGTGGCTCTTATTCACAGGGACACACTCAACATTAAACCATGCAATATCCACAACAACATACGTATAAAACATTTGAGATTCTTGAGAGCATAGTTCATCAATCAATCGATATCAGGCTGTCCCTTGTCTACCGAGCACCTGGAAACGGGTCCAGACCACAACATTTCATGGATGAGTTTAGTGAGTATCTGTCAGCTGCTGTTAGTGCTCTAGCTCACCTTCTTGCCATTGGGGCCTTTAACTTTAACATTGACAATACAAATGACAGAAATGCCCAGTTCTTTATGAATATGATCGCATCCTTTTGACTAAAACAACACGTCACGGATCCAACTCATAAAAGTGGCCACACATTGGACCTCATGCTCTCACGAAATGAAGAAGAACTGATATCCTCAATAGAGGTTCTTGACCATGGTTTTCCGGATCATTATGCTGTGTTAGCATCGCTGACTGTGGAAAAACCTCCACTCCTTCGGAAAACAATCACCTATAGAAACATTCAGTCAATTTTTTTGGACGCACTTTAGGCGAAGATTACACAATAGCGTCTACATCACTTCTTTCAACTGAATGATGAGGATATCATAACGCTCTACAACGATGAACTGAAATGCGTTATGAATGAGCTTGCACCTCTAAAAAGTAAAGTGATCACAGTCAGACCTCATGCAAAATGGTACAATGAGACCGTGCGTGCCGCACAGCAAGTGACTCAACATCCATCGGGATCTCGTGTTTTGTGTTTATTTCGTAACTGTTGGTAAATTCTTAGAACTCTTGGCTGGTGAAATGGGGTCCTTGGTCTGTCATGATTTGCTGAGGAACACCATACTCTCCAAATACAGTCTTCAGAACAGCAATTGTCTTCATTGTTGTTGTGACTGTCATCCCTCTGATTACTGGAAACTTTGAAAAGATATCGGCAATTAGTAGGTAGTGACTGCCGTTCCACTCAAAGAAGTCAATGCCGACTACTTCCCAAGGCCGTGCTGGCATCTCATGAGGAATCATCGGCTCTTTCTGTAGGGCTGGTCTATCAGCTTGGCAGATTGTACATTCACTGACCACTGCTCTGATGTCGCTGGTTAGGTTTGGCCAGAAGACTAGCTGTCGTGCTCTCAAAAGGGTCTTTTCTTCACCGAGGTGACCAACGTGTAGATTCTTGGTGTAACTGGTTCGTTCTGCTTCTGGAATTACCAGCTTGTCTCCTTTGAAGATGATTCCATCCTCAATGAGTTGAATGAGTCTGTGAGTTGGCCATCCATGGACAATGTAGTGTGACAGCTGGTTCATGATGCTGTCTGATGCAGTGGCTTTGTATAGCCTTTCCAGTCAGGACTCCGAGGCATTCACGGTATTGATGATGGTGTGTACTGGAATGACAGCATCGGGTTCAACAATCTGTTCAGTTGACGCTGTCAGCCTGCTGAATACATCAACAATGACATTGTTTTGCCTTTTAGGTATTCCATCTGGACATCATACTCGAGAAGCTTGAGCAGTAGACGCTGCTGTTGGATGGAGGACAGGTGTATTTGTTTGTTGAACATCGCTACCAATGACTTGTGATCAGTCTGGGCGAGAACCTTCCCACCGTGGCTGAAGTGGTGCATTCTGTGGAGAGCAAACACTATGGCAGCGAGCTCTTTTTCGATAGTAGTGTAGTTCTGCTCTGCTGGAAGCAAACCACGTCCCGCAAATATGACAGTTTTGTCATTCAGTAGAAGGACAGCTCCGAATCCCTTGTTGCTGGCGTCTGTCTGTATGACGTGATTGGCCTGGACATCGTAGAATTCTAATACTGGGGCTGATGTGATCACCTTCTTTATAGCCTGGAAGGCCTCATCGTGACTGGATTTCCAGGAAAATATAGCATTTTTCTGCATCAGGTCATTGAATGGCTTGGTAAGATAGATCAGCTGATAGCTGTGTCGCTTCAAGTAGTTCATAAGACCGAGGTAGGATTCCAGTTCTTGTTTGTTAGATGGAGTGTTTATCTCTTGTATGGCTCTAACTTTACCGGGGTCGATCTTGATTCCTTCTGGGGTGAGTATTGGCCAACGAATTTGCAATTAGTCGTTCGGAACTGTAGTTTCTTTTTGTTGAACTTTAGGTTGGTTAGTCTAGCCAGAGGCAAGAGGTGATGGAGATTTACGTCATGCTCTTTCAGGGTATTCCCAGTTTTCAGACAATCATCTGCAATGCCAGTCACTCCAGGATAATTTATCATAATAGAGTCGAGCCGTTCCTGAGAGACATCAGAGGAGACCTTTAATCCGAAAGGAGGTCTTAGAAATCAGTATTTCCCCCAGGGTGTGTTGAACGTCGTCAGGAAACTACTTTTTTCGTTCAGCTTGACCTGCCAATAACCAGACTTGGCGTCCATCAGGATGAAGTGCTTGACTTCGTGTAATTCAGCGCTGATCTCGTCGATGGACCTCATGTAATACTAATTTCTCTCTATAGCTTTGTTGATATCGCTGGGGTCAAGGCAGAGCTAGACGGATGGATCCATCTGATTTGTCCACGCTGACTGCAGAGTTGACCCATTCACTGTGTTGCTTCCCTGGCACGATGACTTCCTCTCTCACAAGGCGCTCAATTTCAGCTTTGTAAGCCAGCAATCGTCACGCTGTTTGTAGACTGCTTCTGGATGGTGGGTTTCTTGATTGCAACATATTCGACCGATGAACCGGTTCTTAAGGCATAGATTTGTTCTACTGCTGGTGGAGCTGCCAGATTGGGTCGCTTCACATGCGGAAATCTGATGTAGCCCATCTCCTCAGAGAGATGTTGTCCAATGATGGGATGCTTGCAAACATCACACACTTGAAATCGTCTTGATAGCGTTTGGTTGCTGATGCGTAATCTTAGCAATGTGGAGCCAATTGTTTTGACTGAATGGTCTCCATAAGCTTTGAATTTCACAGTGGCTGGTTCCATGCGAACGCCGGTGCCGATCGTCTTCTTATATAGATACAATGGTATCGTATTGCAACCTGCGCCAGAGTCGATCTCTGCTTCAACCAAATGAACAGTGGAGCTGTTTGGAGTGCTGAACCACATGGGGCGGAGATGTGGAGCTTAAGGATCTGAAGGTGTGCTTAGGGTATGGAAAATTGACAAACCCTTGGTCTCCATCATCATCATCATCATCATAGGGTGTTTCGTGATGCTTGTCCTCTATTTCGTGGACCTTAGTTTTTCTGAATGAAGATTGTTTCCTACTGCTGGCTCTGCACACTTTCTTCCAGTGTCCGATTTTGCCGCAATTGTTGCACGTTAATTGACCGATTAGCAGGACACTCGTTTCTAGAGCATCTAACTTTTTTCCCGCACCATCCGCATCTCTTTTGTTGAATAGAGACTCTCGGATGATGATTCTGTGGTCAAATTCTGTTGATTGCTGTAGATGACGGAGGAGGAAAACCCTTTGTCAGAGCATTCTCCGGTAACACTTGTTGAGTCGTCATCGAAAGATCTTTCGCCATCAGATTGCGTGCTTGGATGTTTGAGGCAATATCCATGACTGCTTTGCTGGTCAGTTTGTCCACATTCGCCTTCAGGCATTCCTTGTAAATTTCTTTGGAAGAGAGACCATTGAGAAGAACATTCCGTAATGTTTTAAACGAGAGGATCTTTGTCCATGTTCATAGCGCTAACTAGATCTCTTGCTTGTTTGTAGAATTCAGTCATGGTAAGATCGCCTTGTCGCAGATAGAAGTAGGCCTATTTATTTATAGCTCGCAGAAATTTCTTCATTCGTGGGCTTTACTTGTTTCTTTAAGGCCCTTAAATTATGATATTTCGATAATCTTTAGTTTCTTGATCTATTTCAATTTCGTGTAGAATGGCTTTGCCTCGCTCACCCGAACAGACTGTGATGAAGTTGCAGATGTACTTGTGCTTTTCTTGTCGCCTTCGAAAAGGAGGATTTCGTCCTCCATCTCTTCTTTCCATCTTGCGAATCGTTGAGGTAGCTTCGTGTCCGGTGTCCAATCGAGACTTGGGCGGTACTGCCGTTAATTGCTGGTTTGTCTTGATCCCACTTCTGACACCATGTTATAGTCCAATAACATTAAGGCAATGGCTGACGTTATGCCAGGTTTAATCAGACTATAGATTTCAAATAACATTGTGCTTATATACATTTGCGTGATGAAATGAACATGCATGTTGATATATATAGATGAGTTAATTAGATTTGTGTGAATAGAACGAGATGTCCTTTAACTGTGACATTTGTACAGCGACAGGGCAGCAAAAAGTTGTACTCCTCGTGATGCTAGACTTATCCGCTGCTTTTGATACTGTAAATCATGAGTTGCTACTTGATACCTTTGACAAATGTGATGTGATTAATTCAGCAGCGAATTAAGTTATCTCACCGATCGGGATCAGAATGTTCGTGTGCAAGACACTCAATCTCAAACAAAGACACTAAAGTGGGGTGTGCCTCAAAGATCGGTGCTTAGGCCGATTCTTTTTAGCATGTATATACTTCGTCACTCAGCCGTTTATTGTGAGAGAAAATGATGGGCTATCATCTATATGCTGATGATTCGCCAATCTATATCACTGCATCACCCGAACAGATCGACACTGCTTTCACGCGAATGGAGGAATGTGTACGATCGAGCCGTTGGAATATGGACTACTGAATATCATCTGAAAATGAACAACGGTAAAACCTAATGCCTTGTGCTATCCAACAAACCCAACGCGCGTCACATTCAGCCTCAGTCACTCGATGTATGTGGTTATATGATTGCTCCATCCAAGAACGCAAAGAACATCGACGTCACAATCGACTCAAATATAACCATGGAGGACCATGTATCAAAACTGTGTCGAAACGCATACAGACAGCTTCATCGTCTGGCCAAGCTGAGAAAACATGGATCACCACACATTTGAATGCCTCATTCACGCGTTCTTAACAACACGGCTAGACTACTGCAATGTTACCCGGAAAATTTAGGTTCTTGAATGATCGCTGAAATTTGGTTAATTAATGATGTCATTAAAATCCTCAGACTGGACACAATTCTCACTACTTTCCAAGTTTTTAATGGCTGGAAAACTCCTTTACGTTTTTTTCTTGATTTTCTTGAAGTCCAGAAATTGAAGCTTGCAAGTTTTCTACGATGGATATTATTTTGTGAATTTTATCAGTTATTCATGCGAATTAATCAATGAAAAAACAATACATGCTGATACCATGAATGAAAAAAATGTGTTTATTAAAATGATAACTTTTGTCAACAGTTTGTCATATTATTTCCAACAATCTCTAATTTTGTAAATTCAAACACCCACAAAGAACAAATATGTTTCTATTTTGGGGGAGGAGCAAAGAGGAAAAAAAGAAAAGAAATTATAACAATATTTGTTTGATGAAGAAAAAAAAAAAAAATAATTTCATTGTTTCAAGCATAACCGTGTACAAAATACCAAAAATAGCTGTACAATGAATTGTACACATGAAAAAAAAAAATCAAAGTATAACACACAACTCATGAATTTGATACGCAGAAATACCCCCCTTATAAGGAGTAAGAATAAAAATCACACCCTCTGATATTAAAAAAAAACAAAAAAACAAACTACATTCTAGATTTTTGTTTTTTCAAAATGTAAAAAAAAAAAAGAAGAAAGAATAGTATTTTATGTTAAGATATTGATAATATAGCGGTGAGAGAACTGTGTG
>KB295303.1:1311-17650 GCA_000328365.1 Capitella teleta | reverse complement strand
CACGTGTCCACCTAAATGAAGTATCTTTGGTTTTGTGACATATAGAACTCGTATGGGCCTATTGACATACTATGTTTCATTAGTGCCGTGTGCAAAATGAACTTTGCGTTATGATTTCCGGTGCATTATGGCGACCCTCCCGCGAAATCGCTTCAGAGAATGGTCTGAAATGAATTACTTTTTTTTATTTTCATTCACTGGGTCCAATTTCACACAAATATAACCCACTGCAGATCCAAACATGCCCAACGAATTCCTAAAACAAATTATTGTGCTTTAGGGGTTAGATTACTTAATTACTATAGTTTTGCTTTTGTTTTCAGCCACGCCGAGTGCACAAAATGGCGATTGAGATTCATCGCAGATTTCTGCTTCGACTTGCAAATTTTGTATTTTAGTGGGTCATTAAGTTCGTGCAATACAAATCGAATATCAAAAATGTAAAGATCTCAGTAGAATGTGCCTCAGTGCGGCCGTAATAACCTCGGAAATTTGAGAATATTCCATAAAACCACGATATTTGCCAAGACAAACACAATCGGTCTAAATTTCCTGGGAAACCGGCTGCGACGCCGGTTGTACAGCCACACCTCTCGGCCAATGAGGGCAGCGTCACGCTATCGTTTCACACAATTACAATGAGAACAAATTAAACATTATGGAGAGATCCAAGCCAGGGATGATCAGAGCAGTTGTTCATTTGAATCAGACTGGCATCTTGATAGGATCAGCAGAAAGGGTGGACAGCACGCCGAGTTTAGACATTTTAGATCATTTTTTCGTCGTCATCATGCAGCTAAGATTAGAAAGGTCACATATATTTGAGGCTGTGCACTGGATTCCAGAATATATAGGCCAAGGTGAGAAGGATTTTCGTATCAATGTTTAGCTGTAAGTGGCAGCAAAAGAAATTCAAACATCGACACAGCAAGAGATTATGATTAAATAAATAATAACCTTATATTACACGTATGTTTAGGTGACATACTAGCGAGACAACGCTAGGTCTGTGTAGACCTCGCCCGATTTATCTGTGCTTCTGTATATTAAGAAAATGTTGATTCGGCACCCATATCTGGATATTTTTTTGATAATTTTTTAGTATAATGGTTGTATTATATGGGTCCTGATATCGATGCATCGTGGATAAAGGTCAGCTTTTCCTGTATCTCAGTGTAACTGTAAGTCTGGACACATTTTCGCCGAATCCTATAACCGCCCAAAACCCATTGCCGTACGAGCAGACGACGACCACACGACCAGTCGGGGCGGCCAACTGGATGTCACACAATGCCCAAAACTGGATGTCACACAATGCCCAAAACTGGATGTCACACAATGCCCAAAACTGGATGTCACACAATGCCCAAAACTGGATGTCACACAATGCCCAAAACTGGATGTCACACAATGCCCAAAACTGGATGTCACACAATGCCCAAAACTGGATGTCACACAATGCCCAAAACTGGATGTCACACAATGCCCAAAACTGGATGTCACACAAATGCCCAAAACTGGATGTCACACAATGCCCAAAACCAGTTAACCAGCGACGTGAAGTGACTAAGGAAACGTTATGATTTGGTTCTTATGATTCTTGTTGAAATTGGCACAGAATGAGTTCTAGGCATGGAACTTAAATTCACTGTTCTCCGGCGCTACTGAAAAGAAGCGGCCCCAGAGCAAAGAAGGTACTGCATGAGTACTCATAATGTAAGAGTAAATCGTGTGATCTGGACAAAATGCCTGTACATCCTTTAGTGAATTGAGGTCAATGGAGATTAAAACGTTTTAATGGCAATGACATTCCCACCTTTAGGTTCGGTCGCCTTGCAGTGCTTCAGCTGCGAAAATGAAGAATCGAATTCGATGTGCATCAATCCAGACAACATCGAAGAGTGTGATCCAGACATGGACACCTGCCAAACCATCGTAGCATATTCCGGTAAACGGTTTTTTATTTTGCGTCAATATTTAATTTCTTATTTTTTTCCGTAGAGGTCAGTGAGAAGCTGTCCATCATCAAAGGATGCACGAAAAACATTTCTTGTGAGCTGCAAATCAACGCAACGAGAGTCGATAAACCGTGTGACATTTCAAGACCGAGTTGGATATGCACAACGTGTTGCTATGGTGATGCGTGCAACGTAGACTCTGCCATGGCAACGGGCGCATCCTGGATACTGTCGTTCGTTTGTTCTGCTTCCACTTTTCTCGTTGTTCATCGGTTCAATCAATCGGTGAAATGACTGTGGAATTACTCAATTCATTGTGTGTGAATGGAAATAAAAGTATGACTGTGAAATTATTCAATTTCAGATAAAGGTTTCCATGATTGTGCATGGCTTTACATGTTCTCGAATAATTTTAAATGATGTTGAAGTCATCTTTACTCTTGAAATGTTATGCATTCGGATCGTTCGTCAATAAATACTACACGCTGCGAGTTTGTTTGTTTTTTTTTTGTTTTTTTTTTTCATGAATGTGAATGTGTACACCTGAAAATCAGCTGGTGGTCAAAATTCCGATATGACAATTATATAGACTGGTGCATCAGGATGTCTACTTCGTAAATATATCTTACCCTTCAAATTCACAACACACCACGAAAAGTTGCTAAATCCCTCTGCCTCACTACAGTATGCATGACATATTACACGTGTATTTTGATCATGCTCCCATCGACTCTACGTACATGTCTTCAAATAGTTTGCAATCTTACATTTCGTATTGCTCCTCAGAGATTTTCAGAGTAGGTCAGACCAGATGCACTACATGAATTGTGTAATTTTTATAGGGAGCAGTTCCAGCACTCTTAAGTGCGTGAATTCTGAATCATATGCAGAAGAGACAGTGCTCTTATGCACCAATAGAGTCGTGTTAATAACTAAATTATGGATGTGTATGTTATATATTCAACAGTTCAATAATCCTCAACAGGAGTCTGTGTACGAATTTCAAACAGTTGATTTGTACATTTGGTAATAAATTTAATGATTAATAGCGTGCTGTCTAAGAATAATGTGCGTGATCTGGCAGTGTGAATGTAAGGCGCGGCCCTCTGTCACCAATCGCTCCTTGGTTAATTGGCAGCGCATCGGAACAGACGACAATTGTGGCCAGCGGATGACTTTGAACTCATGAGTTCGGTGGCGCTGCTCAGCAACAACCATTGAATCCTGGCGTTGCGTCTGTGAGCCTTTGAGGAGTCCGTTATGATATTTATGATGCGAGAAATCCTAAGGACTGAATGGTTTAATACTCGACGAACGATCTATGATACAAGCATGCGATCGGTTCTTCGCGATAATCAATGTATAAAGGTCATCGTCTAGACGAGCTCCGAGGTATTGCGAACGAAAGAACATCCAGAGAAGAATCTCCTATATGGACCCTGAAGGTAATGTGGCGGAAGTGTGGCGCGTTGAGTGGGATTGCTTGCGAGATTATAATCATGAGTTCGTTCGGCCTGCAGATCACGTGAAGCATACAGTCAATGAAGCACGGGGCATTGAGAGAAAGTGTTTTTTGTCTGCAAAGGAGGCCTCGCTTGTTTACAGCTGTCTAAAAATAGCTGAAGGGAAAGAAGATGAGGGTTGAAGCGGAGATACTGCCAAGAAGGGCAAAACAACGGGTGCCTATTTGTTTACACTCAAATGAGGTGAAGGTCACCCAGAGCTCGTATTCTGGATTCGAAGAAAGCGACGTTTTGTTTCATTGCGCTGTTGAAGGCAAAGGATTAACGTCGCCGTTTTTTGGACAACTGTAAGTATAAGTACACAATGTAGTATACACTATTATATAGGTGCCTAGACAGTTAGTTTTTATATCTTAGCGTTATCATATCGTTTAAGATTCGATGTACGAGATCGACTGATTGCCTTGAACGAATCAATAAAGTCAAGAAGACGTGATGTACGTATCCCACTACACATTACCGTTTGCTTTAATTTCAGTATGTAATGCATATGTACATGAAATTGTGGTCAATAGAATGACTCTTCGAGTAATTTCCTGGAATAATTACTTAATTATATACACGACATTAGTCCTATATAACATTGTACATATGTCACAGGATCGATGAGTGTTGCATGGAGACATCTTCTGAGAGTGGCGGTGGTCGCTGTTCTCGTCAGCTCCGCCATCCTCGCATTCACAGCGTCAGCCATTCTCGTCGTATCCGGTCTTCGATGGTGTTTCGATTTCATCCAACATTTTCTCGCTTTCGTGAGTGAAATCATCACAGCACTCGTGTCTGCTGTCGCTTCTGGTAAACATTTTGACGCAACGCTTTGACCTTAATACTCTCTCGAATCTTACCATTCAGGTTTGAACCTCACCCTGACCGTCATGTTGTCCGTCACGGCGGCACAGATGACTTTCTCCGCGTCCTGCGTTCAGGCGAGGATCGCGGTCTCCGTGACGGTGTCGACCCTGTCGGTGCTCCTCTCAGCGTCCGCTCTCTGCTTCATGGTTCCATTGAGAATGGACATTGAGGTGCTGACCGGTGTGCTCGGGGCAACCTCGTTTTCGGTGGCATGTGCAGCCGCATGGGCAGTGGGTGTCACGGTCAGTCCGCCGTTTGTTACATAATCATTGGTCTAATTGTTGCGGTTTGTTACAGTCGCTCATTGAAAGAGAAACACGGCAAGTTGGGTTGAAGATGACCAAGTGAGTGTTTGATTAATGATTGTGTCCACGTTGGTGATGTTACTCTCTTCAGCATATCTGACGCAGTTCGAAATAACCAGCATCGCCTGTTGAGGTTACTGGTTAGTTTCCATTCTGGGCTAACACAGAGAGATCTCGACGTCGGTTTAATGCAAGCTGTCAAAGCGAGTTTTCATGATTGCTGTCGGGTGCTCCTCTCGGCGAAGGCGAATGTGAATGCCATGGACATTTACTACAACACGCCTTTGATGCTGGCCTGCGAGCAAGGGGACGCCGGTCTGGTGGAAATGTTGCTGGATTTCGAGGCTGATGTGCGCAGGACAAACAGCGGGCGGAACACGGCTTTGCATTCAGCGGCGCAATGGGCTCACGAAGACTGTGCCAGGATGCTGATTTCCAAGAACCCCGATCTCGATGCCCAGGACGCTCAGTGGAGAACGTCACTCATGCTCGCGGCTGCACATGCCCAACCAGCCGATAACATGATACGCATGCTCGTTAAAGCCGGATGTGATGTCAATTTAGTGTGTCGGCATCAGAAGACTGCGCTGCATCTCGCAGCTGCGCGAGGCTTGAGCGTGAAGGCGCTGGTGGCAGCTGGAGCCCACGTGGAAGCCCGTGACGCTTACGGAAACACGGCACTGTTACTAGCAGCCGCGAATGGTCACCTCCGGGTCATCAATGAGCTCATGGAATACGGGGCTAATCCAAACTGCGCTGACCATGTCGGCAAGACTCCTTGTCACTCGGCGGCTGAATTTGGATGTGCGAATTGTCTAAGCTCTTTGGTGGATTACGGAGCTCAGGTTCATCACACTGACTTTGCAGGGAACAACCTGTTATGGTACGCCATGCAGTTCAACCGCAAGGAGGCTCTGGCTTTTGGTATCTCCTGCAACTGCCCCCTGACTGATCATTTACTGCCCATCGCCCTCAAAAGCAGAAACTGGGCGGTGATCAAAATGCTCTTGTTAGCCGGGTCACCAACACACCACCTTAGAACGTGGTTACTGCAACCGAATGCCGAGTATTCAGTAGAGGACATGGAGTGGATCCAGGAGTACGTACATGCACCCTGGAGTTTACGTCACCTTACTCGGCTGACCATCAGGACTCGCATGGGCCCATCTCTGCATAGCCAAGCAGACAAACTTCCTCTGCCTTTGAAACTCATTCGATATCTTAAATTTCAAGAATTGAACGAACTGTTTATTGATTCTCCAGAAACTTCAGAACAACAAAACACTGACCAAGTAGTCGAATGTGTTTAAAATGTCTCTCAACTTCTATCAATGAGGGCTTGTTTGTCGAAATATGCGCATTCCGGGAAGTGTCCATAGGCGTAGAGGAGCAAGACGAGGAGGATGGTCACGATGATTCCCGTGAAGGAAGATCCGTAGGCGACGTCGCTGAAGAAGCGAGCCCACCATCTCTGTCCTGTCTCATTCATGCTTTTGCTCAAATCTGAAAACATACAAAATGTAAGCTTGCTGCAGGAATAAAGTATTGTATATTGCTAATTCTCTTCCAACGATATCCATGCATTAACGAGTCCCTTCCTTCATGAATTCTGATAAATGTCGACAAACGGAGAGCGATAGGCGCATAAATTATTTTTCGTCCCGAAAATGGCTGTTATATTCAGAATCTAATCCTTATAAAAAAAAAATAATAAAAAAAAAATAAATAAATAAAAAAATAAATAAAAAAATAAAATAAATTAAATAAATTAAAAAAAAAATAAAAAAATAAATAAATAAAAAAAATAAATAAAAAAAAAAAAATAATAATAATAATAATAAAAACGTTTTGCATAAATGCATTCATATTACGTAATAAAAATTACGAGTTTGAATCTGGTTCAAGCGAATCTCAAGGCCATATTTCATTGATAATACAGCTACTTCGTTAGAAATAGCTTCACACTTGGCTTGAGTATACATATCCTTTATATCAAGTAAAGAGGTTTTTCTTCTTCTCCAGAGTAAACAACGACACACAAGTTCATTTGGTATAAGCGTGCAGATATAGTATACTAATATAGGCCTTCTACTTGTATATCGCATGCGATTCATGCTCGGCCACTTGCCCTATGCAGCTATATGTGCGTATATACACTAATACAGTGTTGTTCACTAGTGGCATATACAACGTTTTATTAATAAATCCACATGGTTACCGATAATTTTGTAATTGCACTAGTACATTGCAGCTTTACTGGCACTTGCATCTACTATAATTTTATTGTAATTGTCACACTGTAGCAAACAATATGGATTCAAAATAATTAGGCTTACATATCAGTGCGGGATCGCTTGCCAAATTCAGCTGCAGGAGATGGCTTTCCGTGAACTAATCGTATATAAGTGTGTATACCGGCAAATGGACTCACTTGCACAGACGATGCCGAGCAGTCCTGTGACTGGATTGAAGAAGAATGCGATGGTAGCGAACACCATATAGGAAGGAATGCTTCCTTCGCCAAACGCCATCTTACTGTTTTGTCCAACTCAACACAGGTGTGGTGGATTGGCTGTCCTTTCCGGTCCTCTTCAGTTTGCGATGTGAAATGTTTGAGGGGTGTGAAAACTGTTATAATTGTAGCTGCTCTCGATCGTCCTCAGAGTGCCCCACAGAGTAAAGTTATCTGCTTAAATTTTAGCCGCATACGTTTTAAAGAGAATTGCTCGACCTTGTTTGCGACTGCATTCGTTTAAGTGAATGCTATGCACAGAATTTGAATAAAGAGAGAAAGACCTCAATTCTGTGATGTTGTGTGCGTGGCTCTGTATGTATATATGGTGGTTTCTCAACCTTAACTTGGTGGCCGTCAACGAATGTGTATGAGTTGAGGACTTTGAGTGGCAATTCGCAATAATACTTCTCCAGTTACAAATCCAGATTTAATTGGGTTCCAAACTCCTAATCGTCACGCATACTTGGTGAACATGTACCATAGATAGAGGTACACAGCACCAGGCTTCGAACTCACTGCCGATTAAGTTATGGAATTATAAAATTCAGTACCGTGACGTGACGTACACGAATCAATTTGAATCAAACTAAAGAACTCCTTCCGGTCGTTTAATTGTATTATAATTGATTGCTAATAAAAAAACATGCTCGTATTCAATGTCACTTTCGAGCTCGACTGTCAGAATCACCACATTTAATCAGTTTCTGAACTTTCTGGTCCACGTACAATCCATTAAGATCTGAATTTAACTGAACTGATAGAAGTTTACTCTATAAAGTCTGCCAAACTTGGTTCTTCATTCAACAAGCATCTGAAACCCAAATGATCACTTTACTATTACCTTCAATGAAAACTGGATCTGATAAAGTATTTCATACATAATTAATGAGAACCCTAGCTCTGCAGGGAGGATGGGGGGGCGTCTATGATATCCAAATGAGACTCTTCCGATCTGTTTAAACATCACGAGGTGCGTTATGATTGCGAATTTACTCTGAACATGGATCTTGATATTTGTAAATCGCAAGTTAACTCGAACCAGCACTTCCTTTAATGAAATGAACAAATGAGTATCTTTGGTGTTCTGAAGAGATGATTGAGGCACGAAGGTAGAATTAGACATAATAACCTTGTGAGATATGAAAGAAACGCTTGTGAAGATCGAGTCCTATTCTATGCATGTACAACCGAGCGTTATCGGAATTAAGATAATTACATAGCTGAATGAATCATGACGTCTGAGAGAAGTGTCTCGATGCGTCCATACAACAAAAAGTCTAAAATAACAGTTTATTAAAAACATTAGACAATCGAAAGAGTATATTTCCAGGTTTTGACACAAGTATCGCGAAAATTTAACAGGTCAATATCTCTCGCCCACGAAGAATGAGTTGTCTTGATTATTTTATGCAACAATTTTCAACCCAGTCCAGCTGGCTAATTGGAGAATAAAAATAAGAGAATTTCCACAACAAATGACAATAAAAAAACCTTCAAAGCCTCGAGAGGAAGGCCGAGTTATGAAAAGTAGGACCTATAATAGGTGATCACATCATTCTCTAAGCATAGAGAAATTGTCTTTCAAAAAATCAACTGCTCAAAAATTATTTCGACATAATTGAATATTATGCTGGCATAAGAAATATGGCAAAAATAATCGATATGACAAAAGTAATGGAAAGTTCAATAAATATTATAACAAACAAAACTCTCAAACAACTTCATTCGTTTCCATGGCAGCCGCTCTGAAAAAAAGAAAAAGTTGATAAACAAAAGATTTCAAAATCAAATGCATAAAAACAACTCACTTAGATAGACAGAAACTCGATTTTCGTTGTGTTTTTCTCCTCTCTTCGCGGGATGACAGACTTCGGCTGATCGGTTTACCAGTCTGCTGTGAAAATCAATCATTCACGATGTAAATTAATTATGCAAACACTGACCCGATAACTGATTATTAGGTCAACATCTTCAACTGGAGCAAATAAGCCTGAATTATGTTTGCAAGTGAAGTAACGCTCCCCGAGGTGGACACCATCATGCGTGGATTCTGCACACACAAAAATGAAGGACAGAGGTCACACTAAGGTCAAGAAGCTGGTCACTCACCCGGGTTTGTACTCTCCATGCCAAGAAAAATTGCATTCGCAGATCCTAATTTGTCCACGTGACCCAGATAACAGACGCGACCTTCCCGTCCGTCCACAAGACGAACAGTGTCGTTCACTTCAATCTGTATGCGAGCACTTAAAAAAAAAAAAAAAATTTAAAAAAAGTTAATGCCAAAAAGCCAAGCGGTCATCAAAACAGATGCAATGATCAAATAGAATCAGAAGTCTGTTATTTGCAGAATGAACATCTCTCTTGCATATTTCACAGGTTTAAAAAACGAGAAAACCGCTTTGACGATGGTCTCACCAGAGCAGCGTTTGATCACAACTGAATCCTCCTTTCAATGCAGCATCACAATTGGCCCCTTCACACGCTCGACATTTGCATCCTTCAAGCGGAGGGAGGATGAAAGTGGGGCTGCTGCAACTACAAAACATCCCTCACAATACATATCACAATCTGATGCTAGAAAAAAAACAAAACAAACAAACCAAAGTCTGGCAATTTCACTTGGAGCATTCCGATTCTTGGCACATTCATTCTCCACGTAACATTCGTCTAAAGCCTTTTGCTTCAACTGAAAACGCGAGAGATTGATAAAACATTCGGAATGATCGTGAAATGAAGCGTACCTCTATGGAGAGCAGCTTCTGCCTCAGTTCTGCTATTTCCTGTTGTGCGTTTGTGAGATCTCTTCGTAGCGTGAGATTTATCTGCTGAGTTGATTCTCCATCAGCCGGGCCCAGAGAACACTGCACTTCTGCTGAGATCGATTGACCCCTTGGACTGCAAAATATAATCATATTAGTCATTGAATCATTGAGTCAATCTAGAAATCATCATTTCATATCTACTTCTGTTCATCAAACTACAATCAGATGTTTTTGGCATTCCTCCAACATGCATTCATTCAGGTTTAAATGTTCTTCACGCAGAAGACGAAGAAGCCTTTCTTCAAAATAAAACATTATAGAAATTAAACATAATTGAATTATGTGAAATTAATATCACTGAGCACAATAAAGTTTAAAAAAGCTGATAAAGGCACAGAAATTGCTAATTAAATGCTGCCACAAACATTACAATCACGGAATTCATTTCAGAAGTGACCAAAAACAAAACAGTGTCACTATGACACTAGTAGATTCATAGGGTCATAGGAGTTAAATAGCTCCCACAATGAGTGTCAGATTGACAGCCGACTCATGCCTTCATAAGAAAGATCTAAACACAGCCGAAAATCAATAGGTGGATTGAATCAATTCATTCAGTTGACCAAAGGTCAATCAGCACTGACCACACTTTGGGGATGCCATCGTGCGGATGAGCAATCATCTCAGGGAGGGAATTCTTCCGTTCGTGCCGTTTGTAGAGTTCATGTCGCTGGACTAGGGCATCGTCCGATCCCTCGGACATCACGCTCTGATCAGAGGAGGGCAGAGGAGGGAAGGAGAACGGAGGCAGGGGGGCGGGGGGGAAGGCGAATTTGTCCAGTTTGGGGGAGGAGCCGGCCAGGCTGGAACACTGGCTGCTCGAGTATGTCGGCGAACATTTCCCCTGAAAAAAAAAACAAATTAGTGCGAGCGACTAAGTATACAAGGGAAAAATAGAGCTATTTTGAAAGTGAAAAATAGCATGTAATTAAAGACCACTGAAGTGTTCCGATGTAATCTGAGGCTCATTCAGCAATTAAAATTAAAACCGTGCTCTACCAGAATGTAACGAATGCACTTAACTACAAACATCAAAGGAACATTAAAAGATCAAAAGCTTAAGTTTTTCAGATCAAATTTCTTGCTGATGAAGATGAGAAGTATTACGTAATCCCTACCGTATGGTGATGTCCACCGTAGCTGCAGCTGCTGTGGTCACTGTATGCCGAGGTGGGCAGGGGACTCGTACAGTTGCTTGTGTGCAGACTGACAGACGACCTCAGCGCCTCATTCTCGCGTCGCAAGCGAGAAACCTTGTGCTCCAACCTGAATTTGAACCAGGTTCATTTTGCGCGTAACATGTGCAACTCGGAAAAAAAATCACCAACCTGCTTTTGGCTTTCAGTAGATTAGCAACGTCCGCGCACAATGGAACGATTCCCTTGCGCGAACTGCTAACGACGAATGCGACTGCACGAGCGGCCAACTCTTTATCTACGACGAGCGATTGCAACTGCGAAGAATTCTCTGCGAAGAAGCACACATAAAACGATTGATATGGTTATTATATTCACAAAACAGAAGAAAATTCCAGCGCCCCATACACGCATTATGCAAAAGTCAAATGAGTTCCAGGAAATCCTCACCGGGCAGCATGGCCAAGAAATCAACGATTAAAATGCTACTTTTTGATTAATCCAAAGCGAAGGAATTATGACGCGCTCGTTTGTGATATTCGGTTGTCCAATATATCCGCCAAGATTGCGTCATGAAGAGTGAGCCACTCCCTCGAGAACGATGCTGGCGTGAAATTAGACCAATGAATAGAGTGTGGAGTTGTCGAGAAACGCTCAGCGATATGAAAGGCCAAAGCGGAGTGATCAATTACAAACGGACATCGCCCAGCGTACAACAACGTCTTGTGTCACAGAGCACCGCGATAGATATCCCTCTAATGGTTCTCCATACTGTCGCCATAGCAACAGGACGTTTCCCGCGCGTGGGAAGAGCGGAGGCGGAAGAGACGGTTTCTGTTTCCACGGGAAATCATGAAGTGGGTTCGCGATAGACAGGGGGTGAAGATGCTCGTATCGAGGCTTCGATACCCAATGATAAATCAAGAACGGTGGCAGCTTCAACGAATAAGCGCAGCGGAACGGAAAATTGATCATTTTGAACCGGCAGATGAAAGCGAGCGGATGACGTAATTCGAGGAATCGACCAACTCATTCCCCTTAGATGATTAATCCTGAGCGAAGGTCACATTAGATAAGGTCTTAATTTGGATAATCTCCAATAAACATCAATTATTGCCCGAGGGAAAGCAACAACATGTGTTTTACCATAGGGAAACCCTATTCAAATGGCAAATGATGAAATATGGAAGGAAAATCCTTTGCTTTTAGACTGATGAGTTACATGCAACGACCGAATTGAAGAAAATAACTAAAGATATAATTGTAATATTTCATCGAAAAGGGGAGGACATTTTGTTGAACTTCCCATAACCCTGCATTCAACGCTAATTCTACTTGAATGGTTGCAAAGCACAGAATATTGTATGTTATCTGTGTTGCAGAGGCCCCAGGCTCAGCTGCCAACACACATTAATAAGACAGATCAATTGTCACAATGTTATAGCAATACTCGATAACTTGGTTGTCATTTCCCATTTCCAAAGTTGTTAGTGCTTAGTAACTAATTGCATTCGTTGCTTTATTTATATATTTTTTTTATTTATGTTTTTTTTTCCATACATGTAAAACGTACATGCATGGAAATGATGCAAATTGAACGAACGTGAGAGATCACAAACAAATACGCGACCATGTAGAATCGAACTCATAATTCGACCTCGTTATGCAACCAACACTCGCGTGGAGGTTGATTACGCAATGCAAATTGAAGGTAATCATTTGCTTGGCGGCGGCGGCGGCTTTGAAACTTCGTGCTGCTTTCAGAACCATCCTTCCACGAAACTCCTTCGTCATGAGCTGAAAGAGCGGCATCTTCGCCATGCGTAATAATTAGAAACTCAAAAGAAAATAGAATTGAGAGAAAATAAAATGGAGAGATACGGATACGCGAGCGCGCGAGCGCGCGAAAAAAAAAAAAAAAAAAAATGCAATAAAGTAAAGTGAAAATCCAGCCTCAGTGGTGTAATATAGTATTATAAACTCTGAGAGAAACGTTAAATTTCTGTTTTCTGAGCCGAACGTTGTGACTGAGCACCCCTGTGCACTGCAAATTACTATGTACAGAGTGGGCCAAAAGTAGTCTTTATCTACTCCATGATAAAGACCTCAATGCTTCCTAATGGCGCTACGCATTTCTGACAAAGTGTAAAAATCACACAAAGATAAGAGAAATAAATACTTGGTATGGTTAGTCTAACATGTCATGCTGCTATTCCTATCATCTCTATTTCAATTTCATCAACATTTATGCTGATTTATCTAAATTAATAGAGTGCACTCTTCACTCAGTAATATTTTCACTTTTGGGGACAAACAGGGCCCCGGACTGCGATATTGTTGAGAATGAATATTGATGAGCACTGACATTCAAATGAATATTGATGAGCAGAGCTGCTGCATATTTAATTATCATTATGCTCATTGGCCAGTCACTGTATGCTACTAGTATCTGAAGCACCCCATGAAAAAAAAAAACAAAAAAAAAACGTCCCGGACCATGGATATTGGATAAGCAACATGCAAAGCGTAACCAAGGCAACGCTCTCGTACTATTGTTTTGTTTGAGAGTGCAATTGTTGTGACAGTAGCACTAATGTTTATCTCCTAAAATCAAAACAAAGCAGAGTTTGTATTAAAGCGCTATACAAGAGATGACATTGCTTAATGCTTGTTCAGGGGCTCATCTGATTTTGCTCTCGTCACAATCACCCAACTCTCACATTTAAATGATCCTCCCGCATTCAAAATTGACTTTTTATTTGTTTTCTTTGCATTTTAGCAAATTTTAGACTTCTGTTTTAACATGGAGCAGATAAGACTACTTTTGGCTCACTCTGTATATAAGACTAAACTTACGTATAGAGGCATAAAAATCAAGTTCATTACTAAGTCCAAGGTTCATTCAAATTTAACTGTATTTTAAATTAATCCATATTGACTCACAACAATCCGTCAATTTAAATTTTTTATTGGTATTTACAGTGTCATACAACCGCCACTTAATACCCGGAGAAGTAATTATAGCGATAAATTCCTTAGAATTATAGTGACATTTTTTTTAATCATCACCCAAGACCCTACTAAGTAATAATTAGGCCACACATAACTGTGTATCTATTTTCTTTGTTTATTATAATTATTGGTTTAAATATGAGATTAAAGTCAATACACTACGAGTGCATTTTGTTAATAGCAGTTAACATCCCAGATACATACGAAGTTCAGGATAAGTCACAAAGGAAGAAAAATCAGCTCACGAAGTAATCGTTGCTTTATTAGGGTTTTCTCTGAACCTCACAAATGGCTGAAGTATAATTAATTTTAATCATTTATTTGACATGAAATTAGATTTTCCAACAAGTGACAGAATTCTAGGCAGAATCTGACACCGGCATGAGGTGCACATCTTTATAGCCTGTTATTTCACAAGAAATCAACTGAAAATAACAGATCATGTAATCTCACCCTGTCTGCCACTGGTTCATCTCAATGCACCATGACACCTAATCATTGTAATAATTGCATATTACAGTAAGCCTATAATTGCAAGAGTCCATCCTGGTTCCAGACCCAGGATTACAGCATCTCAGAGAATAGCTAGAGTCCATCCTGGTTCCAGACCCAGGATTACAGCATCTCAGAGAATAGCTATACCTTCCTAATTTTGGGATTACTTACATGTATATTGAAAATGGTGATTGATTCTTATAGCCATAGGGCAATGTTGGAACTCATTCGAAATTTGTAAATCATAAAGTGTGATTTCTGGGGCACCGCAGCTGCCAATGGAGGACCAGGCTATGCTCGCGCAAAGGTTCAGTGACTTTTTTGTATCTAAGATCCAAAGAATTCAAGAAAGTATTCCTGATGTACCATTGAGTGATCCAGAAGAGGTCACCCACGGAACACCACTTGACAACTTCTGCCCAGTGACATTGGATCATCTCGTGCGCCTAATTAGATCATCTCCAAATAAACAATGCTCGCTTGATCCACTGCCCACCAATATGTATCAACTTGTGATTCAGAGGTGTGCCCCTTCATCCTCCATGTGATCAACACTTCTTTGTCCACTGGCCGATTCCCACGCTCATTTAAAACTGCATTGGTATCACCTCAACTGAAGAAGCCCTCGCTCAACCCGGAAGAATTAAGCAACTATCGGCCAATCTCTAACCTCAGCTTCCTGAGCAAGACACTGTCCTTACTGAATTGCATTGGCTACCCATCAAATATCGCATTGTTTTTAAACTTCTTATGTTTACATTTAAATGCATGCACGGACTTTCACCAAAGTATCTGAGCGAACTTTTATCCCCTTACCAGCCACCAGAAATATTAGATCACAAGACAGTTTCCTTTTATCTGTTCCTTTTACTAGGTCCCATGCATTGTACTTCTCAAGTTTCACTATTGTTGCCCCTCGTTTATGGAACCAACTACCTTTTAAACTTCGATCCGCCCAATCTTTGTCTGTTTTTAAATCTCAGCTTAAAACCTATCTTTTTACCAAGTGTTATGTTTAACCGGCTGAATTTCGTTTTATCTTGTTCCCTTTCAAATGTTTTTACTCCTTCACACTTTCCCTCTAACACGAGCGTTTTAGAGCACTATTGTTGTGGATTTTATGCCATACAAAAATAAATTTTATTTTTTATTATTATTATTATTTCTCAGAAAACAAGGTTTTCTGGTAGACTATGTATTCCACACGAGCAAAGAATAAACCACTTAGTATACCTATGCACAGACTATGTTTTGACAACAAGTAAGTAGCCAACCATTCATTCAAAATAACTGGGTTTTCTTTTGTTTTTGTGCGGCTTATTTAACCTCGGAATCCTGAAGCAACTAAGGCTTCTTATGTGGTCCGAGGAGGAATTAAAGCAGGAGTTAAGTGCCTTACCCAAGGACACAAGTCTTTGAACCTCCAGTGGCCAGCGCCAAGCCCTTTCGAGGCGAGCACGCAAACCATTTGGCCACCCCCTCTCCTCACCTAAACTCTTAAAGCACAAAGTACTCTGTTTTTACTGCATGTCTCATTTTTTGCCTTTCTGTTTGGAGATAAGTAGACATGTATAGAATGTTAAAAGCCTCAATGCATTGAAAAGCCATGAAAATAGGATTTCTTTGAAAGTTAAATTAGCCAGCTTAAAAGAGAAAAAAGTGCAGAATAATTTCTTTTGTAGATAACATTGACAAGGTTTCGAAAGATCAAAAATATA
>KB295290.1:0-17544 GCA_000328365.1 Capitella teleta | reverse complement strand
TGGAGCAAAAGCAAACTTCATGTTACTTTGGAGTATAATTTTATTGATGACGAAACCTACATCACATTGAATAATTAGAATTGCGAGAGTCGTTTGAGTGTTGTCCGTTCTGTCGCATCATTTCCTTCTCCTGCAGCACTTGAGCAAACGCAGAATTTCGGTACTTCTCGGTGAACGAGTCGACCCTCCACGAGGGGTCCGCTTGCTCACTTTTCCTTTGTTTCGCAGTGGCTCGTTTCTCCTGGATACTTTTCGCTCTGATGACGTGTGCCATGTCGTGTGTGCCTTGTTGACGACATGGCACGACCACCTCAGTTTCACGGTGGTCGTCAATCAGACAATATTCAATGTCAAGTGGCGTCAGGCAGCTGCTTTCATGCCTACCCTTTCTACTCAGAGCTGTTAACAAACTCTCTCCAATCTTATAAAAACCTAGAAAGTGATCTGTGTCGGGTCGGGTGCGGCTGGTGCTGGGTCGAGAGGTACTGGCGTCTCGCTTCGATTGTCGACTTTCGATTCGTCGGAATGAGGTCTTTGTGTGGGCGTCGATAAGGATGGCTTTGCTTTCGTCCTCCAGCTTCTTATTCATGATCTTGATGTTCTCCGAGATGAAGTCCTTGTGTTTGGTCTTTTTTGATTGCTGCGTGAAGGCAGCTTTCTGATGGAACTCAGTCTGTTTCTTGATGGAGTTTCGTTCGATTGGAGGCAAAAAACAGCTGAATAGTGACATGATGGCGTCTCTGGGTGAACTGTTGCCATATCTGGTTTCAACAGTCTTTATATTCTGTCGAGTACTAATGCTGCTAATTAGAGTTACATGATCATGTGAATCACGAATGAGTAGGCAATTTTAAGAAAAAAGAATCAACACTTCTCATAAAGAGCACATTTAATTGTCACCAAAGGACTTGATGCCATGGCAACCATTGGAACGGGTTATACCACTCATTTAGTGAGGCACAGCCAAGGGCAGTGTTTCTATTGTCAATTTAGCCCTATACTATGGCTGATCCCGATCGCCCGTGGATCAGCCCTGCCGTTTCAGGCCCTAAATGAGTCCATACTAATTAAAATTTTACGCTTCCCGGTTACCTTACAATTCCCATGCAAATAATCCGATAAATATAGCAGCAATTTGGCAAAGGGCCATAAAAACCGATCCGGGTTTTAGATTTACTGCTGAACTATTTTCATATCACCAACGTCCTACTTTTATTGAGAAAAATGCTGGCAGCCGCGAACGTCGCGCAATGTAAACATCCGCCAGCAGCGAGTCGCTCGGATTGAAATTTCGCGCCTTTCTTGGAAATGAGGCCAGAGTCGTATAAAAAGTTGAAAACGGAATATTTTAGAAGAGACAACAACTATTGACGTGAGATATGATTAGAATGAATGTTTTGTGATGTATTCTTGTGAAAATTAGTAGGCTATTGTAATAATATTGTTGGTGAAAGGCGGTTTTTTATAAGGATAGGCTGGCTTTGTATGGCAGACCATATATAAGCCGATTTGATAGGCCTATTGTCAACCCTGTCTTGTGCTATGGTGTGGCGAGATTGAAACACATGTCTTAATCCGAAGTGTGTGATTTACTTGTGAGCACTTTCGAGGACGATGAAATCAGTGTCGCAAAGGAGATCCCGTGGGAGAACAGCGACTGTGAAGGCTTCATCGGAACAAAGAAGCAGAGCAAGGAGGTATCCCAGTTAAGTCTACGCTTAGATAATCTAGATGTCACCGAATCAAAGTCGACTCCAACCCGAAGAAGGGCATTTGTACCGCCCACGGCAAGCTGTTATCGCCGGTTTATGCCTATGTGCTGAAATGCAGTGAGGGTGTATGCTGCGAGTCAGCCAAGGACAGTTAAGCGACGGAACTAGAAAAACATTGAAAGCAACGAGGTGCGTTTTTAGGAGCCCATGAGGTCAGGAGCCTATTCATTTTCACAGTTACGAAGGAAGCCACCGAGGAAGATATGAGTGAGAGGCTCAAAGAAAGTCACCCCTGCCAATGTGTGGGAGATGTCACACCAAAGTGCTGCACTGAAATCCTTCAAAATAAGTGTGCCCAAGGACAAAGTGTCGGATTTACTTCAATCGAAGTTCCAGTGGCCTCTGGGGTCAAAGTAAGACGTTTCGTCCCAAGAGTTCACTGCTTTTTGTTCTCTCTTTTTTTTTCTTATCATTTTTGTATTTTTTGTTTTCCCTTTTTTGTTTTGTTTTGTGTGTCAAGCTGATGATACAAATAAAAAATAATAATAAAGAAATACTAAAAATTGCGTTTTGTTAAAATCACACCGTCTAATATCAAACGTATCACAATGTATCCGGTGTGTGGCTACCATGGCTCTCAATAGATATCCGATATACGAGAATTTATCCAATGAATTCGGAAATACCTCTATGTATAAATGGAAATATAATTTCTGTTTGTGTACATACAGGTAAAGTGTATACATATTGATTACCGTGCTACATGTATTAATGTGTTGATGCCCTACTTTAGCAAGCCGTTGATAACACAAATCAGTATCGTGTACTTGCAATTAGAAAGGTAATGCACTTCAAGGTCAATAATGCGCCACTGTATATTCGGGATTTCTTATGTTTGATGCACAATAATAAGTCAATCACCAACCCCTGCCTCCGTTCTCCAGTGGCTCGAACCCTTGGACACCAGAGACGATATTTTTTAATCTGCGCTGAACACCAGCGAAGTAGGAGGATAGATGCTTTTACAGGGAAGAGAAAAGTTTTTTTTTTTTTTTTTTTTTTTTTTTTTTTTTTTTTTTACTTGTACTAATCACAGATTCAACAGATTCAGGCAGCCTTGTATTGAACAGATAAGAAATACCTTGAGCCCTGTTAACAATGAGTGGATGTAGCCTTCGTTGTTCAGCCTATAATGGGTGTAGCCTTCGCTGTTTAACCTATATTTGGTACACGGAACCGTGCTGATGCCTCAATGAACGTGCTCACACTTTTGTATTTGTCCTTGTGTTGAAAGCCTGTTTAGTGTTTGCGGCCTGAAAACCCGCATGTTCACCACAGCATGACACTTTGCATAGTGTGGAATTGTGGTACCTGGTTGTACAGTCATGGATATTTGTGCTCGCTTGTATGATCCCCGGGGAGTTGAGTTTCAGTTATTTAAAAAAAATATATATTCTCAGAAAAAAAACAGGTTCTTGAAATTTTGAAAACATAGCTCAAAGCATAACCACTGATAGTGGTATATGCTGAGCAAACTAAATTTACCCTGGAAATATGAAAAGGACTTCTTTCTTTCTGAAAGTCTGACTTGTGGGTTGCGGAGAAACGAACAGTTCAAATAAGTCCAGAGAATCCTGGAGAGGGCAATACCGATATTGATGGTATTGCTGGCAAATAATTTAGGGGGTAAAATGAAATATAGCTAGAATAGATAGATAAGTGAAATGGGATGACGCAATATTGAATGTGATTGTCGTGTTCAAGGCGAAAATGAGCCAGTGGCGATCTATATGTGAACGTATAATCGTCGATATCTCCTGAGCTGGCGATTAAAATGAGCGGTTTGGGTCAACGTCTCTCCTGTGTGGCTGGCACTCGGGGCGATACGTTCCCGGAGTCTGTGTTATTTTTCGCAGCTTGCGTCCTGTGCGAGAGATATATTTATTATTTTATATTTACTCGTATGTAGAATTCCCCTGTGTGTTGCTCATTGGACACCAAGATTATTAATTATTCAGAAAATCTGGAGTTTCTGGCGGTTAGGCTACATCGAATCGACAAAGATTGGGGTAGGGGTCAAAACTCAAAATCACACTTTAGATGGAATGATTATTATATTGGAAAAATGAATAAAGATTGTCATCAATAATGAGGGTGGCCCCTCATTGCCTCAATACAGGCCATGCACTTTCGGCGCATGCTGCAGATAATAATTCGGATCCTCTCCTGGGCCATTGCAGCCCATTTTTCCGAAGATCCACCGCAAGTGCTGCAACGCCCAACATAGGCGATTACTCGGTGCTTCAATTGGGATAAATGGCGTCGGATGGAGTCTCGAGTTTCGAAGTCATCGTCGAACTGTTTGCCCACTTATTGGGGGTCCGTGGGATCCGACGATAGCGTCTGCAGTCCGATAGATGGACGGAAACGGTATTGGAGGTGAATGAACAGGATTGCTGGATTCTGCCTCCTGTTCGCAACCCGAGGTCTCCCAGACCTGGGTCTATCTTCCAATGGACTTATTATACGGTGGTGCAACGGCGACGAAGGGAGAACAGCGTAGCCCTAGTACAGTTAAAAAGTGCGAAACGTGTTGTACAGGCAGTGCAGCCTGAATTATCCCTATTGCGCACCCTCTATCCAATGAGCTAAGACGAGGCATGCATCGAGAAACGAAAGGTGGCTAACAGCTCGCGAAGGAAGAATGATCATTTTTTAAGTTAAACTCCATGCATGATTTCGTAAGATGTCCGAAATTACAAACCTTCTTTCATTAACTTTATTGTTGTTTAACCAAGGACCGTATTCCTCTTTCATTTTCATGAATTCATTTTCATGGCCATTTAGGACACATGTAACTGATTAGGAAGAGTTCACATTCTTGGGAGCCCATTATACAATCAATTTAAAACCGTTTCTTTTGTTACTCAGTTTTACTAAGAGACAATACACTACATTATATGCTACCTGGACTAAACTTTACACTGTTTAAAGATTCGTATGAATAATTGAATACAAAAGAGTATGTAGTTGATTAAATAAATAGTATTTACATATAATATCTAACGGTCACTTTGTTAATATAAGTAAAATTTCAATAACTTATCGTTGGATCATACACCACTGAAAAATGCGGTGGAATAATATAACCGCAGATGAAATGCTCACCTTTGAACTCTTCTGAGTGCGCAGCTCATCTGCGGTTTTACTAAGCCGAGTTTTTCTTTTTTCGGTGCAACTGGATTCGGTTATTAGTCTCAGCAATATATCGAACAAAATGTGAGTTGACGAAATTTATGGCGCACTTCAATTGACATGTTAACAGTATTCAGGCCACAATGCCTTTCCCTGTGCGTGACATTTATTACTGACTGTCCACTAAACAGTTCAATAAACAATGTATGTGATGGGGCAATTGCTTGCAGACAAAAAAAAAAAAAAAAAAAAAAAAAACAATAATAACGATGATAACTAATTCAGCATGGCACACACACTCAATTGCATGTACTGCTACATGTAATAAAAAAAAATTTACTCGAATAACTCAGAATCACACAGGAGACGAAAAGAGGTTTTTTCTTTTGATAATGGTCTCTATTGGATGAGCAATCACCCCAAAAAAAATCTCCACTTGCTCTCATATGGTTGATGGGATGATCTCTTTATTCCCACCGATGGCCCCAGGACTGTAAGATATATCCATGTAATATAATGCAATTGTGCCACGCGTAGCTAATTGTCCTGCTATTGTTCTGGCTTCAAAGTTGACACAAATAAAATCGAAAATGCATTCGGGTGAATGCATATATTGATCCATTGTCGTTCAATTGTGATTATTGGATTTGAGGTTGTGTAGATCGACGTCAGGAAGAGTTGATTCTCTTGTTATGATCATTGGAAGTCGATTTATGCATAATGGTAAGTGCTTAAAGTTATGCGTCTGTGATGTTTAACTCAATCCGTTTGTAAGCAAGCTATTGGTTTATGGTTGTTTTGGTTCTATTCCAGTTGTTAATTTCATCGGTGGCACTATTGATATCGTTAAGGAAGCACTGCATTTGGAAAAGTGAATCAGGGATTTTAGGGATTGTCTAGGATGTCAGATGAATTAGAGAGGCGGATGTCCAATGATTTCATGACAAATGTATCATGGCAAAAGCTAAATTCAGGGAATACTTATGTTGATATTGTTTATAAGTTGTTCAAAACGTTTTTACTTGGCTTTATGCGGAGCACAGCAGTTTGACCTGAGTCAACCTTCAATGGAGTTTTTAAATGTTTCCTTCCATTCACTCTCGGTGTTCTTATTTGTTTTGCAAATCCTAATTTTTATGTTAAATTAATTAATTTGAATTAATTTTAATGTTTTCCTAATCCTCTATAACCGACTAAGCATTTTATTGCACATTTTTCCTTCTAACCTTTCATTCACAGGCAGCACCGTTGCAAATAGGAAACCATTGTACATTGACCAATTCCGGACACATACCCATCCATGGGTCAGTCCCTATTCAGGCACATAATGTTTATTATTATAATTTTTCTTCACTTGTGCAATTTGATCTTGTGTTCTGAATAAAGTTATTATTGATTGATAATTGATTGAACCTTTGCGATGCTTATTAAACTTCCCATGTAGAACACATGGCAATCTCCTTCCTCTAGTATGTGAAGAAATCCCCTTTAAACAGTTTTGTAATATAAATATTCGCTTCAATCCCTGAGCACATGTCTTGTAATCCTATCATTAAGAATGCCTACAATCTTGCACGTGCGGGCAGCTGCTCACCAATATCCAATTCACTCTCACTTTTTTTTTCTCAAATTTATTATCTTAATAGAAACCAAATTATGTCCATGAAACTTTCCTAGAAATATTATGCTAACGTATTTGCATAGAATAAATATACTTTGTGTGCATAACGTATAATCCTATTTGTTTGTTTTCTTTGTTTTTCCTTTGTTTTAGTTCATTTTTATCTTGTGTGTATTGTATATATTATACGAAATAAATCATTATTGCTTGTTAATTCATTGATGCGTAAGAATATTTGGTCACAGCTGCTGCTGCTTATTGCGGTTATAGCCGGCGTTGTATAAATTGGAACTCGGTTCCTGTGAAATGTAAATTGTGATTGACAGCTTCTGTCAGAGAAGGCTACCAAGAAACATACATCTAGGATTCTAGGGTGTCTTTAAGTTGTTTAGTCATTTTATCATTTAGTCATGCGCTCTTCCCAAAATTAGTGCTTCGTCATATTGCGCCTTCAATGATTTACACATCTGTGTCAACAAAGTAATTACCTAAAGATTGACACAAAGAAAATTGCATCGAAGCATCTGCACAACATGCGGTTAAGCTGTGTTTCTGGTGCATACACTAATAGTAGCTTCAGCACTAGATCGAAAACGACAATTCATCAATTCTTCTATAATTTGGGTATAAATCAACTACGCACATATTCAAAGAGCATTCGAGGGCGAAATCGTTTGCGACAACTTCCTCATATTATCCGAATGATCTGATCCCGTATTGACTCTGCTGGTTCAATACAATATTCGTGTCTTTTAGCCGTCCTTAGCGGAGTGTTCAAATAAGGTAAAGACATGCGCTGAATGGCAGATGCAAGCGTTGAGCAGTATTAATGAGTTAGCAGCATGCCCATGAGCATCCATGCTGCTCATGAATCCATCAATTTGACAGATCTCATACACCAAAGGTTTGAGAGGTCGGAAGAAGGCTGTCGGTCGACGCACTGAAGAAACCTCGGATGTTCTTCATAAATCTATTACTCCAAGAAATCTAGCAAATAGGATAGAGGTCAGATTTGCATAGGAGCAATTATACGGTTGACCTGTGGTTTATTGGTTCAGTGCTTAACTCGTTAGAATATAGTCAATGTTTATGAATTATATAATTTTGAATTATAATCTGAGAACGATAATTATTTAGAATTCTCTATATATTTGAGAATAGCAAGACTATAATATCCATTGTATCCCAGCACGTCTCCATGGACCAATCAGATGTTCTCGTTACTCCGTTCAAACAACCCTTCATCCAATCAGGTATAGGCTGACGCCCGCCTGATTGAGAAACTTAACATTGCATAATGTCTTAGGGAATTATGCAATTTTAAACATCTTAGACCCCCAAAAGTCAAAAACATCCACCTAACTCTTTTATTTTTAATTTTTTGAACATTTTTGTCAACTTATCAAGGTGAGATTTGTATCCATGCAAATCAAGTGTAATTATAATAATCAATTAAAATAACTCGATTATCATCTCTTATATAAACACAACCATGTGTTCTAATTGGAATGGCAGCAGTCACACAAAAGGTCATAAGACAAAGGTCATAGGTCAGTACTCTTGATACCATCTAGAACAATGACAACCCGATGAACAATCTGGTCTATAATGGTCTATAATGTTTTAGCTTTAATCGCAAAATTTGACGCATCACGGGATTATCTTTGTCAATCAATATAAAGTGCCATCTTGTTCTCCGTCAGTTATAACAATGGAAATAGATGCATCACATAAGAGAAACTTCCCTTTGTGTTTTCCTCATCTTTTCCCCATTCATCTCACTGCATCTTAAATTTCAAAAGGAGAAATTCTGCAGCGGTTCGTCTTCGTTGTCAAAGGGAGTCGCTGACAGCCAAAGCCACAAAAAAAAAAAAATACCTCATTGTGTAGAACAACCACGTTTTTAAACAAAAGATATATAGTTATATAGATATATATAAATTTAGGTTTGAAGTGAATATAATCCACAACTTGATAAAAGTATGTTAATGCAGCCAGGTACTGGCAGTGACTCCGTGGAACAATAGGTACAGTGATTGCACGTAAGACATTACGTGCTGAAAAGTGATTCTCACCCTTGACCATTCATTCAGTAAATGTCATAAGACCAAAGATACTCCATTAGGCAAATAGAGTATCGTTGATAAGATGGTTCCCTTGATATGTCATAATTATATGCGCAAATTTAGTGGCAAATGCGTGTGAATGACATGTAGCATAATGAAGCACCGAGAGATGATTTCAAAAATGAATTGCAAAAGAATAAAGTGGAATAAAAGATCTTCCTACCGAAGAGAAAAGGTGAACAGAAGACAAAGACATGCAGTACTTAGCGTGTGGTATGTGGATTGGGATGTGGGGTGGGTTTGTATTTGGACAGCTTGCGTGGGAAACGGTTGTTATATAGCAATGTATAGTTTTAGAACCCTTCTGACACCGAAGTTATATTCAGTGATCAATATTCTTAATAGTCTCAAGTATATATTTCATGTTTTGCAATCATCACAAACATTTACTGGCCAATATACCATGCAAAAGACATTCAGTAGATGAGATCATTCAGGTTCATGCGTATATCAGAGATAGATGAATACGTGTTCATGGCAGTGACGTCATGGCTGACCTGTTTTCCAACTACACTTGACTCGAGTGCTGTGCGGCAAACATTGGGTACCAATACAACGCACATTCACCACACAGACGAACGCCACTTCCTTTGATGGATATTCTTATTTGAATAGGTCGAGATCTGATCTCTCTGTCTTGAGCTCACAAATAGGCAACCGTTGAAGTGTGTAAGCTGTTCTTGCTATATATGGGCCGCTGATCAGTTAGCATCCATCATTAAAATCGGAAGCTTTGTCACATACAATTGTCTTCAAATACTTCGGGCAATATGTCTTCAACGGGGAAGAAAGTAACCAAAGCATGGATTGTAAAACTGCAATTGCATAAATAAATAAATAAAGTATAACTGATGTCAAAAGTTGAAAAGGACCCAATGCAGACAGCACATCATGGCATCCCAGCATATATTATTATACGGTCGATTTCAGAATTGCTTCTATTCTGATCACTCAAAGGAAAGACAAATGTTTGTTTGACATTAGAGATAAAAGCTCTTTCTTTGCTTATCACTACTCAATCAGGCCCCTGTGCCCATCACGCCCGTCATCACAGCGAGAGAAAATCGTCCTCGATCACAACACAATCTCATTTAATATAGAGTCGACATAAAGCCACAACATGTTAATATTAAACCATCTTTGTTGTTCTGTAGTATTTATAAGATTTATTATTATCTCCCAGGCTTCTGTTCTGGTGTCCATATCTCCCAAAGGCATTAGGTGGAGCCGTAAAACCGATCGTGCCTCATAGCTAAGACGAGAATCCCCATAATCTATGATCTAATGCTCTCTCTTTACGTACACTAGTAGTAATATTCATGGTTAATTATTCTGTGGTGCTTGCAAGAACATAGTTCTCAAAGCAGGTCCTATTTCGACAGGGGATAGTGCACATGTTCAAACACCTGAAAGGTTGCCCTGGGCAGCCTGAAATACTTGTTTCTGCCCATTATGGATCTCAGCTTCGGAGTTCATAGCTGCATCTTCTCAACGCTCCTTGCGTGCGCACTTTGGCTGTTACCCTTCAGACATCACACAGATCCCATAATCACCTTCGATCAAACACCTGACCACTGCGCACTCACCCTCGCGAAATGCCATGCCGTACGAGCTGAACCCTCACCCAGCTGCATTGTTTGAAGACACGGGTATAGTGCGGAAGTCGAACAAGCCCCCTCTAGCTCACACCATCACAGAGCATGCATAGAAGAAATCCCCTGGTTGCATCATCAGTGTTTCTCTTCCTACCCACGGTGGTATATGCTAATCTTCTTTGATGAAGATGTTTCGATACGGTGCGCCAATAAAAGGCATTCGAGGAGCACTCTCCTCTGTCTCTGTGTGCCGCTGATATTGTTTATAAATTATTCCAAACGTTCTGCCTTTATGCGGAGCATATTATTGTTGCATCGCATGACATGGACAGACGGTGCTACCCATGCCGGCATATGGTAATGCGGAGATCGCACTGCAGGAGGAAGGAGAGACACAGTGGCTTTGGAAGTGGACCCTCCGTCAAAGGCAGCACATGAAGAAGAGAATCAAGAAACCCCAATCCTCTATTGTATGTTGCAGTGAGTCCACGTTTTGTCATTAGAAAGAAGTTTCCCTCTCTCAAGGGAGTAAAAGCGAAGAACGATCCCGATTAGTATGAACATTGACCAGCTTAAGAGTCAAGAGGGTGGATTGCAAGGTTTCCCAGACTGAAGCCGACGCCCACGTTAATATGCAATGGTCACAGAATCAAGTCAAATGCCCGCTACCTTGGGCCAGATACCGATTAGTTGCGGCTACTCTTGCATCATAATCAGATGAATCGACTACACAAGCCACAAACATATATGCCAGCCAAGCCACGAAGAAACCCCTAGAGAGTCGGATATGGGAACATTCTGTTCTTCCATACCTTCACTGATACCATAAGATGTATTTACAATTTGGAAGAAGTATGCCTTCAGAGGATTAAAAGCCAGCGGTTGAAATCGTGCGCCGAAAGGTTTTGTTGCGAAACGAACAATTTGGATCAATCGGAAAATTGGCTGTGAAGTTATGAACGGATTTCGTGGTGCAAAGAGCGATGCATCCATTGGCTTGCTCCGTTATAAAACTGATAATACCCTTATGAAAAGTCTTGAAATTTATCTTCTATTTCCAGTTCACGGTTTGGGTCGACAATGGACGACATGAAATCAGAAGAATTGAAGAGTGGAGAGCAAGCACTTTACGATCATGATTCTGAAACCACTAGCCCGAGGCTACCTGCTTAAAAGAGTTTTCTTAAATGCACCCCTTCCTGCCGAAACAAGCAATGTACCTGGCAATGCCGCTCGCCCATGCCAACTAAACTAATTATGTAAGAATCCATTTCAAAGCATTGATTGTTACGATGAGAAAATAACAGAAATTTCTGAAGTGTTAAACGACTTCTAAGTATATTTGTTTATAGACAAAAAATCAAGCGATATACATGTATAGAACAAATAAATAGGAGCAATCAAGACATTGGAATAGTAACACTTATATCATCCATTCTTTGGCCATTCTTCGAGTTAAACGTCAGGTTAAATAGTACATGTATTGAGTCAATACTTGTTGAAGTGATGCTATCATTAAATGATGCTTTAAATACATTAATTGGTCAACTAGTTCATTAGCACAATACCCAAAAAATTGTCCTTTTCTTTAACCCCAGTTAGTACTCCACTATTGTGTTTGAATAAGCACTTCACTACAATGACTCTGCTGACCGGAAGAGACATTCTCGCTAGACTGATCCGTTTGGATCCCTTTGATGGCGAACACAAGAAGCGACGTTGAAGATCGAATTCCTGGCTGCATCTCTCGTCGATCGAAATTAACTACAGGATGTAAATATGGTCGCTATATTCCTGGAAAGGATTCATGACCTCGCACACATGACATTCAATGTCACAAGAAGACTCCGACTCTCGAGAAACAATTCAATATGCTGCGAGCGATCAATCGAACGGCGTCGTATTCACTGATCACACTGAGCAATGGATCGTAAAATTAGTACCAAAAGGCGAAATGGAATGCGTGTTTCATCTAGCGAGAGACATGGGTGTTCAGTCTCTTCATAGGAATTCAGGCATCAGAGTCAATCGAATCTGTTTATACATTCGTTACAAGGCAGTTCACACGCTCAGCCATCTGTTCGGTTGAGCAGGGATTACATGCTGCATTGCAGGAGTATTTCAGGAGACTGTTATATGAAATACGGGGAGTATGCAAGCTATGAGTCAGTAGTGAATGAAAGCCCCTTAGGTCAGCCACAATTAATGGAGTGCTTTTGCTTCATGCAAGAGTTCCGGGATATTGGGGATGTTGTGTTGATCTCCCAAAGCCAATCAATAAGGCGGTGAATTAATTCAGGGTATTGGCGTAAAGGTTGTTAGTTCTGATTGCTTAGTCGAGTGTTGGCTTACCTCAAGAAATGTTGATGGCTTCGCTCTCATAATGACCAAAGTTGATAAATAAATGTTTGGCCAGATGAGCAGGCAGCTGGGCTCAGTTTCGTGGGCAAATGTGTAGAAGGATCAAGACAATGCCTGGCCCTGTGTGCGGAACGTTTTCTTGAGAGCAGCTTTTGTGTTTAATCGCACGCGTCCAATCATATCATAATCGTCTAAGCCTCCGAAGGTGATTCAGAATGGTACTTTGACAATCAGTAAATACCAAGCGACTCTGCTGTGTGCACTGGTGAACAAATAGTATGCTGTTGTATAGCTAATCGGATAAACGCGCAAAATGCACCAATCTACTCAGGGGCATGGACTATTTGATTTTGAATCTCCCATTCAAAGTTTGAGGTCAAAGGTCAACGTCACAATGAATTTCCAGAGTTTCAAACTTGCATCACTGTAATTACTATTTTTCAAAAGCCGATATCTCAGTTGTTCTGCAAGTTGTTGGATTAAAATTCACACAGTATTCTCCTAGAACTCGGAGGTTTGAGGTCATGGTGATAATTAACATAATTAATTGCATTAATTGATGATTATTTTATGAATTGTAATATAAATTGTGCTCTGTCTGTCTAAAACCATTTTAGGCGGCACTTAGCCATTTCTACGTCATTTTTCAGGTTGCCTTTTCATTTTTCCTTGTAATATTTCTTCAAATTTTTCCCGTTCTCGACTATTTGCTTTCATTCTTGGAATTCTACCCCCCTCCAAAAAAAAAAATATAGGCTCGGATAGATTTCTTGTTTTCATTTCTTCTTCTTCTTCTTCTTCTTCTTCTTCTTCTTCTTCTTCTTCTTCTTCTTCTTCTTCTTCTTCTTCTTCTTCTTCTTCTTCTTCTTCTTCTTCTTCTTCTTCTTCTTCTTCTTCTTCTTCTTCTTCTTTTTTTTGGGGGGGATTATACTCCTGGAGAATTATTGGCGTAAGTAGTCCCAGGGGGTCAACCGGAATTACTAATAAGTCGCGCATAAAGTTCACGTCATGCAGTGAGATCAAAACTCATCAATTCGCTCATCTCCGGATCATTTTGTCGATCAATACACGTTGGCAACAATAGTTTTACATCGACAAGTGAACATCAAAAGATAAGCCACTCACCTGAGAGCCACACGAAAATGCGAAACTTATCCAACATGATGTAACTCCAATGATTATAGTAGACGTTGTTCCGCGCCCTCAGAGCATCCGTGAATGAACTACGCATCCTCATGCAGAGCCACGGGGTGCAAATCGCTCGGCGGCCGCCCTCAATACCACCCCCACCCCTTTCACTCTATAGCCTTGGGTGACATCGATTCCGCGCCCAAAGAATTCATCTCGAACAATCTTGCTGGCGATTAACAGCACAATTGCTCAGTGGAGACTGATATCTTGCGTGCAAATTAATAGTGCATGCATTTGTAAAATTGCGAAAGACAACGCGTTTCAGCTCTTTTATTATCCATGTCACGAAATGTTGTATTCAGTTTACTTATTTATACCTGTATATGCTATGAAAGGCATCAACCCTCAAAGAAATGCATGCGAACCACAATAAACTTTCTCTCTTCATTGTATTTCTTATTTTGTTTACATTTTCACCTAATATCTTCCTTTCCATTTAACTCTCATTATCGTGACGTCACGATCTTCATTTTCTCAGCCTCTACCTGCTCACGATATGCGGTTCATGTCAAACATGGAATAACAAAGACGACAGTTCTCCGAGATTACCTCTGGGAGAGAGGAAGCCAATCGAAAAACAGAAGACAGGTAGCATCCAAGACGAAGCCTCGCATGACCTCTCTGGGGTCCATCAGTGACTGTTAAAAGTAAAATGACAGGGCTTGGACATTGGCACGTAGATGTAACATGTTCTGAAATTGGGCATAAAATATGGTAATGGGAGGCTCGTGCTCTTAATACGGGGCTTCTCTGTGTATTGTAACCCTCTTTTTTGAAGGTTATACCTGTGCTGGAACCACTCTTGGACAGTATAATTATATCCAGGTAAATCGTATCATTTCACTTTTTACTTATTTATAAGAATATTCTAGGATATACATCAACTGTTTGCATTTGTTTGGTTAGAGTGTTATATTTAAGGCGTCTGTGAGCAGAGCCAGCTCTGTAACAGGTGAACTTTTATAAATGAATAAATTATTCATATCATTTAATGAGTTTGAAAATTTAAATTTTAAATTATCCAATCAGAACTCACACAATCCTCGAGAAACCATAGCAACAGTGTTTACTCGGCGATCTCGGCCCCAAACGGATTATCTATGTTAGAGCTTGTTCGTACTTTGCCTACTCATTGTGAGATTCCCTGTCGCATCTATCGGACTCTGCGTGTTACAAAATGGAAGCAATTATTTGCATCTAAAGTCGTGGAAATTGGCGGGGGCACACTAAACATCCAGTATTGAACTCATCTATTATAAATGCGCCGCAGTATTCAAAAAGAGATTCCGTCTCGTATTTCCCTGTAAACTCAGTAAACTTTTATGCTGACATTCCAAGAAATCTCCACACTATTCGGTTTATTTTGTTTATTTTGTCTCACGTGACGTCATAACTTTGTGTGCTCAAATAAATATTCGGACAAAATCTTCAATAATCTGTCCACGAACAATTATTTTTATTCTTATGTTGTATTAATGTTTATTATGAACTATTCCTTTAAATTGTATCTGATTTATGGTAAAATTTGAATGGGAATCAGTCGACGTCTTGAGTTACGCATGCATTATATATTCCTATAATTCAATATATTAATTATTTATCATTACTCTTCGACTTTGTTTGTGTTGATCCGTTACCATAGCAACCAGATCGCCTTGCAGCAAATAAGTGAACCCAGTCGATTTGGCGGGAGAATTGTAACCACTGAAAATGCGCTGTTCGATTTTTTTTTATACGATGACATTGATGTCAGGAAATTGTTAATTTGCCCTGGGTTGATTAAGTAGAGTATATATTTCCTTAATTTGGCGTTATATAGGGCATTAATTAATTAATTCGAATCACTTCAATCACGTAAAAACACGTCACGGATGTGAGATTAACAACTGTATTGTTGTATCGGTTTGCCTTCACCAGAATTTTTAAAAAAATCGTAAATCCCAAGGTTTGGCAGCACTGGACTACAATTACATTTCACACGATTCTATACTGCTTACACTTTTATCAATCAATTGATTGTCATTCAAAACAAGTGGGCCTTGAGAACATCTCCCTGCATTATTCATTATCTTGGCGTGAAATGTTTCCCTTCAATTATGCATCGGACATTAGCACTTATCACTTGTATCCTTGTTCGCAAGCTTTAATGTGCTAGCGGCATGAGCTTCTTCGCCTTATTATTGCTTTATTATTTTATTTTATTTTATTTTTTTATTTTTTTTCAATTCAACCACCATCACCGAGTCTTAATGAGGTTAAAGGTATTCCGTGCAAAGATATTATCCGTCACAAATGTAATTGCTGTGTTGTTATAAGCTCATCCTTACAATGCGATAAACAATCCATATTGGAAAACTTTATGCGAACTCATGTCGATGTTATTGATGCGTGTCATCGATCAACCGAAACCCTTTTCCTTTGTGGGACAATTGAACTACCCTATTTCTTCAGGTGGAAACCTTTGATCTCCCTGTTATACGAAGCACCAAAGCTGCATGCGAAACAAAACGTTTCGTTTTCTAGTTTATCGAATGCTTTGCAAAGGTCAATGGCAATGTTTGTATGAACAAAAGGCTGCTGATTATGTATTGATTTTGTCACTTGCGTTTTATATCGTAATGTTGTTGTGGGGATAAGGTTTCGTTGAATTGATTGGATTCATAATCATTAATACGTAGTTCTGTTTGTTGTGTAATGTTGAGCAACTCTTTAAGTGTCTACAATCAATGTTTAAACGCCTATTTACACGGCAACGAGTTGGAATTTGGACGACACTTTCTTTATGCATCGTTTCGCTGCTTCGGGCATTGTTCTATTTTTATTAATTCCAGTTTGACCTCTTTTTGCTTCCCCGATGACATGTCTTTGACCATTTTCAGGACATTGAGTTCAAAATGCGGTTTCCACATTGCGCTACCTGATACCTGGAAATGGAATTTTTTACCCAAAATCATTGCATGTGGATTACATGCACTACCTCTATAACCATAGAGGGGCGTCTGGTGGCTTCAATTCTGGCCTCTTGCAACGCTTCATCATCTGGAACATGTTGTGATCTACCGTATTCTCACTTGCTCCAGATATTCTCCTGACTCCCATTTCTTCTCAATGTCACCATCACCGACGTTGTCAATGGTGGTGCCTGAATGTATTGCATCAAGCGCTTCCCTTCAAACTGCACAATCGGATTCTTCTAACGAGGACCCACGGAGGGTGCCTCGATCTCGCCACAGATGAAATGCTGAGATGAAAGACCATCGTGTTTAATACAAAGCAAATCACGAAGAAAAACTCAAAACGTCCTCAGCAGTCTTCCCCCAGTCGCCATGGTGATATTACGATCCTTAAATTAAGAATTCTGATCACGAAAACCAAATAACCAACCAAGGACTACCGCTGCAGCAATTAATTACGGCACTTGCGTGCCAGATATTTTGTGTCCGGATCATTACACAGCGAACAAAATACAATGACAAAATACAATGACAAAATACTATGACAAAATACTATGACAAAATACTATGACAAAATACTATACAAAATACTATGACAAAATACTATGACAAAATACTATGACAAAATACTATGACAAAATACTATGACAAAATACTATGACAAAATACTATGACAGAATACTATGACAAAATACTATACAAAATACTATGACAAAATACTATGACAAAATACTATGACAAAATACTATGACAAAATACTATGACAGAATACTATGACAAAATACTATA